>JACEII010000013.1:6433167-6770113 GCA_014332785.1 Antheraea mylitta | reverse complement strand
CGGGGTCAGAGGCTGTTGGCGGTGTCACTGGACATCGCCAACGCCTTCAATAGCCTGCCGCACGGAGTAATACTGGAGGCGTTCCGATTTTTCGGGGTGCCCCCGTACCTGCGGCGGCTGTTGGAGTCGTACCTCGAGGGAAGGGAGGTCGTCTACGCAGACAGCAGAGAGCGGACGGTCCGACGTGGGACTCCTTACGGGGTCCCACAAGGCTCGGTCCTGGGGCCCTTGTTGTGGAACCTGAGCTACGACTGGGTGCTCCGCGGCGCGCTCCCTTCAGGAGCGCGTCTAATATGCTACGCGGGTGACACCCTAGTCGTTGCCCAGGGAAGGGAATGGACGGAGCTGGTGCGCCTGACCACGCTGGCTACGACCTTCGTGGTCGGGCGCATCCGCCGACTGGGCCTCAGAGTGGCCCTCGAAAAAACCGAGGCCCTGTTGTTCCACGGGCCTCGGCAGGGGCCACCCTCTGGGGCCCATATAACGGTAGGAGGAGTACGTATCAGGGTGGGGTCCACGATGAAATATCTGGGCCTCACCCTGGACGGGCGTTGGCGGTTCGAGCCCCACTTCAAGGGGCTCGGACCTCGTATAGTGGGGGCGGCGGCGGTCCTCGGCCGACTTCTCCCGAGCACGGGAGGGCCGGGCGCTGCCTGTCGCCGTCTTTATGCTGGGGTGGTGAGGGCCATGGCCGCCTACGGGGCGTCGGTGTGGGCGGACTCCCTCAGCGCCACGAATGTTCGCGTCCTGCGCAAAGCGCAGCGCACAGTGGCGTTGAGGGAGATCCGCGGATATCGCACGGTGTCCTCGGCGGCGGCCATGGTGCTCGCGGGCTCTCTACCCTGGGAGCTGGAGGCAGAAACTCTTGCCGCCGTGTACAATTACACGGCGGCAGGAAAATCCCGAGGTAGACCTCCGGCGCCCAGGGATATCGCTGCGCTGCGGGCTACAGCCCGCAGCCAGCAAATAGAGAGATGGGGCCGACGCCTGGCGGACGAGCGTTACGGAAGATTTACCATAGACGCCGTCCGCCCGGTCCTGTCGGCCTGGGTGAACAGGGGATGGGGCTTCCTGACGTACCGTCTGGTGCAGGTGCTGACCGGGCACGGATGCTTCGGTTAGTACTTGCACCGGATAGCGCGCAGGGAGCCCACCGCCGCATGCCACGAGTGCGGCGCTGAGACGGACACCGCGCAGCACACTCTCTCGGAGTGCGCCGCGTGGGGCGATCAGCGCCGCGCCCTGGTTGCGGCGGTGGGGGACGATCTCTCGCTGCCGGGCGTGGTTTCGGCCATGCTTGGCAGCGAGGACGTCTGGGCTGCTGTAGCCTCCTTCTGCGAGACCGTCATCTCACAGAAGGAGGCGGCGGAGAGGGCCCGGGAGGTCGATCCCAGAAGTGGTCCTCTCCGCCAAAGAAGGGCAGCGGGAGGGGCTAGGCGTAATGCCCGTCTCTCCCAAAACCGTCGCCAAACCTGAGGGGATGCGTTGCACTGGTGAGGCTGACGAGGGGAGGCTGCTGGTCGTGTACCCAGTAGCCTCTCTATAGTAGGGCGACGCCTGGCGTTCATTCGCCAGGCTGCCGCAGGGGCAGTTTTCAGGTCAGTGAGCATGCTCGATCCCTGACTGCCCCTACCATGCGGCGGACGGTACACCGTGGGGTTTTAGTCTGTGCGAATCGGACATAACCTACCTTCTCCCCCGGGAGGGTAGCGTATCCGTTAGCGATTTCCCCACGTTAATAATAAAAAAAAAAATAAAAAAAAGGTGAGTGTCTGTGAGCCCGGTTCGATGAATTAATAAAAGCAATTATTAATCGCTATAATTAATTATCCATAGACACAAATTTACCTAATGTACGTATGCCTATAGTACATATACGCTTAAAACCGGACTCTCGTAAAATATTATGTCGGAACGGAAAACGATGAGTGAACTTTGACCCCAACATATCCATAGCGTGCACTCTATAGATATAAAAGTGTGCGTCCCTACAATTTGTAAACGAACAAAGATAGAAAAAAAATGTGCAATATGATTTGTAGAATATGAAGCGACGATGGCTTAGTTGATAGTGTAAGTTTCTAGAGAGTTTGTGGTAGAGCCACGCTGAAGCTATAACTGGTTTCAGCATGAATGGGTCGGCTCACCCGGAATAGTACCACCCTCTCACCGAAAACCGACGTGAAGTGACATTGCTTGCATTGTTGCGTTTCGTTCGGTCAGTGATAGTGCCAGAGGCCCACCTCTCTTCCTTCCTTCCCTTTTCCTTTCCTTCCCTTCCCCCCTCACCCAAATACAGGCTGGCAACGCACTTGCAACTCCTCTGGTACTGCTAGTGTCTATGGACGGTGGTGATCACTTAACATCAAGTGACCCACCTGTTCGTTTGCCTCCTTTGATATAAAAAAAAGTAATCGGACACCGAGTCGAAGGACCTAGGTTCGAATCCTAAAAAATGAGTCGTAGCTTTCGGTGAAAGAAACCATTGCACGGTGTTAGGGCTTTTTCTAAGACCGCCTGGCTAGCTACCACCCTGAAGTTGAGAATCGATTACCAAGTACTTATTATGTTAAAGATACTACTATATTACCATAATAATATAAATACTACAACATTACGTTTATACTTAGAATGTAAAACAAAATCGATATTCTCTTCGTATTCCATCTTATTCTATCATTCTATTATCGCCAGTCATATTGCAAATATATATTAAACAACTCAATTATAATTGTTCTACAATAATTTCATTCGAAGTCAGGTGTAACAAATAACAGTTACGTTTCGTCAGCTCCACTTGAGAGCCAGCCCCCTATAGGCTTAGCGTGATTACTACTTTAAATAATGGTCAAACGTTAAAATCTATAAAGTGAAAAGAAATTATATAATATATTACACTAGCAATTCTGATGGACATAGTTCCGCCCGCGCTCATATAATAAAAAAAACTTGACAAATGATATACCTAACACTTCCGCTTGAATCTTTACCTACTGATGACAACCGTGGCGACGGTGGTGACGAAAGTGGCAGAGGACTTTGTATCGACAATTAAATATATAAAAATAAATCAGCAATTATGGTTGATATAGATTTAATTAATTACAAACATATGAATCTTATAGAAAGTACGTTTTCAACCATTATTCTATATCAAATTCTCCAAGTATTTGACTTTACTCTCGACCATACTTTTTCTAAATTTGTAGATCGTTACCCCTACAAAGGGGAGAATATGATGCCGCCTCATTCGCACCCTCAAACCGGGGGATCAAACACCTGACATAATAAATCAATGTAGAGAAACCCAAGACGAATATCCTACTATTATTAGCTGACATGCTTCCTGAAATATAATATCAAGATTATTGGAAAAACAATATATTTGTTTGAATTACTTATAACTATTTTTTTTTATAATTATAAGTACTTGGGCGACCAAGCCTAGCTCGGTTCTTTAAATAAAATTTTTAAATTAAAATAAATTGTTAGGTTTGACTTATAAAATTAACATTTTTTTTACGAAAAAGTGTATATACACACATCAAAAAAGTCTAAGCAACATGCGTGATAAATGCAACTTTTACCATTTCTATTAATTAATTTCTAAGTATTTACTCAAACAAAGTGCGTAGGTAAGTAACCTTTTTTGTTATTGATGACATACTGGCTGGTTGTAAAAAAAAATTTGATTATGTTTTGTTTTTTCATAAAATTCAAATAATTGCGAATTTGTTTGAATTTATGTGTGTTTTAATTGCTACGTTTAGTCTTGATTTTATAATTTTACTAACCATTTAAATAAAGTTAGCGACAAAATTGAATTGTTAGATATTCTTTACGTCATGAAGCGACGTCATTTTATGGCAGATGAAATGCTAAGAGCTGTAGGGATGTTGCAAGCGGGAAGTAATCAATCTCAGGTATCTCGACATTTTGACATTCATAGAATTGTTATTTGTCGTCTTTGGCAGCGCTACAATAATACAGGAGAACCCGCTGAACAGCATCCAGGCCGTAAAAGGAGTACAACCACTCGGCAAGACCAGTACATACAACTGACTGCAAGACGCCAGCCGATGTTAACCGCTCGAGAGATAAGTTTGAGGCTACAAATTTCAAGTGGTGTTGATGTAAGTCCTCAAACTATGCGAAATCGACTGCATGAGTGCGGCCTACGAGCTCGATGCCCAATCAGGTGCCCCCCGATAGGTCACGGGAATCGCGTTCGTCGATACGAATGGTGTAGAGAACGCATAACATGGACCCAGGAACAATGAGATAAAATTATGTTTTCCGATGAATCGCGATTCGGGTTTAAGCCTGATACAAGAAGAGTACGAGTGTATCGTCGGCCCGGAAATACTGAAAGGCTCAGGTGCGTTCAGGAAGTTCATCCATACAGCGGCTCAACAGTTATGTTATGGGCGGGTATTATGAAGAATGCTGAAAATTACATTGAGGATATTGTCAGACCTTATGTCTACCCATTTGCACAAACCTTTGGCTCCGATTTTAGGTTAATGCATGACAATGCGCGTTCACATACAGCTCGGCGAACCAGTGAATCCTTTGCAACGGAGAACATCCGGGTATTGCCCTGGCCTGCACAATCGCCAGATCTCAACCCCATCGAGCACGCATGGGACATGCTCCAGAGACGTGTTTTGAAGGACTTGGACGGAGCGACAACAACCCAACAGCTGAAGGATTTGCTACAATTCCATTGGGAGCGAATACCGCAAGATGACATAAACAGTCTCATTAATTCAATGAATAATCGTTGCCGACAAGTTCTGAATAGTAGAGGAGACCATACTTTGTATTAAATTGTTCGTTTCTTTCACAATAAATACATTTTCTTTAGAAATTTCATTTTGTACAAAAAACGTTTAGTTTCTTATGTATCTTAGTTTCTACAGTATATTCTAATATTGTTCATTTCTGTTATTAAAAAAACTTATAAAGACAACAGCTGTTATTATTACATCATAGAACCCTAAAGATATTATTTTAAAAATAAAATACAACGTTATAATGTGAAGAAGCATCCTAAAATTTAAATTAGTACATGTTGCTTACACTTTTTTGATGAGTGTATATCTCTTCTACTGTCACTCGGATTCGAACTGGGGTTACACGGATTTTCAAAGCAACCGATTTCCATCCGAGCTATTTTTGTTTTGACAACGGCTGCGAAATTTACCTTTATATTCTTTCTAGCTATATTTTTACATTGCCTGAAAACTCAATTAAAAAAGTTTTCTATGAATAAAATCTAGCTAGATCGATTCATTGTCCCGAAAGTACCTACATACTAAGTTGCTCGGAAATTGATGACGCCGTTTCCGAGATCCTAAATATATGCAAATATAAAAATAAACAAAAAATTGCTCGTTTTAAGGTATTAGATAGATTTTCACATTGAATTGGAAACAACTGCAAGATTATACAATAACACATTCACTATTAAGAAAAAGTACATATTTAGTGTACACATGTTTTTAATCTAGAGTACATCCATAAATTATGTTACTTGTTAAAGGGCGGGAGGGGGTCAATAAAGGGTGATATAGTGCAATAATAGGAGGAACAAGTTATAACCTTTGTGGCGTCACTCCCACACAATGTGTAACTCTAAAGTAATAAAATTTTAATCTTCCACTCTACCAGAAAGCTTGTTTACCACTTTAATAGTATTATTTTAAGGTTTAAATTATTTTGTAACATTTATATACCACGTGGCCGCGCGGAAATTTAATGAAATTCGTGTGACGTAATTTATGGTCCGTTATGCTATTTTCACAAGATATACGATAATTACGTGTTCCGGTGTTCCTTAGTTACTAGACTTACTAAAAAGATGCTGAAAGATGCACGAAAACAGCCTAAAAAAATGCTATCTTATAGTAAACTAAAACTAACCGCGACTTTTTATGTAGTACGTACACTACAAAACGAATTAAGTAACAATATCCTAATAACATAAAGTATGGATTTAGGTTTTTATTAGGTTTCTATTGGTGAAAAGTTTTCAGAATCAGACCAGTCATTCCTAAGATTACAAACATATTCAAACATTCGCCCATTTCATAACATGGTACATATATAAATATTGTTTGCTGCGTTCACTTAAGCAAGGCAATACGTTACGTCACAGACAAAGTTAAATACAAAATACAATCAGAGAGTAATACAATAGCTGTCATATTTTTATCCTGGTTAATGTACAGCACGATAAAATATTACAATAACCTTCGCAGCTCATAAAGGATCGAGAAATTTAAGAGCTGTTATAAACTTGCCCGTAACTTGTACGCACACAGGCGCATCGTGGTAAACTGACGAGTACCTACGCGTGGTGTTCAATTCTGTTGGAAATATTTCGAATATTTCCGAAGCTTGATGAAGTGAGTTGAGTGTTCGAAACTAATACAGAAGTTTGAGTCGATCTGAAAACTCAGCTTGTTTCGTTGTAACCGAAACTTTGGCCGCATGTCGATTTTTTGACTAAACAGAAGCCAGGTGGATGTAAATATATGGATAATACCATGCTATTGGTAAAACATCCTATATTTATTTATAGATAAATACTAATATTATAAAGAGGTAAAGTTTGCGAACTTGTGATATTGTAGAGGGAAATCTTTGGATTTACTAAACCGTTTTGAATTTTACCAATAGCTAGCCACATTATTTGTGAGTGTGTTAGGACATATATTAACCAGAAAAATGGAGAGACTTTTTTGTAGTAGTCGAATTTACCAAGGATGTCGGAGAAAAACGGTCGAACGAAAAAAGTCTTACGATCGCTGCGTTAGCGATGAGAGATATATGATTGAGTTCTAGAGAAAAGTTGTAGATAAGGCCAACAAAAAAGTTAGCGACAGCATATGTCTAACTACAACATAAAATAACAGTGTAATCATTACAATTACATGCACGACATTAGTACATTACAAATTCCAATTAGGTGCTATACAGACGGAATCAATACACTCAACCATATTTCATTTTAAGCAAGAATTGCTTATATGATCCAAATGCATCGAAAAATATGTCGATGTTGTTACTTGTGCATGATGTTTCATTATACAGTGTCAAGCATATTAAAGGGCTGTTGTCTACAGTGTCAATCTTTGAGGTTGGAATGGCCAATCTCTTATGTGTTCGGCACTTCTTGTTCGTTGGGTTTCCAATAACAATGTGTATTCACAAATGGAATGTATAGAACAGACAACAGTAGGGAACGAACGTCGACACTATGGGGCACATACCTTATTTTTCCTCGCGGTGGAATTTTCTCAAATTCCCACCCCGCCTCGCACCATTAAGCCGAGTGGGCAGGAACTATCTATGCAATACTTCTACCAGACCCTATAGGTATTGGTCCCGCAGCAGGGCTCCGACTTGTGGCCTTAAGAGCGAAGAACTGGTATTAGAACCTGTCTGACGAACCAGTAGGAATCGCAATGAACACTAATGGACCTTAACCATACGATCATCTGTAAGAGTTGCCAGAGCGACGAACAAATACAGCACGTCTCTATAGTGACACATTGCTAAACGTTCGAACCGTTAACTTTCTATTATGCCCATGGCTGTTCGACGACTAACAATGTAAGTAAAGTGTCTTCGTCCCGTGCACTACAATTTATAATATTAAGTGCTGAGACATCTCTAAGCTGCGTTATTACGTTGATCGAATCACCGTGGGAAGCTGGACGTTCCAGAAGAACGGTGAGTGGATTTCTATTGTTAACTGCAGACCTTTTGCTGGCTCGGTGTACTTGAATACTGAGATCCGGGGGTGTAATCTTCTACAGCCTTCTTTACTACCATTCACCAACAATATGTGTACGTATAGTTCCACACGATAATTATAAGTGTTATGATAAAAGTAGCTAAATTGTATTAAATTTTACTGAAATCGCTTTACCTTTTAGATTGAGATTCCATGACTGTCATCTCATTTAGATAAATGTAACTCGTGTTCATATTCACGTCTATTTACCCTCCAATAACCAGCTACTCTCACACCATTACAAAAGTAATGTTTAACGATGTGCGAAATTGTCCTATTTTCCTTTACTAGGAATCGTCAAGCTAGTGGTGCAGGCGTTTATTTGACCCGCACCGTTCACCATATTTTACACGTTATTACTAGACTGGGCCAAATACATTTTTATACTAAGCATATTAGAAACTTTTACTGTCGGTTTGCAACGGTTTCGTTAATATAAATTTGGACTATCTCTCGGAAACAGTTTTTCTTCTAATGAGAGGTACCCTATGTTTTTTGCGCCCTAGAAAACGTGTATTCTATTTCTCAGGGTCATCGGTTAAGTAGTCAAAGCGTAAAAAGCGTTACAAGCCAACAGACAAATTCACGCTCGCATTTAGGTATAATAATACTTTTTTTTTCTTTCTTCGAAATGACTACGCTATTTACCCAGCAAGGTCTTAACAGCTTCACCGGACTATTAGGTATAATAATACTAATATAGTCATGTATAATAATAGTTACAGCTACAGTTAAAATGGCACTGACACTGATAGTAACAGTAAATTCAATAGTACAGTATATAATAAAGAAGAATAAGCAACCACTGACGACAAAATTTAATCAGTTATTTTTTAATGAAACAAGTGACACTAGTGATATAGTTTATAAACAAACGTTCTTGTTTTTTTATCTTCACAAAGCACTATATAAGTATGTTAAGTATACCAACAAATACCGCTTCGTTGTGCATCAAATAAGTTTATGATTAAAAAAAGGGTCATTGAAGTTCAGAAAATAAATAGCTTAGAATCATATATAAAAAATTCCGCATGAAATGGTCATAGCATTATGCCGATACGTTCAATAATTTTGACGTGATTTAAATTAAACATATGTATAGGTTCAGTTGATAGTCAACTTTAAACACAACTGCACTCCTACTCGAAGTTAGCTAGGAATGTTGATACTCCTGAGAGCTGTGGAGCTGTTTTGGAATAAACTTCAGACAAAACAGCAGTTCGTTGCGCATAATTTCTTGCAAGTTTTCTATACATTATATATTTATGTAAGAGATAGATGTATGCCTCTAACAATATTTTGTACTAGCTTTTCCAGCGATTTTGTTTGTTTTTCAGTATATTTAGAATGAAAAGTGACCAATGTACTTTTTCAGCCCTGGCTATGTACGGAAAATATTTTGCGATCTGTTTTCAAACAGAGTCTACTGGAATGTATAATATCAATGTAATACTTCTAAACTTCCATTTCATCATATTTATTTTAAATACACATTTTCATTTATATTTCTTTTTTTAATTAGCATAAAAAATTTGCGCACCTCACTAATTACCTTAGCATTCATTATTCTCTGCAGCAGCTGGCACCCGTTCGCTGTTTATAACAAGAGAAAGATGAAAAACGACTCTAATGGGCCGTTAAAAACTGCTTAAAAACAAATCATTTCCTCATCGGACGAAAGAAGCCGGTAACTAGATTCATGAGATGAAAATTTAAAACTTCGACAATTATATATTAGCATAAGGCTCTTAAGAAAGTTCGGATAACACAAACATCTGAGAAAAAAAAAAAACGAAATAATATAATCATGAATGTTATTCATTTAGGTTTATTGCATACACGTTAAAATATTCCAATATTCAGGCTATTCAGAATAGCAATAATTTTTATTGCAAATGCTTATTTTCATTGTTATGAATATGCATGAAAAATGTATAGCTTACATTGAATTCGAGATAATTATATGCAGAAATTCAGACCTCATTAGCCAGACCTAATTATTTAATTAACAATCTGAACAATAAGCGATCTGTTTCACGACAACTTTCATAT
Source organism: Antheraea mylitta (assembly GCA_014332785.1). Taxonomy (NCBI): domain Eukaryota; kingdom Metazoa; phylum Arthropoda; class Insecta; order Lepidoptera; family Saturniidae; genus Antheraea; species Antheraea mylitta. Next base: position 6,760,257 of record JACEII010000013.1, on the reverse strand, counting down.
AACAAAAAGCAACAAATGTGTATATTAAAATATAACTACATTGTGTAATTGATTAGTTAAACATGCTATAATGTTAACTGATTATAAATCTATATATTACTAGACAAATACAAAACAGTTCAGCCCCCGCGGCAGCGGCTCAAGCCTAGGTCCTAGATCCAAGCAAAAGCGCGTGCAAAAACTAGTCTAAAATGTTTGCAATACTCAGTAAAGATTCTTATCTATAAATATTATTATTATATGTACATATTAATACGTGAAGAAAAAGGTACGCAATTTATAGCCGTTATTATGATCAAATTTCGACCACTGGACGACCACTAGTATAATTAAATAAATATAAATGTATATATTTATTTAATTATATTTATATATAATACATGTATATGATAAGATACTTTATTACATTACATTTATTAGTTATAACTGTTATAACGCTACTGTTACCGGTAGCGAGCAACATATAAATGACATAGTTAAAATCAAATTGATTTCGAGAATGCTTTAGGCCTGGCCGGGTCGCGTCACTTGACGAAAATGCAGCGAGCACCGTTCGACATCATAGTATGTAGTTACAGCCTCCACACTCTCCACAGTTCCCAGTCTGAACTCGGGAGAGCAACCGCGCGCCCGTTTCCAACTAACTCCAGCCCCGAGCCGCGATTACGTTTGTTTTGACTCGTAACCATTAATTATTATTTAAAAAACCATAAAATATAATAATTAATTTATAACGTAATATAATTTTGTGTTTAATAACCATCAGGGAGGGTTTAAAATATTCTTTTAGGTCACTATAAAAAGTGTTACATTGGTAAGTCATAAAATAAATATTACAAATAAATGTATTATTTTGATATAGACTGCAAATAGATTAAACCATTAATATATTCCAGACTTCCATTTATTTTATCAGATGACATAAATAACATTTTTTAAAATAATTTGAACTTATCTATGCTATAAAGGTTTCGTTCCCGTTGAAAATGAGTTAGGACGTCCCTTTGTTGTTAAAGTTCGAAAATCACTTGCAGGAATAAAATTCTTAGAGAGTTATCTATTGAACTGCCTGTCACTCACTATCCATTGGTGTATAATTAAAATGAAATAATCAATAATATAATTTACTAACTATAGTTAAGCCAGTGATAATATTTATAATTTTGTATGATTTTTAATCTGTATTTAGAAGTATTTCATTTATTAACTATTCAATAAAATATTATTAAACGTGTCTTGAAATATACCTAAAATATTAGGTTTCAGTGCTTTCACTGGTATGATAGTATTGTTTATAATCGAATTCCACAAATTACGCAAGCAAATGTATGAAATTTGATATCATCCCTGTCACTGTATGTCTGTTCCTGCCATTGTCTCTTATGGAATCATTTAAAAAAGCATTGATTTATATATACGTATATATTTATTTGTACATATAATTATATCCGTATATAAAATTACTACACTAAACACTATTTCAGACCCATAATAGTTGATGTAAAAAACATAGATCACAATTATTTGTTTTGGAACAAAGCGTCCAATCCCTCATTTATAACTCTTGCCCAAATTTGCAGCCCTTACGATAAAATATTAATTGAATCAACGTCTTTGGATGAAAGTGATATTTGCTATTCCAAGTTTAGAAAATTTAACATAATAATTGCTTTTCCGAATGTGTTACGATCTTTTGTACTACCTAGGTACAATTAAATATAGTTACTGAACACATAAAACTATATTTAATCCCGAAAAGTATTCAATTACTTGCTGTATAAATACTGCAAACTACCGTAACACACCGTTATTGAGCTGTAAAAGCAGTTTCATTTTATAGTCCATAAACCCTTATCTGACAACCCAAAAATAGACATCCTCGATGAAATTTTCTCAGAACTAGCATATACGAGTGAATATATGATATATTTATATATAATGTTCATGATAAAAAATGATACTTATTGTTATAATTATTTGTTATTAAGTGAATTCTTACAAAGAGAATAGACTGCTTCTCCTAGTTAGTCGAAATCTATATACTATAATACAACTGTAACAAGGTCAAATCTGTACATTAGATATTTTTTGAAAATTATAATCGCGGCTATTAGTATTCTTCGCGTTTAAAAATACAATCAAAAGCGGTAATAATCGATTAGATGCAGACGAAGTTGCACGGGTCAGCTAGTATATAAATAAAGTATCACAAAATAAATTGTCAACTGAAAAGTGGAATCGAAATTGTTTATTAAACTGTATTATATAACGTATAATAAAATCAAAAATACAGTTCCTTGTGTCCAAATATCTACTTTTAGATATAGATGTATTTTCATTTTGAAACAATATCTAACAACATTAATAATATGTTACATACACTTCGTATAGTTATTAACGTATTTTGTACACTTAGTTAAAGAAGTAGCTTAATAGATATCCCACACTCTGCCCTAGTGTCTTAGCCACTTTCATGTTGATATTTTTACAAATGAGAAATAAAATAATAAACATAAAATTGTATTATAAGAAAATTAAAAAGAGTAACCAATTAATGTGCAGTGATAAAATCAAGTTTAACGTTAACTGAAACAGTGGAATTCACAATTAATTAGCGTTTATGAAATTTGAAACGCTATTTTTTTTATTGTAGCACGGCAAAATGACTGTACTATGCCTGATGGTAAGCACAGTGCAATCCAAAAATAATAGCGACCACCGATTGACACACTATTCATCGCCGGTCGCCACTATCATGCCGACCTGCAAAAAGCTGGATATGCACAGGCTGATCCCGAAACGCGACCCGCAGAAGCGAATCACTATTACGGGCTTTTTCGCCATATACATGGTGGTTGCGACCCAGTCAGGCTGTAAAACCCTACCACCCCGCTTTCGCCATTGCCTCGTTCGTTATTCAGCAGGGTGCACCACGAGCAGGTGAGGTAGGCTTGGGTGTCTCAAGTCTTATGAGGTTATTTGACACCCCTTGCACCCCAAAATTTTAAGAATGTTAAGACTAAACGCTTGTCTAATCTGATTTTCAATACGGGTATGTGGTTTCTTGTTGAGAAGAAGACATTTTTTTTTTGATAAAACACCTTTGAAGATGAACACATTTTAAAGCCTCTATTTTTCGAACTGATTACGCTGTTGACCTAGCAAGGTCTTAACAGCTTCACCAGACTACTAAGGCGAGCGCTTAGGCTATTACCTGATACGTGCAATTCGCGACCTATCTTTTTTTCTTTTTTTTAACGTGGAGAAGTCCCTTATGGATACCCACCCTCCCGGGGGAGGGGGTGGGTTATGTTCGACTCGCACGGACTAAAACTCCATGGTGTACCGAAAGACCGTGTTGTTGGGGCGGCAAGGGATCGTTCCAGCTAATCAACCTCGTAGAGCCGCCCCAACGGTCCATTCGCGACCTATCTGAGCTAACCTAAACTAACTATTCATACGTATATTTGTTGGAAAATATATGTGTACCAAGCATACATACCTCAACAACTCTTATATATATATCGTATCGGTAAATTTTTTAAAACTATTTCAGTTCGATAAGGGAAAGAAACAAAACCCTTCCACTTTCATGTGTAAGCGTGTATATGTGCAAGTGCGTGGGGGTGATATGTGTAATGCTGTTGCAGTGATGTAAAATTTTGTGTCACTGTATCTCGCGAGCAGCGCACTCAAGAGCTCCACACCGAAAGAACGGACCTAGGTTCGAGCCGCTGCCGAGGGGGGCCTAATCTGATGACTCATTTTAAAGCCCTGTAGTAAATCTATATTATCTTTTACGTATAATGTGGGATGCTATGATTCAACTATAACAATTTTAGATTCTTACCATCCTTATTACTATTATATTTAAAGAAATACTTTCATATTTACGACTAAATTATAAACTATAAACTTAGATTATTCTCAGTTAAGTGTAAACATCGTTTGTGAAAATGTATAAACATCTTTAGCAACATAGATTTAGCAGTCACCCTCTCTCTCCCTTCGCCAAAAATAGCGTACGTTTAAAATGTTTAATCAACTGCACAAGAGGGTATAATGTTTTTAAGCGTGTGTGATATGTGTATATTTCACTAGCTCGTTCGATAAACTAAGCAATTTTATGTACTCGTATGTTATTATACGAAGTTGCGTTAGTTGAGTCTTAATTTTGGAAATAACGTAAGTTTCAAAATATTTAAATTTATTATCTGTAAATCAGAAAAGAGCAAAAAGATAAAAATAAAATGTTTACGTACAAATACTCAACTGAAGACCTCGTGCGTTAGTACAACGAAAAAATGTTTTAGTATTTTTGCAGTTGGGCTTTTTGTTCCTCTGTATTTTAATTGTCACTTATTAATTAACTTTTATACACATCTGCTATTAAAGTATATACATTTCTATTAATAAAATTATCCTACTATATACTAATAAAGGCTCTAACCGCGGTTAATTAAATAAATAGGCATTCACAGTTTGGTTTTTCTTGGTAATAGTACCTATGTTCTTCGGACGATCAACCCGCCCTTTATCTCCGATACCCCGCGTTAGGTCATACTATGCATTCGCTCTGGTACAATAATTCCCCGTCAGCCTACATTCTGTCTTATTTTTGTATAGAAATTGTACCACTCCTACCACATAGACACTTAATTTCAGGCACCTTTCCCAAGAAATGGTTATAACTATGGAGTGCATGTAAGGAGAACCATCTCTGTTATCAAAAAGTGTCCGTCATAATGCGTTAAATTAGGGTGGTGCTAAAATAGCAACAGAATTCATTATTGTTTAAATATTATAAAAGTAAACATTAAAAGTACATTTAGTGCTTAGACTTGAACACTTTTTCAAAATATCCCCCATATGAGATGGTTCTCATTCCATCCTCTCCATAGCTATAACATACAAAAGAGATTTGTCAAATGTACCCGATAAGTTGCTCTATATACTAGCGCTATCAAACAAAGAAGAAACAAAATGAATCTATTAACCTTTTTAATATTACTATAAATTACTTAAACGAATTAAATCTTAATACTTGTCAAATGTTAGATCCATTTATCAATAGCGTGGTAACTGGATTTTGCTCTTTGGTATTACTGACTAAAAATAGAGCATCCATAAATCCCGAGTCCGTGTTATAATGCTTTTTACTCGACACTGTACTAAGCTTACTTTTAGTATAAACTGTCTATATAAAGTAACTCTTAGATAACATATATACTGTACACTCACTGCAAGAAGTATTAAAAAATTAACAAAACGAAACATTGGTTATAAAATATCTTGTCAATTATCTACATATTAGTAATGATTTTTTTTATGTCATAGCAGGCAAACGAACAGGTGAGTCACCTGATGTTAAGTGTTCACCACCGTCCACAGACACTTGCAACAACAGGGGAGTCGCAAGTGCATTGCCAACTTTGCCCACACAATAGGGAATAGGGAGTAACGTAGGGGAGAGGGATGAGGGAGATAATCTTCCGGCGCTCTCACTGACGGAACGAAATGCAACAATGCAAGCACTGTTACTTCCCGTCGATTTTCTGGGAGAGAGTGGCAGTACCCCGCGAGAGCTGACCCATTCATGCTGAAACCAGTAATAGCTTCATCGTGGCTCTACCACTCTTATTTTTTTTTTTATTTTTATATATGTATGCATTAAACAATGAAGATACTACGTCTATCTATATATAAGTATATAATTACAATTTAGATACAGTAAGGCACGATGAAACTTTCTACAACTCCTGATCCTCTCGGTTTACTGGAACGATTGACACCGAGAACTACATCGGCTACTAGTACAGCCACCAGCAACATCCCTCCTGTAGCCAAACATAACGCTAATGGAAACAAAAGACCCACGCCTATTATCATCTATCCCACTGGTAAGTACAAATCATATACAAAACAGCTTTAAGGTTATGTAAGGAGGTTTTGGCGAGATTTTAGTTTGACATGTAGTGGATTTTGTATTTTATTCATAATCTTGTGTTATTTGGCCCTATATTTTATAAACTTGGTGGTGTTTTACGTAAAATAGTTAGTTTATAGTGCATAAGTGAAGTGAATGAAAAATAATACCACGGAGCATAAAATTCTAAGATGCCACAAAAACTGCCTGGAAGGTTCTAACAATGGAGTCACCATCTTGTTAGAATGTTGAAATAATCACACGACGCTTGTAATATTATTAACTACACGACAATGGCAGTAATATTCTGAAAGATTGGTTGCCTTAAATAACATAAAAAAGGTTATATAAACGAATATTAATTATAATGCTTAATGTTCTTAGTTACATATACAAAACGAGTAGGAAGGCGTAGTATTTCTGAGCTTGATTGTAATAATAACTAGTAAATTCGGGGCAATTCACATTACTAGTGGGCGCCCAGTGGTCGACATTCGACCATAGTTAATTGATTTTTTGAAATTTGAACTTTATTATACTTATTTTGTCAAAGGTTTTCATCATGGCTACTCAGTTATTTGCCATTTGCCATGATCTTTATTATATAATCATTAAAAAGAAATCTATGTGTAAATGAAAATGAAAATTAATTACACAAAAAACACGTGGTAAAACTCAAATTTTAAGCAAACATAACTTTACGAAAATAAAGAAATTTATCGCAACCCATGACACAATTTTCAATCAATTTTACACGACACTATGGGGTGGTATTTCTGGGTGATATTTAATTAAATGTAGTCTGTTCAGTATGAGAAATAGTGATATGCCCAGTATCATCGTTTGGAAAAGTAATGGATGCGCAATATAATCAAATGGTGAATCCAAGACAAAGACGTTTTTAATACTACCATTAACTTTTGAAAATAAATTCTTTTTTGTTGATACATGAGGTTGAATTGCAACATCGTAACTGCGGAGGTCTAAGTCATGGATTACTTTTATGAACAAAATTTTTATTTTGATTATACAAAGTATTATTTGGCTCATTTTTTTTATTAAATTATCATTTGAAGTGAGTTCACCATAAAAAATAATAAACATTACAACAATAGTTACATTTTATAATATCATTGTTGAATGTAGGATGAAAAATGGTATTTCGAACGTAAGAGTTAAACAATACATACAGTCGAGCATAGCAACCTCCTTCACAACCTCATTTGAACTTCGTAATTATTGACGGCTGTCAAAATGTCTTTTTTTATTTACATGTGTGTATATGTTATGTAAAATTGTAATTGTAAATTGTAAAAACCTTCCAGTAGTAGTGTGAGTAGTGCATATTTTAATTAATTTAATGTACTTCTAATGCATTTTATATAAAATAAATAGCTTTCTGCACTTCACCGCCATATAAACTTTAACTATGCCAAATTTCAAGTTCACCCGTTGACGGGAAGTAGGTTAAAAAGGGGTACAATTTTTGTGCTTCACGTATTAATATAAGTAATAGATAAAAGTACAAAATCCTAAATAAAAAGTAAGGAGTAACGCATGATTTTTATCTATACCGAATTGACAGAAATTAGCTGAAATCATAAAATAGAACAATATTATGCCATGCTATTCATTTAGTCAAAAGAAATTATGACTTAAAATTAACTGAATAAAATTATAAAAGATAAGAGATTTTTTTTATAGTAGCACGGCAAAGTGACTGCACTATGCCTGATGGTAAGCACAGTGCAATCCAAAAACAACGGCGACTACCGAGAGATACATCATCCTTCGTCGGTCGCCGCTGTTATGCCGGCTGCGTAAATGCCTCTTCAAGTTACGTTTGAAGGACCCCAATTATCGGAAGGAGGAAACACACTAACCGGGAGATAGAATGTTGCGAACTTTTTAGTTCGTGCCCAAATAGGGTTTACCGTAAAACTGTAGCTCCGTAAACCAACGCGCGTGGTTCGGTTGTGAAAAGGCGAGGAAGGGATTAAATTGGACAACTCTGCAGAATACACGCAATTTTAATATACGATTAGTATTGTATTATATTTATAACATAGAAACAACTTAAGGATAGATAAATGTCAAATTTAGATTAATATAAGAATAATTTTACTTAGTTTAGTATTTATTTATACTCTTGAGCACAAAAAAAAAATGTGCTATAAAAAATATTGACGAGGACTACATACACGTATATCTTAAAATAAGAAATTTATCATCTTTTCAAAATAACTGTATTTTCAATGTGTCCTTTTACATCTATGAACTCTATTACTTCTGTGCCCTTATGGTTCCCCAATTTCGTAATTTTATTTTAATAACATCATTTCGTATTTATGATTTACGACTAAACCAAATTAAAAATCCTTCCAGTCGACAAATATACCACATCAAACATATATATTTAAATAGAAGATGTAACATAACATCATTTATGCCATATATTTTAAAACTGTTCTTATATATTTTAAAACTCATAGAATTTTCGGTGATGGCTTAATAACTAAACTATTAACTGAGATCACTTTAAAGTTTTTACACCTAGAGTTAAAACAAATATCTGTCGATATTCAGTCAATTTATTTAAAACTAGCTGACCCGTGCAACTTCGTCTGCACCAAATCGATTATTACCTGTGTCTATGTGATTGCAGTGACACCTACCGTTTCTAATTGTGAATCCAAACTATTTAGGGACTCACTAAAACATATACCTAGTTGAGAAACCAGTATGAGAGAAATATTTTTCAAAATGAGCTTAGAACCCGTTCGTACCATCATCTAAGACAAACATATAGCCTATAAGTATCTTCTCAGTCCCCTTGGATTGCTCCTGTTCCACTCACCTCCACGCCCGTTGAATATTTGTATAAAGCCAGCGGCAGTAATAACGTAATAATTATGTTGCTTTATTGTTTATATTTCGCTTTAGCTTCAGACTAACTTCATAAATTAACATACTGTGTAAACTAAACTTTATCTACATTAAATTTCCATTTTGATTTAGTTATTCGTTTAATAAGAATTTGTAAGTATTCGTGATACCTGCGCATCCAAATTTAATTTTATCAAATTTATTTTACTTTTCACATATAAACCATCTTATTGGGTGAAATATTAAACTTAGATATAAGGTTTAGCAGACATTTTCGTGAGAGTAATAAATATTTTTGTTATAAGCTATAGGTATATCTGTAACCGCGACTTCGTTCACGTGGATTCGAATTGTTCATGTGTCAAAGGCACAAACTTAAAATAAGTTATGATTACGTTTACAACGCTTCTGTGTAAACGATGTTATTAGTTAAGTTTCCTGGGGCGTATACAAAAATATTGGTGGGATCGCTCACTCGAGATAAAGCTACGTATAGCTGACCGTGACTAAAGCAGCCGGTAGTGAGGTCCACGCCCGCGGTGCTCAATGTTTGCCCTTGTTTGTGCTTTATTAATTGTCATACTAAAGCAGACGCTGATAGGAAATTGCACACGCTTGAAGCGGAAAGGAAAATTGTTAGGTATGAGTGGAAGCCGAGGAATAAATACGTATTCCCCAGCCCCACTCCCTGTTAGAACTTGTGCCTCTATGACATTTTGTTGCAATGCTGTTACTCTAAGTCGGGTGCCATTGCATAACTTGGGTGGGCTCAAGTTTCGGAGCAGCATTATAGGCACACCGATCTTTAAATTTATAATGTGCGACGGAAGCCCAGGTGCAGACAATGAATTTAAAAATTCAACAGGGTAGGTGGTGGCCTCCTCTTGATCCATTGTCTTGTTAATTGATGTATACTGCACATTTTCGCCCTCGACTTGGATTAACATACTACTATTAATGGCAGCAGCTCGATCGTTTCGTGTCGTTAGAATTGCTCTTTCACAGAGCCAAGAACTTTCTCGAATCGTAACTCTTTCTAAGTTACCGTAAACGGATTGAATGAGTTCGTCTTCAGAAGAAACCATTTTGCACAAAGTAGTAGGCAGTCTAACTTTTTCTTTTTCTTTTGGAAACCTATCTTCACCAATTTCAAGTAACAAATTGGAAAACTCTTGTGCATTTGGATTACCCCCTCTTATTGCACGTATGTTGGTAGTCAAATGTAAACGTATTATACTGGGCCAGAGACTTGAACGCTTGAGACTGGCGCTAACTTCGTCAGCTCTTGTACCTCGAGGTACTACAGGCAGCGTCTGACGAAAATCTCCGCAAAACAGCACCGTTAAGCCACCCATCGGTTTGTTATTTTGCCGTATATCCTGTAAGGTCCTATTAACCGCTTCTATTGCCTTGCGATGTGCCATTGTACATTCGTCCCATACAATTAGACAACAATCTCTCAAAACGCGTGCTTTATCACTATTTCTAGATATATCACAAACTGGTGTCTCAATGATGTCTAATTGTATGGGTATTTTAAAAGTAGCATGTGCAGTTCTGCCTCCAGGTAATAATGTGGCTGCTATACCTGACGATGCGACAGCTAGTGCAATTTTGTTTTGGCTTCGTATTTGAGCCAGTATCACTTTAGTTAGAAAGGTTTTTCCAGTGCCACCGGGAGCGTCCAAGAAAAATATTTGTCCTAAATTGTTCATCGTGCTTTCAGATAATCGATGTAAGATGCAACGCTGTTCGTCTGTCAAGTTAGGTACACAATCTTGTAGCGTTTGTATAATTTCCACTGAGTTATGGCTTGTTTCTAAATTATACTCTCTGTTGCCATGTTGCGCCCCGTTTGCGTTTGGTGCGGGTTCGGGCAAACCATAGCTTGCAAGAGGATTTCCACCGATCGATAGAACTGTGTCCTCAATAGCACGCAAACAGATGTTTAGATACAAATCGCGTCGCTGTTCAACTCTCGAAAAATCCTCTGCCAAAGCTTCTCGGTATTTTTGCCAAAGTAGTGGAGCATTGGACAAACCACAGAACACCAACATTACTGAAAATAAATGGCATAAACGACATGGACTATCACTTACGCAAGCCTCGGCAAGTGCATCGTCCCAATGTTGGTCATCATCCAGCAAGTGTCGCGCTCGGCAAGCGGCTTGAAAAGTGGGATGTTCCACATCATCGACTTTCCGTAGTGAATGAAACGAAGTGGGGCCACGTACCGTATGTAAAAGTAAGCGCAAGTAATAACATTCAGAGTTATTAGGATGCACTGTGTAAACTCTCCCCAAAATATGCTCTTTGAAAATCCCTGAAACGCCTTCTACTGCAATGCCTCTTCTCCGGCGATTAAAAATACCTCGCTGTTTGTCATATGTATAGTACGCAGGTACTTCTTCATAAGTTAACATCTGAGCAAAGTCATCCGTTTCACATAACCGGAAAAATGCCAGTAAAGTTGTTTGCCTGGGGCTTTCTAATCGCTCCCTAACATTTTCTAGATCAAAATATACCCTTTGTCCGCCCTCTAAGTGAACGTCAAGATGCATGACTGGAGGGTACCTTTCATGTATCGGAAAACTAAATGTGCGCCAAACTGCTTCTGATGAGCTTATATATCGCCCAGTTTGAAATTGTGTCACTTCATCCCGGTCTCTGTTCCTTAATGTAAATGTAGCTTGGTCGCTACCTTTATTGACATATTTACATATATACTTGATAGAATTGACGCTATTGCATACTTCTACATTTATGTGAGCTCGAAAAGTTTTTGACAATACTGGAGAATAAGGTACCACCCACCTATTATCTACAATGACCTGGTTACCGCGTAATCTTATTTCAGCACTAAATCCACCTTGCTGCGGTAACCTACGGCGATACAATGGATATCCGTCTTCGCCTGTTACCGTTTCATTGACTTGCGCTCGTGGATATCTCTTTGTACAGTGTCCATCACGCATGCAAGGTGAATTAGTATTAAGTGCACCGCAGGGACCGTGTACCATATGTGTCTTAACGATGTCAAACAATAATGGATCCCCGTTACAATCTGGGAACTCCGCACTTATTATGTTATCGACATCATTAGGACGTATCTTTTCTTGTAGCCACAGTAAGATGTGTGCGTGAGGTAATCCTCTCTTCTGCCATTCAACACTATACATATGACAGAGTGACATGCCGAATATATTTTCCTTAGTAAGTAGATCCATCATTCGTTTAAGTTTTATATGAAATACTCTGGCTATTATATCATGTCTATCATACGAAGCTTGTCCTTCAAAAAGTTCTTCAGTGATTTCTGTCCATTTTGGATTGGTAGTAAATGTAATGAACAGATCTGGTCGCCCATACTTTCTTACATATACGAAAGCATCTTGGGTACGCTCGTGCATATAACGTGGTCCACCCGTGAATGTCGATGGCAGAATGACCAATCGACCCAAATCGTCAACGTTATTGTCTTGCTGCATAGCATCTCGCAGATCGACATAGCTTTCTACGCGTAACCTTCGTTGATTTGTTCGAATGAATACTAAACGCTCTGTTTCAATTTTAGCGTACATATCAACCACGAACTGGCTGAATAATCCACGAAAACATTGTAAAAAGGGAAAATTATCGCGCCTTATTTGAAGCAGATATGAGTAAAACTGCAACGCTGAAACTTTTTTGTTGTAATTAGGTACTCCAGTTGTAGGGTCGATATGATGGAGACCAAAATTATAACCATCCTCGCCACGGCAATATATAAGGGGATATTGAAGAGCATCGTAAGCTCGATGTGTTTCGCTTATGCGTTGCAAACGGTCGTCACGGGTTTTTAATATTATATCACGCCTATCACACTCCTGATCAACCAGGACAACAGCAACTTCATTCGTGGTCGGAGCGTTGTAACGACCACGATGCTCTGCAGCAGGTCGTCTATCAGCATTAATTACAAATTTGAAATCGTTATTATGACCCAGAGGAATAGACTGTAGGGCAGCTTTAAAATTATTAATGTATGGGTTTACTTCATGCAACATGTTTTGCAATTCAGCTACTACGCGAGCGTTAAGATTTTGAAAATTCCGATTTCTAATGGCGGCTTGTTCACAATAATCGGAGACAAAATATATTTGTAGAAATTTCGGTTCTATTTCAGGTAATAAAGATCCGATTAAATGGTAGACTTGACCCTGAACTTTAAAAGTGGGCATGAATGATCCTTCTACAATTTGATTTGCACCAAAAGAAGTCATCTGAAAAGCACCATTGTAAGAACGGATACATTCCAAAAAATGCTTGGAGTGGGGATGTTCTCCGTTTAAAAGCGATTTTAAAGGCTCTGGAGGTTGTTGGAAAATATCTAAACGAATTTTGCCACCTGAGCAGCATAGTCCAGTCGACTCTTTTCTCCATTTTAAGGCTTGACAATTAGCACAGACTTGGTCCATTCGGCCGATAGCGGCAAACTCGGCATAATTAATATTGGGACAGTAAGAAAACCCACTCTTGTTTTTATTCATCCAAGGTAGCTCTTCGAAGACGTAGTTCTCATGAGTTTCGGATAAATCGTTAGAAGAGATTAATATTCGACCTAAATATTGTCGAAGTCGATCTTCGTTCAAGCGAGAGTCACGCTGTTCTAGTGTCTCCGTCTGTCTGATTTCAGAAATCCTCTCTCTCTCAGAAAAATGAAGAAAAGTGCGATCTACACGTGTACGGTCATAATAGGCTCTAGCTGACTCCAAACGCGCTTCACGCTGCGAAAAGGTCTCTGAATCGCGTGACGCGGCATGACGTTCACTATCGATAGTCAAACGCGCTTCACGCTGCGTAAAGGTCTCTAACTCGCGAGACATGGCATGGCGTTCATTGTCGGCAGTCAAACGCGCTTCACGCTGCGTGAAGGTCTCTGAATTGCGAGACGTGGCATGGCGCTCACTATCAGCATTCAAGCGCGTTTCACGCTGCGTAAATGTCTCTGATTCGCGAGACATAGCATGGCGCTGGCTATCGGTACTTAAACGCGCTTGACGTTGTGTTAAACTTTCTGATGCGAGAAATTCTGCATGACGTTGACTGTCAGCAGTTAGGCGTATCTCACGTTGCATGTACGTTTCCGATGAACGTGAATGAGTATGACGCTCACGATCCACATTCAAACGGAGCTCACGCTGTAAAGATGTTTCTGATGCGAGAGACTTGTAATAGTAATGTCGTCCGGACGCTAGCCTTGTTTGTCTTTCATCATTTGTTTCTTGTGAACGTACGTGCTTTGATCTTTTAGCGCTTCTTGAGTACTGTGAAAGATTTGACCTCTTTCTAGAAGGCATTTCAAATATTAAAATCAATAATAATTAACAGCAAATCACCTATTCAGACTATTTAAATACTAAAAGTAGGGCGTTTAGTCGGGTAATCGGAACCCTAACAACGATTATTATCAATTGACGATACAACAGCAGATAATTTTTACCTAATTCGCCTATATTTCAATGTGAATATTGTGTAGACTTATGTTTTCGAAAAAAATCTTGACACCTTGATTCAGGATTTACGCTTTCTTTAGTAACACCATCTCTGGTTACATTTTTGAAACTAAACATCAGTTGTAAACTTGGAAATTATACGTCAGAAAAATTAAATATGATAATGAGAAAATGAATGTAACAACGTATTTATGACAGTTTAATTTTTTTTTCCAACTTTGTCGACATAGTATTATTTATTGAAGTAATCTTTCTTTAATACCGTTATGGTTTGAAAATCGATGAAATGAATAAATATCCTTTGTATTATGCCGACGCGACGGGGACGTTGGTTCGAATTCCACTGGTTGTCCTTTTTATGTTTTTTAAAGAAGCATAGGGTGATGAAATATAGCTTAAACTTTTATCTTATCTTACTGCTATATATTGCACAAAGTTACCAAAATTCATCAAGAATTTAATTAAATACAAATTATTGTCTATCATCTTTCATCTTTGTAATAAAAATAAACATAACCATAAAAAAACTCGCACATATAATGTTAACAAAATATTATAATTTAGCTATTTTAAAATATCTATGGACTCTTTTAGCTATACTTACTTGCTGAGCCTATTCTTATTACCTAATAATATATTCATTAATTATACTAATATTATTGGTTATTTATGTGAAAAAAGTAATAAATTATACATTGTTCAAAGTTTAATATATCTTAGATATTATTTATACAATAATATACATATATGACCCGTGCAAATTCATCTACACCAAATCGATTATTACCAGTTTCAATTGTATTTATAAACACGATATTTTTTTATAAACACAATTGCAGCGGCATCTACCGTTTCCAATTGTAAATCCAAACTATCCAAAAACTCAAATTTATAATAAGTTGCTATTTGAAAATAAATATATAATAAGACTAAAACTTATTACATATTAGGTACAGTTTCGTTTAACAGCTTTGTCGAGGTCTCCTATGTAGTTGATGTAGTTGAAATTTTCGAACAAAAATTTTATGTATCCGTAATATCGATAACAAAGTTCACCTCGATTATAATTATCAAAAAATATGTAATGTAATATGTAGTTTTGACCTAGTTACAGTTTTGTTATAATTATAAGACACTACTTTGAAATGGAATTTTACAAAACTGGAATAAAACTAATGCGTTGCTTTATAAAAAATAAACGACATTTAAAGTTTATTATTCCACTATTTATCGCTTCTAAATTTTATAATGATAACCACAATCATCGTTTTCTGTCAAATTTCAACATGACTACATTTGCCACGGAGCTATATTATTATGTTAAATCGCCATCTAAAAAAAATACTTCAGTACCTGATCGCTGTTTTAACGACCAATAGCTGTATAAAAAGAAATAGGTACTATATTTAAATACTATAGTTGTCTTACATAGTAATAAATAATAGAATAGAAGATATTATTTACAATCGTTGTAGTTTGAAAATGAATCAATGAAAATAAAATGCTTCATAATAAAACACAAACACATACGTTAATAGAATTTGTACTACTAAATAATTCAGCTGATAGATCATTTCGCTAAGAAAATTCAGTTCGTCTTAGCGCAATCGGCTTGGATGTCGACTTATGCGTATCGACGGGGACGTAGGTTCGGATCTCGCCGTCCAGCCTTTTTTTAATGCATAGCGTGATGAAATTTAGCTTTAACTTTTACTAATCTTACTGCTTTATATAACACAAATAAAAGTTACCAAATTCCGTCAAGAATTACATGAACTACAAATTTTTAAATTTCGGCCGTTATCCTGGAGAACCCCTTGCGTTTTATGGGACAAAGAGTATCCTGGATGTAGTCTTCTAATATTAGTTACCACTGTGTTAAATTTCGTTAAAATTGGTTCAGTACTTTCAGAGTAATTCGGGTTTATATTCTAGACTTTAATCCTTTATCCTGGAGAACCCTTTGCGTTTTATGAGACAAAAAGTATATTTGATGTAATCTCGTAATATTAGTTATCACTATGTCAAGTTTCGTCAAGATTGGTTCAGTACTTTCAGAGTGATGCGTGTGCATAGGGACAGACAGACAGACAGACAGACAGACAGACAGACAGACAGAAAGACAGACAGACAGACAGACAAAAATTGTAAAAAGATTATTTTTGGCTTCTATATCGATAACATAACCTATCCTGATTAAAATTTTCAAAAAATATTTAATGTACAGATTTCGACTTGTTACAGTTTTATTATAGTATAGATGATATCTTTACCACGAATTGAAATACTTTAAAAAATGTATTAGTAAATTTAATTATTACTACAAAGTATAATTTAAATTCCATTTATTATATTCTAGTATGAGCATATTTTACTATTAAATATTGTATATATTTGAAACGACACTTCCTTCCGTTTAGACAGTTTATATCGACCTACTACAGGTGTATTTTCTACCTGTCTATTGTGAAGTGTGACCCAGTCTGGCAGTAACACACCTATTTAGGAACTAGGACATACCGCTTCATCAACATAGAAAATTGTAGAAACAAGGTTAATTTTAAAGGGTGTGTTTATGCCATTAAAACTTGAGATTCTTTTTTATTTTGTTTATTTATTTTTTCGTTGTAATTGTTTATTTATGTTTAGTTGATTTTCATATTCTTGAGGGATGGTATAATAATAGGTGCCAAAGCTTTTTCCAGTATCCGAGCTCATTTTTTAGTCTTAATTCACAAATCTATTAGGAAGTAGTGTGACAACAGTTTCTTAAGAGATTAAGCTGTTCAAAGAGTTCTCGCACTACCATTATCCACCCTAAAATATAAAAACTTCCGTTTTGCATCATCCGATGGCGACATCCAGAGCTGATATTGTGATCATTTCTCTCGTCTTCCTGCCATAAGAGCCATCTTAGAAATAGCGGAAGAAAACTATATAGGAATAACGATAATAATACTATAATGTTTCCCAAAACATCCTGAATTATTATACTTAACATTTCAAAATAACTAATAATTGGTATTATATATAAAGAAATACGTAATATGCATACAATTGGATTTTTCTTTATCTGTCACTAGCCTCTGCCGGCGACTTCGTTCGTGTAGAATAGTTACTTTGGGCTAACGCTAACACGCAGCGGAAGCTCTCAAGGAAAATAAAACATCTATATTGAAACATTTTATTGGCGCTCCGCTCCTATTAGTCTTAGCTCGATGATATATAGTACTCTATAACCATTCTCGATAAATGAGCTATATGACACTAAAAGATTTTTTTAGATTGGACCATTAGTACCTGAGATCTACAACGTCACAACGTCAGAAAATCACAAACTTTACCTCTTTATAATATTAGTATAGATTAACAGAAAACTTTTACTTATACCAATTGTTTCAGTTACTCCGGAGTCCATCGTAGTGCCAATAGTTTCGTGCATATTCGGATTTCCGCTCCTGGCGTTAACAGTAATTTGCTGCCTGCGGAGAAGAGCTAAAATGGCGAGGTAATTTAGATCACGGATTTAGATATCTAGAGCTTTATATAGAGACCTATTATTTCTTTACTTCGAATCGTACGATAGTCTGAGCTTCCAGTGACTTAAAACATCGTAATGAATCGATATTTATTTTATAAGTTACTGTAATGCATACTGGGCTAACTTTTATGCTAAAGGGCAGTAAAGAGGTTGATGACTTATTTGATGTTAAATATAGTTGTCTATGGCCAACTGCAACACCACGGGCATCATTGTTAAGTTACCATTGCCATAACCCTGGAGGATTATCATATAGCCGTAACCCATACCGCGTGTACAGTAGCTTACGCATAATGAAAATTCTAGAAACCAAATTGATGCTTAAAATCTAATAACTAGTATTATACGTGTCTTCAGATAACTACAGCCAAGAGCCACTCCTTCTAGACTGCATAGTTGGAGTTATTAAAAAAAGTTAAATACGTATTAAATACTTGGTTTAAAAAGGATTCGTACTAAACGCACCGCGTTCGCCCGAGGCAAGTTCGCGTTATCCTTTTTTCGCAAGTCTAACCTAATACCTAACCAAAGCGCGACAAAACAGCAAGATGGGAACATTCAGTGACAGCGGTGCATTTAAAACGTAACCCTTTTAAAGCAAGTATTCAATACGTATTTAACTTTCTTGTAATAACACCGACCATCTTCAGCCATATCATCACTTAACTTGTGATTACGGTAAAACTTAACCTATGAGGAACGCGACTATTAGTAGAAACACATAATTTTACTCTTTCGTTAAATTATTATTCCAGCCAAAAAGAGGTAAACCTATTTCCACCATAATTAAAAATACGATGTAATTAGAAAGAATGTCAGAAAGATTAAAATCACCGCCAAACACTTTTAGCTTTTACAGATAGGTTGCGGCATTTGCATACCGTAATTACAGCCAAAGTAAATATTATAGACGGAAGAGGTGACAAGCTCTACAGAAAAATCATATAAATCGATGCAATTTCAGGGCTTACTGTAATTAAAAATAGTATACGATGAATATATGCAATAAAGAAGATATAAGCTTCTAAGTACAAAGACCAAAGATATCTTAATTTTGCTAAAAGGAACTTAAATGTACGTTATTCCTTTGATAATGTTTCACTTTATTCAGTTTACTTCTTTAAACATAACTATTTGTAATACAAACTCTAAATCTGCGAATGTTAAATGGGTAGTTAGTGAATTATCCATTCCTCGTTAGCTTATTATTTCTTAATTCTTAATATAATATTTATATAAGGTTGTAATTCTGATATCTTTCGGTAGACTATAAATACATTTCTAACCTTTACTTTCTACAGAATTAAACTCTTAACATACATAAAACGTTCCAAATACTAGTACACAGAGTTATTCCGGTAGTAGACAATCTTGCCCGTCATCGATCGCCGCAAAATATGATCGAGTGAAGCACAGTATATAAAATCATCGCAGATATCTCTTTAGGCAAACTCAATAGCGATACGATCTTCAATTTGATTGCGAGTTGAAGTATTTACAAGAAATGAAGTGAGGAACAAAAATATATTTTGATAATACTTATTCTCTCGTGCAGAGTGCTTCTAAAAATGTATTCTTCAGTATGTAGCCATTTCCTTTTATTAGTACATTAATGTTATAATATTTGTTTACGCTTAAACTGTTTTCATTCAATTCTATTATATATTTTTCAATTAAGATTTTTTAATAGGTAAGCATGGTGGTTTTTTTTCGAACTGACTTTCCTATTGATCTGACAAGGACTTAACAGCCTCACCAGACTACTGTATGTGGTCAGAATTCTCAGTTCTCAGTTCAGGTTGAAAAGGAAAATATTTCAGCTAAAATCCGTAGATGTTAAAGCTTTTCAATTATTTTTTTGTGACGGATTCGTATAGGAACTCATAATTCAGGGAAACGTCGCGTGTCTGTTCATTTATTATCAGATATGTATTTACACTTTATAAATGACGATTTATAAATAAAATCCTTATTCACACAGAGAGAGAGCGAGACGACGCAACTGCGAACTAGATCGTGGAGAACTATCTGTTGTTAGACTATCGCCAATAAAAGCGAAACCTCGAGCTGTCAGTCTGGTACGGACACCGCGACCACCGCCGACCTTAGAACTTGACACAGTACTTGAAGAACGTTCAGATCCTGAACAGACAACTTCGTCACAAGTAAGAGCTATGAAAATCTGTTATTTTTCCGATATCTTGCCACAACGTCCTAATGATTTTCTAAGACGTAACTGTATTATATTACATTAGAACTGTTTAGAGATTTTTTTTTAAAGCAAAAGCTAATAGGTTATCGTTTTATTTGCCTGTGTGGTGTTTTATTAGTAAGAGCGATTTTTCTTCGAATTTTATATTAATAAGTAAAAAATTAGTTACTGAAATGAAATAAAATTTTAAAACGAATTTCTCGTAGGTTGGTAATATCCAGAAGCTTTATAAGCTCGCTAGTTTCTAGGGAACTTGGTAACAGTAAACTCATTCACAAGCATTTGTTTTTTTACAAAAAAAAAATAATAATGCACTCAGTACTCAGAACATACACAATATAGATTAATATCCAAATGCAATTTTAATTAAAAAGTAATTGCAAAAATTCAACGAAACCAGTTCGATATTTAGTTTAAAACATCCCGAGGCC
This sequence comes from Antheraea mylitta, assembly GCA_014332785.1. NCBI lineage: Eukaryota > Metazoa > Arthropoda > Insecta > Lepidoptera > Saturniidae > Antheraea > Antheraea mylitta. The sequence continues at coordinate 6,739,766 of JACEII010000013.1, read as the reverse complement.
CGCGAACTGTTCGGACTAAAGAGAACAAACGACAAGTTTCAAAATTAGTTAAACGTGATCCAAATTTATCGACGCGCAAGCGTTCAGGCTGAATTAAGAATAACGTAAACCAGATTACGCCGTATTTTGAAGTTGGATTTAGAATAACGTCCCTTCGAGATCCAACTGACACAAGAGTTAAGCCTGATGATTTAATTACAAAAAGATATTTATCAAAACAATGTTAAATCGTTTTCATATCATTCAAAAACCATAAAATGTCTTCTGACGTATCCCATCTCTATATAAACGGACATATAATTGTTAGTATTAGTACAACCATGACAGTGAGGTTAAAACATTAAAAGCTTCTTAATTAAGAATTACAATCGCCCATAAAATAATGATGTAGGTAGCAATTTTGGTTTGTGGAATCGTTGGGTCATGTTAAATTTGAAAGAATGTCTGCTCACAATTTGCCCAAAATTTAAAAATCGAACCTAAATTAAATTTTGACAGTTCATTTTTGATACAAAAACTTTTGTATTGATCTATCATCTGAAATACTTAATCGGAACTAAATAATACGTTTGCCAATATCATTGCAATAACATTATGTCAATTTAAAACGAGTTCTGCTACATTTTAAAAAAGTCTATTATTAACGCTCTAGATTAAATATTCTAATAATACGGGATTATTATCTTTGTCGTATTATTTTTGAACATTTCAGAGCGTTTTGTGTCTACAGTGGATCCTGATCTGAAACGTTGGTGTATTCATTATTAATTGGATGTATACAAAGTTTATGCGATTATGCACATTTGTCTGCGGCTTTTACCAATAATAGCTTTAATGGTCTGTGTATTTACGCTACTCATCAGTGCAAATGATAAACCTTCTTTTAATATTTCGTATATATTCTATTAAACTTTTTTTTTGTATCTTTATTTTTGGCAATTAATCTTTCAGATTATTACTGCCATTGTCGAGTAGTTACAAGCGTCTTGCGATCACTTCAATTTTAAGCGTCGTGTAAGTCAATATTCTAACAAGATGCTGGATCCCTTGTTAGAACCTTCCAGGGAGTTTTTGTGGCATCTCAGAATGTCATGATCCGTGGTATTATTTTCCATTCACTTCACTTATGCACAATAAACTAACTATATTACGTAGACACCACCAAATTTACAAAATATAGAGTCAAATAACAAAAGATTATGAATAAAATATAAAATCCTCTACAAGACTGAAGACTAAAATCCCGCCAAAAACTCCTCTATTAAACATGATACATGTTTCGACAATACTTCTATGACACATACTAGACCTTAAACATAGTGGACTAACTTAAAACAGACAATATACGACATAGGGACTCGCGAATCACTTAGGAACAAGTTTTCGGAATTTAGTATCTTAACTTTGCCTTCCTGACACGACCGGCACAACTTTAATGATAGAAGTAGTTATATTTTTTTTCAGTTAGTAATTTAGATAAAAAAAATTTACCATACATTTAGCATATACTATGTTAGAGCAAATAGAAATACTAGACAGTTTTCCCATACGTTATCAGCCTACATGGACCTAACCTCAATCGTTGCTAATATAAACACTATTAATTATAATAAGATAAAGATGTCAACATTATGCTAATTTGTAAGTAATGTTACAAAATACGAAATATTACTAATGGAAATACAAACCATATTATATAACAGATTCGTTTCAGTAAGCTTTATTGTGCCTATTTTTTCGTGCTCGATAAAGGATCGAGATCGTAAACGAAAACGATAGTCACTTAACAGATAAGGGAATGTTAATGAGAAGTATAATAACAAGGTATTGTGATGTCAGGTGGAGATTACACCAGATCGTGAAGTCGGCGCTATATTATTTAGCGCTGTGGGTGCTGTTGGGACGGCGGCGGCGACCGCTGCTGCTTGCGCTAGGGATAGCTAGCGGCGGGGCTCCGCGCACCTTGGCGCGCGTTCCCCTCTCTGGGCTGCGCTGACTAGTCAGCCTCTAGATGAAGATGATGGTGATGGTGATGATGATACCAATGCCGAAGACAGCTAACATCTCGATGAGCGCACTGTCGCCGACATCGGCGAGCGCATGAAATTATTCTTGGACATTCCTTTAAGGTTCTAATTGAAAATTGTGTCAATAATGATTGTGTCTCTGTTCTTAATAACAATACATTACCTAAATAGCTAAATTAGTCAACAAATGACGTAACATTTGTCTTGTTCTAATCTGTAAGTATGCTGTGTCATAAAAAATACAAAAATATATACGTACATGCCTCATTATCTGTAACCCTATGAAAGAAAATAGTTCGATAGTTAATGACTTTATTCAAAGTACCGATTTAATGTGTCAAGCTTAATGCGGTTGAATTATGTAAATAAGCAGTTAACAAAAGAACGAATTTATTAAACTTCGTACTATGTAGAAATTTAGCAAGTATTTTGTAGAATCTAGTTTCCAAGCAAGTGCCGTATTCATTAAAAATATTAAATTTAAACCCCAAAGATAACGTTCTAATCCGTAGAAAACTTGTACGAATAAGTAAATAATATGTAAATAGCTTTAAACAAATATGTTGTAAATTCATTATTATCTAAATTGTTAAATTATTCTAAAATAGATGAAAAATCATTCAGCCTTCGATTCAATCATTTTATAGGTAAAACTCATTTAGAAGAGATTTCATACTTAAATATAAAAATAATATATAGTAAAATTAGCATCTATATGAGAAGTTAAGTAGGTAAACATAATGAGACCAAATTTAATATCAAATAATTACATAATACTATAGATATCATAATTTAAATATTTCACGCATATGCATAGGATATAGGAATATCTATTAGATAAAATTAAAATTTACCCCATTTAATAGCTAATCTCAACATAATTTTTTGTTGTTTGATTTCTAAGAGCATTTCCTTAAGATAATAGGAATATAGCGTCTGTACTAATCTCTACAGACTACAGAAACATGCTTCATCCAACTCAATTAATATTCATTAATCTTAACAAACAAGTTTATATTGTACAATATAAAAATGTATTTTATGTTATTATGTAATAAAAAAAATATTTTAATTTTTTAATTGTTTTACGCCGACCTAATATTAGCAGTTTTTGGCGAGCTCTTAGTTTGCCATAATAGTTTTTTTTTTCATTTTCGGGTTATTTGACCCTATATTATATGATATTTGGAGCATTTTTCGTAGTACAATTTGCCGCTAGGAACAAGAAACACTGTCTGTTCTTGTAACTTGCTTAATTCATTATGAGCTCCTTATTAATGAGATTTTAAGGTTATGTGTTACATTTTGAATTTATGCTTATACGCATCGGGTCACTGTAGCTCGGAGACCTCATATAATGTATAAGACTCATACGCCGGAGGTTACGCTTCTGATGGAACGTGAATTGTAAGATGTCACAAAATCTCCCTAGAAAATTATAACAAGGGCGCCACCAATTTGTTAAAGTACTAACAAGAAAAAGTCTAAAATACAAAATATTTGTTAAATAGGAAAAATAAAGAACAACTATTATGAAAACTAGATAAATAGATCGACATTATTTAGAAAAAAAAAAGAATGAATACAAGTTCCTTTGCAAAGTCAGTTTCGTTATGTAATTTAAATATTGTAAGATAAAATACATTTTTATTACAAACATATCTGCAACTCAATCTGATACCAATCAACCGTAAACCTTTGTAAAATAACTTTGTTTATATAAGCATTTGATAGTAATCTTTGTTCGACAGTAAAGCTCCGTTCATTATAAGTTTATGAAATATATAAAACAAATACATTTATAACCAGCATTTAGAATATCGATTTTTAAATGAAATCCAGCTTTATCACAAACCGAATATATGAATACTAAATCATAACCATTTAGAAATAAATTCATAATTTCTATATGTATGTGTTTTACTGAACTTAAACTAGATATTAGCACACCCAGACCTTGACCAGTAAATCGGTTCTCATAGCCGAGGCCATATTTTGAAATAATTAACATTATAGTGAACGTGTCAACATTATTTATTATCTATAAAACGTTTGAGGTATTATTTATAATTGGGGAAATTACTAACATGACAAAGAGCCATGTAGAGCTAGACATGCATAAAGTAAACGACATTAAGGTTAATTCCCGCAACACTCATAACTTGGAAATCAGCTAATGAAGTGACCACTCTTGACTTTTCTAGGATCTACATTAAGCTTAGCAGATTACGAAAATACTAGATATATAAAGGATTTTTAATAGCTGATTTTAATGAAATAAAATATATAGTCATTCATAATAACGTCATAATTGTGATTTAATCGATCAGTCTACTAAGATCAATTAAGTATACAGTAGTTACAATTTTTTTATGAAAGTAATCTCTCCAACGATCCTTTCTTTGAAGGGGAATCCTGTTTAACCGCATTGTAAGCGATTTTTGGTAGGACAAAAAGTTATGGGTTCAATTAAAGTACACTAAGTGCAGTGAGGAGATGCCACCAAAAGTATGTGGATTGAATAAATGTAAATCTTGGTAAGAATGATAGAGGTTCATAATAACTCATATTCACCCGCTTAATTTTGTATCATTTTAATTAAAAGAGATTCAACGGAATCCAAAGACTAAGGAGACCATATATTTTACAGTATTACAGTGGTAATATAATTCATACACGAACCTTCTTGAGAAGGTTGTACATAGATTTTTATTTTCAGAAATTAACTTATTATTTATATATACTAACTGATACCCGAAAGATTCGCTGGGTATTAAAGAAATTTATGATTTTTTTTCAATCATAAACGGCCAATGGAACATAAAAAATAATTAGCATAGAATCATTTACGAAAGATACCGCCTCGAATGATCACATGCCGATATGTTCAGTAGCTATAACGTAATGGTGCCTCAAAGATATTGATTTTTTTTTCGAACTGACTGCGCTATTGGCCTTGCAAGGTCTTCACAGCTTCACCGGAGTACTAAGGAGGCGTTCCACAAGATGTCCACAACACTCACAATAGCCTTTTCGCCGTACCACTAAACGACCGCGATTCTTGCGGTTGTTCCGAAAACGTCATTGATGACGTCATAACATACGCTAACGCAAAGCTCACGACGCCCCATGTCTGGAGGTGGATCGACATGGGTGAGGACAAAATTGGCGGGATTTTCAATAAAGACGGCGACCTTAAAAATGTCATTATTTGATACGGTAAATAATATTTATATTAAATAACAGATTGTATTGGAACACATAAATGAAATATGGTAATTACGTTTTGATAATTTTACTTCTATTCAAAGATGTTATGAATCCTAATATTCAATGTAAAAATTAATTTATAATTATCTCATGGTAATTGAATGTTTTTTTTCTTTACCAAAATTGTCATGTTTATGTTTTTATGACTATTAAAATAAAAAAAAATAGAATTATATATTATTTTAAATAAATTCATAAAAATTAAAATAACTATTAAAACTTACAAATTGTAACTTTACCTCTTAAAACTTTTGCTTAAATTTTTCTAGATCGCCAATGTATTATTACCCTGAAACGCTCAAAACGTCCATAAATGCGTTTCCTTTAGCACACGGCTGTCCAAACTATGTGGGACTCAGGGTCAACAAAAATGACTAAGTGTATAGGGGGGCCGCAAAATACAAAAAATAAAATACAGGTATTAGGTATCATTATTTTATTATCTAATTTTTCATTAATTTGTCTTTTACAGTTCTGTCAACATCAACCTCAATGTTAGTAGTAGCAAGACGCAGTGCATGTTTGACTGAAGTATCTGTCAATGAAGACCTGTATTTCGATTTTATAAGCTTCATTGTTGAATATGCACTTCCATAATGGTAGGTACTGCCCATCATCGAGCCCAATTTTAGCCCGAAATTCGTCAGTTTCGGGAAAAAAAGATTCTGCGGGCCACACTAAGTCAAGCAGCGGGCCGCGAGCGGCAACCTCAGTACCGGGCTGGGGCGGATGAGGGCTCACTTTGAGCCCCAACGGCCCAGTACCGGGTAGCGGCCGGTGGGGTCGATATGTATATACTGACCTCGGCGGGCGTACCGCGAACTTGACGTGTAGAAGGAGAAAAGAATGAAGGCAAGATTTAAAAAAGAAATACTCCAGGAGGGTACCGGCTCCACCGGAATCGGAGAATCCCTCCCCAAGCCCTCGGGCTTGGGCAGCCCCACTGTGTCTGGGGGAGGGCAAAATTTTGCTTCGTTCCTTAACGACCCGAACCCGAGCAGGAACACGGACAACCGATTCCTCTAAGAAAACGATGACCACGGCCTCTCGTTCAAGAACTACCGATCAGCCTCACGTTTCGGAACAGTTGCAGGATGTGGAACTGCCTCAGGCTGCGGAACTGCCTCAGGCTGTGGAACAGCCTCAGGATGTGGAACCATCTCAGTCTTCGGAACTGCTTCAGGCTGCGCAACAGCCCCAGATGGTGGATTAGCGTCCGGCTCCGTCTGAGAAGCTTCCGGGAGAACCCACTGAGGGTAGTGATGCAAGTGCAACCCCGATGATCACGGCTAGTGAGGGCAGTGATGACTCACAAGCCGGGGCATCGAGGGAGTACTCATCTTCAGACTCTGAGCCCGAAACCGGTGCGACCGGGCAATGTACCCCGGTCGTCAAAAGAGGTAGAGGTCGCCCGGCCACAACCGGTAAATATGTAGGCTTGGCGGAAGCTACGGCGAAACTCAACCGCCTGAGAAAAGAGGAGCAAATCCGTGCTACAGAGGAGGAAATCGAGAAGCTGACATCAAAGGCACGGAAGGAGCGTGTCACGAGGAAGGTAGCCGCTCGAGCCAATGCTAGCGAGCAACTCACTGTTAACCTGCGGAAAAGAGCTCTTGGCGATGTGGAGGTCATATTGTGCGTCGCCAAGGAATCGAGACGCCTGCAGGGCGGGTGTAAAAAGGCTCTCAACGAAGCCGCTGCATCCATAAGTAGTAAGCGAACTGTGCGGCCGGACTCCTTCTGAGGAAGTGGAGAAGCTTCAGGCGGCATATGCAAGACTGAAGGAAGCAAACGCCAAGCAGGCCGCAGAGCTAGCAGATCTCCGAAAGCAAGTGGCGGAGCTTTCTATCTTGCGGGCTCAACTACCAGCGGTCAGCATTGCTGCGTCCCACGCTGAACTGAGCGCTGGAGTGGAAGTCTCACTTCCTCCTCTCCCGCAAAGTGTGGCGAGGGAGGGGTTCCCAACCCTACCTCAGCGCCGAAAACCGGGACATCACGTTGAAGGCCTACCTACCAACGTAAATAGAAAGCTCGAGGAGATGGTGCGCATGCTGAACACGCGATTCGACGCCATGGAATGGAGACTCCCTCCCGAAAAGCGTCCGTGCCCACAACTGGCTGCTGACCAGAGGGTTGCAGAGGAAACGGGTAGACTAGCGCCTACAACTGAGCAGTCTTCAGAGCCTTCTGCACCTCAAAGACCGTCTAGGAGGAGGAGGGCGGCTGCCAGAGAACCTCCTAACGGCAAAAAACACCTACCGCCACTCCAACCTATGGAGATTGAATGGGTGTTAGTGGGAAAAAACGGCAAGCCTAAAAAGAAGCCGAAAAAAGCGCCCAAAAGACCGGCATCCAAACAGGAGCGTGCCCTGAAACTCCAACCTCCAAAATCAGCTGCAGTGGTACGTAATCTTCCCGGGTCAGAGAGGGAGGATAAGTCGGCGAGAAGTAGTATCCGGTGTTACACAGGGGTCAGTCCTGGACCCCCTTTTGTGGAACATCGGATACAACTGGGTGTTGCACGGTGCGCTCCTCTGAGGCGTCAGTGTTACCTACAACGCTGATGACACATTAGAGTTAGCCCGGGGGAAGACGCACCGCGCGGCCGCGATCCTTCCTACAGCAGGAGTCGCTTAAGTCGTCAGTAGGATCCAGCAGCTGGGACTGCAGGTGGCGCTCAACAAAACCGAGACCCTGGTCTTTCATGGACCTTGGAACGCGCCACCTAAAGCGTCCCAGATCGTCGTGGGAGGCGTGTCCATCAGCGTCGAGTCGAGGTTCAAATACCTCGGCCTACTACTCGACAGCCGATGGACGTTCGAGGCACACTTCCGGCAGCTGGCCCCCCGTTTAATGGGCAGAGCGGGCGCACTCGCCCGCCTAATGCCCAACTTGGGGCGGGCCAATTCCATCTGCCGGAAGTTGTACCTAAGGATCGTGCGGTCAATGGCCCTGTACGGGGCCCCCGCGTGGGCGGATGGCCTGACGGCCACCAGCATCGCCCACCTGCGCAAATCGCACAGGGCGATGGCCGTCAGAGCGATACGCGGATACCGCCCGATCTCATACGAGGCGGCCTTCCTATTAGCCGGATCCCCACCCTGGGACGCGTCCCTTTACCAACTACGCGTGGAGGTGCTGGAGCGGGAACAACGACTCGTGCCTCGGGAAATCGAGGCACTGAGGTCCCAGCTATACCAGGTCCTACTGGTTGACGAGTGGCGACGACGACTTGAGCGGCCGAGCTCAGGCGTGGCAATTATCGAAGCCGTTCGGCCGGTCATGGTCGAATGGCTCACCAGGCGGAGTGGCACCCTAAGCTTCCGGCCTACTTAGGTGCTCTCGGGGCACGGTTGCTTCGGGAGTTACCTATGTCGCATAGGCCGGGAGTCAGTTGCAGGGTGCCATCGCTGTGACTGTGCGACAGACAACGCACAGCACACGCTAGAAGTTTGTCCCGCCTGGGATGTGCCACGCTGCGAGCTCGTCGCGGTCATAGGCACGAATCTCTCGCTCTCGTCTGTCGTCTGTAAGATGGTTGAGAATGAGACCGGGTGGAACTCCGTCGCTTCATTCTGCGAGGCAGTTATGCTCGCTAAGGAGGCGGCGGAGAGGGAGAGAGAGCAGACCACCAGGCTCCTCTCCCGCGGCTGACGAACACGGCGGCGACGGGTCGGAGACGATCTGAGGCCGCCATAAAGGGCGTGCTGACGACGTGACGCGGGCACGTCCGTCGCCCAGCACTATAGCAGGCCCCCGTGGTGGAGTCGCAATGTGCCCTGCGACTCCCACAGTTGGTCGGGGGGGTTTAACACCCGTTCCTTCCTGAGGGTTCTTCCACCTTGATCCCTCAGGCCGCAGAAGGGACCCCTTATGAGGGGCCGACACCTGCCGGGTGAGCAGAGGTAGTGCCGTAGGCAGTTTCTGCTCCCCGGCCAACAGGTGTAAGGAGGCACCATGGGGTTTTAGTCCGTGCAAGTCGGACATACCCCACCCTAGCTGCCCGGCTAGGGTGGGCATCCGAAGGGATTTCCCCATGTAAAAAAAAAGTTATTGATATACGTTGCTATAATTTAAATCATATACAAACATTTGACTTTCAATTATATTTATTTTTGGAGCCCAGTACAGCGCACGTCTCACGCGCATGTTTACAGTGAACAACATATTTTGAATCAATTCCACACAGACGGATGCACGGGTAACAGTTCATCACTACATAGTGTAAAACAAAGTCCTATGCCACGTCTTTCTATATGTCTGTTCGCGATAAGATCAAAAACTACAGAACGCATCTTCATGCCGTTTTCTCTAATATATAAAATTATTCTTGGGCAAGGTTTAGATATAGTTTGTCTTATTGTCAGGGCGGGCAACGTCTGCTGAACCCGCTAGCTTAAAATAAAACGGCTAATTAGTTACTTATTTGTCCGTAAAATTCCCGTTTAAATATTACTTGTAGTCCGGTGAAGCTGTTAAGACCTTACTAGGTCAATAGCGTAATCATTTCTAAGAAAAAAAAACGTTCAAATAGGTCCAGCCATTTTGGAGGCTACTCGGAACAAATAAACAAACAGACATATCGACAGAATAAAAAAAAATGTTGATATTTGTAGCACCGCAGATATATTCATTCACCAAAAAGTATTTATTTTAATATTACATACACACTTTATTATTATAATACGTAATATATCACAAATCAAAAATTGGGAACAAAACTAACGTACAATAAACTATTTGATTGAAGAAGGCGTTACTTTGCGGAAATCCACCTTAGTGTACAATAAACTTTTAGAGGAGTTTTTGGCGGGATTGCAGTCAGTCATGCAGTGGATTTTATAATTTATTCATAATCTTGTGTTACTTGATTCTCTATTATTTTAAATTGTCGGCGTTTTATGTAATATGGTTCGTTTATTGTGCATAAATGAAATGAATGAAAAATAATACCACGACGCATGAATTCTGTGATCTTGAAAATTAAGAAGATAAAAATTTACAAAATATTTTATAGAGGATTTGGCGCTATACCTTTTCATTAACTTGGACATAAAAGAAAACTGACTACAGGATACATAATAATTTCAGAATTGGCAGTATGGCTCAATTCCTTCGCCAGTCTTATTGGACGAATATTATTACTACTAAACTTTCTGAATAACAACACAAAATAAACTTAAGAAATGTTTGCGATATAAACGTAACACGTATAATTAAAAATCGAAAACAAAACTAACGTAGAATAAACTTTTTGAGTAAGAACACAAAATAAACCATGAAAATATTTTCGATAGAATGTTATCGCGTTACCATGGCAACGCATATAATACTGACATTAACACGCAGCGGAAGCTTCCAAAATAACCCGATTTTCAGACATTCTTCATTAGTGCTCAGCTCCTATTGGTTTTAACGTGATGATATGCAGCCTATAGCCATCCTCGATAAATGAGCTATCTAAGACTAAAAAAAACTTTCAAATCGGACCAGTAGTTCTTGAGAGTAGCGCGTTTAACCAAACAAACAAACTCTTCAGCTTGATAATATTAGTATAGACTATAGATACTATACATTTTTTTTATTCGGCTTACTAAAAGACGACTATTCTCTTCCCTATGAGTGTGATGCGTTAAGTTAGCGTTCGTTGTACTGCATGCCGTTAGATCCGCCCGCGCTAACTAATATGGAAGCGTCAGTGTTTAGAGTAGGTATGACAGGTCACTCGGATATTATTTTAGTCTCCACGTATCTATCACCGAACAAAGAATTACTCAGATCCGATTTGCAGGTGCTGCTTAACTTAGGTGATTCAATTATTATAGCGGGGAACCTCAATAGCGGGAACGTTATCTGGAATAGTCCGTGTACCTCTCGTAACGGGAGGATACTCGACGAACTAGGTAGGGTTCTCGCGTTTAACGTCATAGCCCCTCTGGAATCCACGCATTATCAAGATCATTGCCGTCCGACCGTCTTAGATTTAGCTCTTTTAAAAAATATCACGCTTCCTGTGCGACTTATACAAGTCGTACACGAACTTGATTCAGACCATCGCCCGGTTATTTTACAGTTAGGTCAAAATTCAGACTTCACCCCGTCGTCGGTAAGGATGGCTGATTACGCGAAACTCGTTAAGTATTTCAAAGATAATCCGTCGTCTAGTAGTTTAGACAGGATTCCGGATGTGTTGGCGTCTAAAGCTGACGCAGATTCGGCCATCGATTCCCTGGTTGATTATCTCCAGACTGCCGTCAGAGAGACCTCGAGAGAGGTACAAGCGGCGAACGATCGTCGTTTTATACTCCCTGATGACGTGAGAGCTTTGATCACGGAAAAGAACGCCGCGACTCGGGTTTACGACGCTTACCCGTCTGCAGAGAACCGCGATCGATTACGGTCGTTATGAAAAATAGTCAAGTCTCGTATCTCTGAAATCCGGGGCGACAGGTGGGACAGACTTCTGGAGGATCTCCAGCCGTCTCACCTGTCGTACTGGGCTCTCACGCGTACTATAAAATCAGATTTAGTTACTCCAATGCCTCTTTTCGACAGAGGCCCCGGGTTGCCTCCCGCGTTCGATAACATAGATAAAGCAGATTGTCTTTTTTTTATAGAAGCACGACAAAGTGACTGCACTAAGCCTGATGTTAAGCATAGTACAATCCAAAAACATCGGCAACCACCGAGAGACAGATTATCCATCGCCGGTCGCCGCTGTCATGCCGGCCATAATGACGAAAGTCGCCCGGTACTGGATATGCACAGGCTGATCCCGGAACGCGACCCGCAGAAGCGAGTCACTATGACGGGCTTTTTCGCCATATGCATGGTGGTTGCGACCCAGTCGGGTTGTAAAACCCTACCACCCCGCTCTCGCCATTGCCTCGTTCGTTGATCAGCAGGGTGCACCACGTGCAGGTAAGCTTGGCTTGGGTGTCTCAAGTCTTAAGATGTTACTCGACACCCCTTACACCCTTGCCGCGAGTTTGGAAAAACAGTGTTCGCCAAACACTGACAACACTGACCCCTTCCATATTGGTGTAATCAAATCAGCTGCGGAGCATATAATCGCGACCCCTCCGGTGGATACCCTAACCTCGTTCACTTTTGACGAAGTTTCAGCCGCCATCAAACGTCTTAAGCCTAGGAAGTCTCCAGGTCCCGATGGAATCAGGAACGAGGTTCTAAAACCTCTTCCTGATCGCATCATAGCTCTATTGGTCTGTATCTTCAATGCGGCCATGTCCCAGGGTCACTTTCCAGCCGTCTGGAAAAAGGCCGTAGTGATAGGTATTCACAAGCCCGGCAAGAAAGCTACGCTTCCCGATAGCTATCGCCCCATTAGTTTGTTAGATACTTTAGGTAAACTCTACGAGCGCCTCCTTCTGAACCGACTCCAGATCACGATTTCAGATCTTAATTTAATACCGCTTGAGCAATTTGGATTTCGTGCCAAACACTCGTGTATAGATCAAGTGCTTCGCCTCACGGAGTAAATTTTCTTTAAATTTGACGCCGATCCGAAACGTATACCGAAACGCACAATTGCAGTCTTCTTCGATGTCGCCAAGGCCTTCGATAAGGTTTGGCATGGAGAACTCATCCATAAATTATGTAAATGTCGAGTATCAGATAGGTTAATTCATACTATCCGCGATTATCTCACTGATAGGACATTCCGCTTCAGAGTGGATGGTGAACTATCGCCGCCCCACCCGATACGCTCAGGTGTGCCACAGGGCCCCATACTTGCACCCACGCTCTTCAAACTGTTAATCAGTGACCTACCTCGGACTCGGGGGGTCGAGGTAGTTTGCTACGTTGACGATACCGTTATTTACACTTCTGGCTGGCGTTAGGACTTTCTTAGGAAGCGCATTGAAAAAGCCGTTTATACTCTCCGTGAATGGTTTCATCGATGGCGCATAGAAGTTAATCCCGATAAGAGTGCCGCAATACTCTTCGATCCCACGAAAAGCGTTAATAAATTTGAGCGGAATTGATATCCCTTGGGTCGAAGAGGTCAAATATCTCGGTGTTACATTAGATAGACATTTAAAGTTCAATTCACATATAGACAGAGTGCGAAACAAAGCCGCTATGGTCTTGGGTCGCCTCCATCCGTTGCTTTGTCATAAGAGTAAAATGTCCCTCAGACACAAGCTCACTTTGTATAAGACGTGTATCCGTCCCGTGATGACATATAGCCCCGTTTTTGCGCATATGTCTAAAGATAACTTTCATAAGCTGCAGGTTCTCCAAAATCGTGTTTTACGTAAAGTGACTGGTGCCCCGTGGTACATCCGGAGAGTCGATCTCCATAGAGACCTAGAGATCCCCTCTATCTGGGCATACGTAAAATCACTTACGATTAGTTATTTTGAAAAAACCGTGAATCATCCCAGTCCGTTAGTATCTGCCACACAATACGAACCCGTACCAAACGCTGCGGGTCATAGAAGATGGCCGCGACATATTTTTATCGACCCTCCTGATGAAATAATGGCAGTGAACAATCAGTACCAGCCTGTCTCTCCAAACAGAGCGTGCTCACGCCCACGCCCTCGTAACCACAGATCACGCTGCCGTGGTCTGGGGGTAGATTTCGCTCCCGCACACCAGATTAGGCCTCCCTCGGTAGCGACTCAAGTCTAGGTTCGATCCCTCGGCAGGGAGCCCTTGAGTGCGTTACTTGCGCGATACAGTGACACAAAATTTACATCACTGCTACAACACTACACGATCACCCCCACACACGCCTACACGCTTACACATGGAAGTGGAAGAGTTTTATTTTTTTTCCTTATCGAACTGAAAAATTTTTCCGATAAAAAATATATGGAGGGGTTGTTGAGGCGTGTATGCTTGGTACACATATGCGTCTCAACAACTCAAACATATATGAATAGTTAGCTAGGTTAGCTAAAATAGGTCGCAAGTTACAAGTAACAGGCAACAGCCAAGCCGAGGTGTGCAGTGCACCCTTGAGCTAGTTGCCCAGGTAAAGTCGGCTGAGTGTCTTAAGCGCTCGCCTTAGTAGTTCGGTGAAGCTGTTTAGACCTTGCTAGGTCAATAGCGTAGACAGTTACAAAAAAAAAACGATAAGTTAGCTTGAGTACCTACTTGGAAGCACTAACGGGCTCGAGTAATCGTAATGCAGAAGTCAAAACTTTTTTTTCGAGTATATTTTTTTTTCTCGAACTGTCTACGCTATTGACCTAGCAAGGTATTAACAGCTTCACCGGATTTACGAGAATACTTCAAGTAATGTAACATACTTAACAGAATTTGGTAACTCAATACAATTATGCCTTTTTGCAACGGACTACGAAATTATAGACCACAAATTATTGAAAAGAGAAAAAATTTAATGTAAGAGATATGTATTTAATTTAATAATTAAACCATAGTAAATACTCTTTACTGCTGTTCAAATGATATTACCTTCAATTATGTAATACTAGCGGTCCTGGCAGACATTGTCTCGCCCAGATTATAAAAAAACCCTTGACAAATTATACTTAACCTTTCTCATGAATCACTTTATCTACTATGAGAGTCCGTTTAGTAGTTTTTGAATTTATCGCGAACAGAAAGAAAGACGCGGTAGGGGATACTGTTACATACCAGATAATTATATTAACTTAAATAGTGATTCACTATTAACTTATCTAATTCACTCTATTTAAATTGGTACAAATTCATCATGAATATCCAAAGTTAAGAAATTTAAAATAGTCCACAACTTCATTTAAAAAATATTGTAACCCATTGCGAAATTTTACAATGACCGATCACTAATTTGATACGATAGAATTTGTAATACCTGCAATATTTATCACAATAACGTTACATCACTAAGAATAGAAAAGTATCAGTACTCATTTGTTAAGTGTTAAGAAATTAAGAAAAAGAATTATAATATAAACGACATCAAATATACGATATGCAACGTAGTATGACTTACAAATTGTTCAAAACAAGTCCATCGAGTATATTAACTTGAAAACTTTTAACCTATGAAGTATAGAAAAATAATCTTACCATCCTTAAAAAGTTTGTAGCCTCTGCTACTAGCCCAAATGCGATATGTTTAGTGCTATAAAATAAACACAATGTTATAACACAATAAGTTATGCTTAAGTTATTGGAACTTTTTTTTCGATCTGACTACGCTATTGACCCAGCAAGGTCTTAACAGCTTCACCGGACTACTAAAGCGAGCGCATAAGGCACTCAGCCGATTTTATTTGGCAACTAGCTCAAGGGTGCACGGCACACCTCGGTTTGGACTGTTGCCTGATACGTGCAATTCGCGACATATCTGAGCTAACCTAAGCTAACTATTCATACATATATGAGTTGTTGAAAAATATATGTGTACCAAGCATACATACCTCAAAAACTGTTTATATATTTCGTATCGGATAATTTTCTGAACTATTTCAGTTCGATAAAGGGCATATTTTGTGGCAAATACCACTAACGGACTAGGATGATAAGTTATTGGAACATTTTTCTTAGATTTGGAGGTAATATGAGGGTCCAATATCGAATAAGTGGGAGGCAGTCCAAGGACTATAAAGTGCTACCGTTGGTGCAAAATCGTCGCATGGCGGATGGTATTCTAATTGTTATTATTTATATCTACACTTTAATTTAATATTTGAGGGTTAATATGGTCTTTAATATACACTTTCAATGGTATTAGACGTTCATATTTTTATATTTAATTTACAGGTGACGCCAGTTGTTTGTAATAGAAAAATAATAGCGACATATATACTCCATACAGTAAAGTATGAACGTCCTCCGCAGAGATTAGCATCGTGTGGTAAATTGACCACGAATGTCAGATGTGTCAAACTAACCATGACTTAAACAGTTCGTTGTGAACAATTCTATTATTCAAATTTAAGTTCTCGTGGATGTTTTCTGTGAATAAACAAATGTTTCGAAATATGATTGCATTTATCATGATCAAAATAAGTTTGTACTATATAAGTACGACTATATAAGAAAATTAAGTATATTTAAACTTAGCTGCTAAGTTATGTTGCGTTTGGCAATTATTTATGTCTTGTCAACCTTTAAGAAAAACACTGAAATTCAAATTTTGAAATTTACCATAGTAATTAAATTCTAAATTTAACACCTAGTACCTGGGCGACCGAGCCAAGCTCGGTTCTTTAAAAAGCATTTTTAAATTAAAATAAACTGTCAATAAATTAATCATCAATAAATTAATAAATTAACATTTTTTTTCATAATTCGAATTCGCATTCGAACTGTGGTTACACGAATTTTCGAAGCAACCAATTTCCATCTGAGTTATTTTTGTTTTGACAGCGGTGGCGAATTTACCTTCATATTCTAGCTATATATTTTCATTGCCTGAAATCTCAGTTAAAAAAGTTTTCTATAAATAAAATATAGCTAGATCGATTTATCGTCTCCGAAACTACCTACTTACATACTAGTTTCACAGAAATAGATGACGCCGTTTCCGAGATCCTGAATATACACAAATATAAAAATATACAAGAATTGCTCGTTTAAAGGAATTATAATATATTATATCAAAAATTTTAAAAATATTTCAAAATCTGCAGCACGCTCATATGATAAATTTCTAGCGATTTATTTTTATGTCGTGCAAAAATCAATCGTGTTCAAATTTTGTAAGCATATCTAATAATAAGGTTTGTTAAAAATATTGACGACTAGATCTTTTCACACAGTATCTCGTGTTCTAAAAAATGACCTCATGACGTTTAGATTAGTTAAATTAATAACAATAAGTATTTTACATTAATTAATTATAAAACAAAATCTTGGACTAAGTACATTTTTCGCTTAACTTCGCTAGCCACCACAAAACCATGACCTTAGGTAATTATAGTTTGTAATAGCTCTCCAGGCTCTCAACTCCGGTTGTCACTCGTATGCTGCCTTTATCGTAAGCACTTAAATACGGTAGACAGTTTCTACTTTTCATGTCGACCGTTTTCCCAGCTAAGTGTTCTGGGTATATAGGAACATGGATGTTTTATGGCTAGTTTATGTTGGCGAAACTGAGGATTATCTGATATTATGTCAGATAATTTTCAATTACGCTTTAACTACTGCAATGGTGTTTACATGGAGTAAGAGAGGCCCGCATAAATGAAGGGGGAAAATGATATTCCACATTTTTGCATAACAAATGGTATAAAAGTAAAAAACGCTCGTATTTAAGACCATCAGAAACACTCTAATGAACCGCCCAACAACGCAACCAAGACACAAAAGTACTAAATTGAAACAATTAATATGAACTAACCTAAGGCAATTTGAGGTGAGGACAGTTTCGATCTAGATGAGAAAAGAACCACTCCCAAACTAGACAAGAGTTGGCCATGAAATATAATTTATCTCCGAGTTTATACTAGTACAAAACCACACAAACCTACGTCCGGAAGTTGATATCGACGAAAGAAAGCAGAATTATCGCAACTTGAAAAACTCATCTTTACACCAGAGCCAAAAAACTATTTCAAAACTTTTTTTTTGTGTAGTGCTAAAACTAGGCAAAAAACCTAAGTCGTATCGATGAAAAGTTGAATCGTAAGAAAGCTAGATCCAGACCATTCGAAGCGGGTTTTTTTATACAAGAATGTGGTAAAAAGTGAATTATCCCAAAATGCAAGTTACAACATTTCCGCTTTAAACCGTCGATATGTAAGCCACATTAGCTCACGCAAGTAGTAAAAGCACAAGCTGCTACTGTGGCCGAAGGTATTCTGGGAATTAAAATAATCACTAGATATAAATTTAGTAAAACAATTGAATAGGTGCTGTTGATCTGATGTTGTTGATCTTCGTACTATTTCCTTGTTTGTTTGGTTAGCATTGACAATAAATAAAAGAATATATTTGAATATTTTTTGGATAAAATCACATAATAAAGAAGTTAAAGATTAAAGTTAAAACAGTACCTATACTTCAATAAATTCGCTTTGAAATAAAACTTATAGCAAGGGAAATGATTTATATGACTTAGTAATTAACAATAAATAAACTTATTTAATAACTCGTTTACATATTTACAAAAGTATTGTTTCAAGTTTTTTCCTCAACACAACAGAACATTTATATTCAACTAGCCGGTTACTTTAAATATGCTTTTAAAATCAATAATTATTTCCATTGATAGATAGATATCTCAAATTCCCAAACGTGTCCACAATATTATTATAGACAAGGTCGATTTAGCGACCTGAGTTTATAATGCGTGCTATGGCCCGCGCACGCGTATTACGAACCACATCAGGACTAGCGCGTACGGCGTGCATCTCTTATATACATCAATTCACAAAAAAAACACAATTACGCAAAATAGGTGATAATAAAAAAATCAAGTGGCCAGTTAATTCGATTTTATTTGTAAATAGTTAAACAGTTTAGTGAAGTTATATGTGATTTGTGAGTTGTTTTTACACAGAAGTTATAATAAAACAATGACTGTTTAGTTATGAATAAGGTAAGGAAATAAAAATACGTTAATTAAATAATATAATTCATGTCATAGCGGTAACATCATTATGAGATATAACATCCTTATGAGAGTAGTTTCTGTTAACTCGGCCAGAATACACTTACCAACAAATACAGTGCATTTATTATTCCTTATTTATTATATGACGAAAGCTACGAAATAGCAAGTAATACGACAATATATAGGTATAATAATGCAATAAACAACTATTCATACACAAATAACCCAGAACAGAGATTGTTAATTTTTTTATCACCTTTACAATTAAGAATCTAAGATCCAAGTTTCTAATATATATATACGCCTACTACAGAATAAATTTCAATCGCCAAATATGATTATAAGAGTATAATGTAACTAGCGGACCAAGCGGACGTTGCCCCACCATGATAATAAAAAACCTAGAATTAGACCGCAGGACAACCTACCGGGTCTAATTACGAATCTAAACAATCCTGGAATCCCCTAAAACACAAAAAAAAACAAAATCTGTCCAACCGTTTAAGAGGAGTTTAGTCACATACACACGGACAGAAGAATTACATAAAGATAAAAATAAAAACGCGCATGAAATACTTAGTTACATTAAAGTATTTAAGTAGATAATTATTAATAGTACTGTATCCGTCTAAATAGATTTCGAATTGTACGTCATTTTTTTTAGAACATAGAACGAGTATATCCTATCTTGGGCTATACTTAATAGATATATGCACTCTCAGACTTCTTTGTACATCTATAAAAGGAGAAGATTCCAACATACATTGTTTTGTTATATCGCACAAGGTTTTCGATGAAAACTCGCAGTAGACTTGACTTTTCCGACATTTCAAACATAGCATAAAGATCCGTTCAGTAGTTTTTGAGTTTTATCAGAAACAGACAGACAGAAAGACAGACGTGGCAGAGGTCTTTGTTTTATACTGTTTTTTTATATCATAGGTGGCAAAGGAACAGGCGGGTCACCTGATGTTAAGTGATCACCGCCGTCCATAGACACTGGCAACACCATTGGAGTCCCAAGTGCGTTGTCATCCTGTGTTTTGGGTGTGAATGGTAGAGGAGGGAAAGAAGGGAGTAGGGGAAGCAGGAAAGAAGATAGAAGGGAGGAGGAGAGAGGAGGGGAGGGGAGGTGGGCCTCCGACACTCTCACTAACCGAACAAAACGCAACTATGCAAGCAAGCATTGTTACTTCACATCGATTTTCTGTCAGAGGGTGGTACTACCCCGGACGAGCCGACCGACTCATGCTGAAACCGTGGCATAGCTTCAGCGTGGCTCTACCACCTTATAATTGTAATTGTAATGATAATATAAGTAGATATACAATTATTATTTTGACAGAATGGTTTTAACGAATGTCGCTATCGCCATACTGATTGTTGTAAATTTTGCATACCACGCAAGACAACTATTTATCTGATCCACATATTATTTTTCTAAGACTGGGTATATGTATTTATATCCGTTAATTTGATGTTTCTGAACTCTCCCTCAATACGTGAATAGATCTCGAATACAGGAGCTGTCTTAAAAAATATAAACCTAACTAATACCTATGCGAATGTAGACCGCCTAGTTGTACTGCTGCACGTAGCTGAATCTGTAGATTGTCATTGTTGTATAAACAATGTATATGTTTCCTTTAGTTATCTTGTTTGTAATTAATTGTTTCCTAATAATTTTTTTAATCTTTTTTATTTAGGGACTTAGGTCCACGGAGAACAAGTCAATCCCCTCGTACCCTAATCTAAACTTATTCACAGAATAGACTTTAACACAAACTTCCATAGAATCTTGGCTTCCTCACTTGCAGGTGCACACAAGATTATATGAAAGCAACCCTGATCTAATCTATTAATCTGTAACGGGTCGATAACAGCTTCTCGTTGTGATCTATTGCGGACACATTCCATCAAGAAGTGTTGCAAGTCTTCTGTCGATCCACACGTTAAACAATTGGGTGATAACACAATAAATACTTTTTCTTTCTCTCTTTTTCTGTTACACTTTCTCACCTCAACTACTCCTACGATCATTATGAAATTTTGTATACAAGTTACCATAGATTAAACTAACATTAATGAGAACGAAGACGCAGGAAAAAACTAGTGGTGCGTAAAATCTAATACCTTTAAACGAGCAATTCTTGTATATTTTTATATTTGTATATATTCAGGATCTCGGAAATGGCGTCATCTATTTCCGTGAAACTTAGTATGTACGTAGTTTCGGTGACGATAAATCGATCTAGTTAGATTTTATTCATAAAAAAACTTTTTTAACTGAGTTTTCAGGCAATGAAAAAATATAGCTAAATTTCGCATGTCACAATCTAAATAGCTCAGATGGAAATCGGTTGCTTCGAAAATCCGTGAACCCCAGTTCGAATCCAAGTGACAGCAGAAGAGATATATATTTTTTTCTTTGTGAAAAAAATATTAATTTTATTAGGCAAACCTAACAGTTTATTTTAATTGAAAAATGTGTTTTACAGAACCGAGCTAGGCTCGGTCGCCCAGGTACTAATGTTTAAATGACAGAAACAATTGTATTACCAATACGTATAATAAAAGATAATTAACTACCACCAATCTATTTACAGAATGGATACTTATGACCATCAAATACATTTAAATTGTTTGCCTATCGCAATACGTAAAACGAAGATTATATTAGCTGCAATGTACATATGCATAAACAATATTTAACAACACTGTTGCATTTAAGATCCTACTAATACACACTATAAGTAATATTCATTAGAGTAGTAATTTGTTTTAAATCCTATTCTATGTAAACATTATGATATCTATTAATTTTTTATATAAAATTCAGTCCTTTATTAAAGTTACGTCATCGATCTCGAAGCGAGTATTAAGCGGTTACAGATATAGTATATAGCATTTTATCTCACTACTCGATAACGAGTTTTTCTTGAGAGAATACTTAATTACGACAGCCCTCGAAGTATTGAACTCAAGCGCCGAGAAATATTGAATCCCTTGTTTTTTCCCAAATCATTTTAAACCTATTTCAAACGCTATATTCCTTCTGTGTAAAAATATAGAATATAGTGTAATTTATTAATATTATTCCAAAAAAAAGTTCTCATATATTGCTATTCTAAGTAATAGAAATCCACCCCGTAATTACGTTTTCAAATATAAAAAATTCTTGATTCGAAGCCCGAGAAAACAATATTGAACGTCAAAACTCTCACGGGTTCGGAAAACAACCCAGGCATCGAGATGACGCGGCAAAAACTCGATCGATTTTATCTTTTTAATGTCCATATTTCCATGAGTATTAATTAACAGAGAGGGGTATTAATGCCAACGTATTTTCCACGTATTTCTCGAGAGCAAATCTATAGGCGAAATGATAAATAGCTTTAATATGGCAAATTAAAATGATGTATCAAGCGTAATTCAAATCAAAACGTGCAAGTCTATTTAAAAAAATACTCGAACTTGGTATTACGCATACACTGTCCATGTTATGCTAAGGTTCCATCATAAATGGTATATAAACGGAAACCGAATTTTAATATGACCCATATTTTATCATTTCTGGTATCGATTTGCTATTAAGGAGTTGGTCGTTATTTGCTTTATTAATTACTTGTTCAAGATACTCGAAACTGTTCTAGTTTTCAGTACTAGTAAAATAATAATTAAATAGAACTAATAGAATAAAATGTAATAAGTTAACATGGTGACACATTTCATGAGAGAAAATAAAAATTATCTACTAAACTAAACTAGGATAAGGATCTAATCTATTATGTATGTAATAACATGCATAAAAGTTGCAAATACTGAGGACAGATCATAGAGTATTTTGTTTTATACTTATAATTAATAAGACTTTTTGATGTGAAACATATGTAGGCGAGAGTAAGCCTGATTGGTGGCGTGGCGAGACGTGGCGACGCTATGTCATGCGCAAGCGACTGTGCGCAATCAATCTCTCTTGCCGCACTAAGCTCGCATACCTATAGTGTATACAGTATTCTTACCGCGTTACACATATGATTCACATCTGCCAGGCGTCCCGTGAGGGCTCAGTTTTTTTAATTAATCCTTAAATCTTTGATAAGTTTCTAGAATGGCATAATTTGTGTTATGTATTCAAGTTTGTCGCCAATAAATTACGTGTATGCGATGTATAGTATGATACAACCTGTGAAAAAAAATCTTATCAATCTTGACTCGTGGCAATCGAATGGAATATCTACAGATTCGAACCCCTAAGTTTATGAACAAATTTTTCGAAATAACCAGAACTTGATATATATATTTTTATATCACCACCATATATAATAACGATATAGAACTATAAATTTGTTTGAAATAGTCAATACGACTTGAACTGGTGTGGTGAATATACTGATAAATTCCCTCGGGAAGAACCCGAGAACCTGGAACCTTTAGTCCAGCATTGAAACTGTCACAGGCACTTATAGTCTTTAGGAGATAAAATTCGACTTTGATATAGGATTTAATATAAAAACCAGTTTTATTTAAACATTTTTACGAGTACTATTTCCGATAATTAATACACTTCCAATGACCAATAGTTGCGATAGTGTTTCAAAATAACTACATATTTTTATAAGTTATAAACTTCTAACCAGTTTGAAGAAAGACACGCAGTTACACACATACGCGTTCCACGCATTTCGCAACGGCGTACTTGGTCCTGCTAATTTAAACATCTACTGGATTTAAAACATTACAAACGTGTCCCGTAGTTTCATTAACTCATTGTTTTACAATTGAATCTGTAGTTTTTCTGTTGTAAGAACTGACGCTTTTAGATCAAACAAAAAGTAAACCTACATAGTACATATAATGACATAGTATAAAATGAAGTCGCTTCCGTTGTCTGTTGATTAGATCTTTTAAACTATTCAATGGATTTTAATAAAGTTTTCAGCAATAGATAGAGTGATCCAAGAGGAACTTGTGTGCGCTTGAATTGCAAACGCTGACTAAACCTTATGAGATAGATCAAATCATCATACTACGGAATTATATATCTTAAATAATTTTATTAATCACTCCACACTGCCCCATGTAGTATCTCCATTGCACCCGTGCGAAACTAGGGCGGGTCGCTAGTTTTTTTTTACTATAATAAAATCCATAATAAAAATACATAGATCGAATCTATGAAGCTTTTGGGGCGTGTTCAATGTAATATTATGATGAAATCAAACACTGACTTTGCAACCGAAACTTTTAATATCCACTTCTTTTGTCGAGGAAAAATTTGTATATAAATGACATCGAATATGTCGCTGTTTTTCAAAAGGGCCATAGACAATTTTTTATGGCCAGCACGCTACAAAGCGAACGAATAAAAGTGGCTGTAAAGTTTATTACTATTCTAGGCATCATTCACTAAACTTTGAAACTTAAAATTCCCAATATTAATAGCATAAATGTTTACGTAAATAGAATTCAGAATTCGTTACTACTATAATGATTGTCATGAATCATTTACCTTTACCCAAATGGCTAAAGTGAGTTCAAATATTGTCGCGACATCATTGGATGACTCGAGAAATCAATACGAGAGTTAACAGGTACAGCGGCACAAACTGTATCAGTAGAATAAGTTTTAAAGCCGGTTGATATATTCAGTGACATTTTTGAAAAATTTTATCGCTCTGAGGAACTAAATTGAATTTTGGTTTTACTACCGTTACCGATACTACTTTAACTTCATTTTATTCGGTTCGTCTTGGATTTTATTGTCGTCAGTGACAGCTTGTTCCGAGCATAACAATTTGCTGACAGATTTTAACAAAGGGCACTTGTTTATGGAAAAGCAACCTTATGGCGCTCAGGACAGTTTTCAAATTTCACTTACTTAAGTATTTTTTGTACGAGCAGTTCCAAACTTGATTATTACGTTTTTGTAGTCTTAAAGCGTCGTAAATAAATTAAAATTAGGAACGCCATTATCTACCATCGCATCAAGTCAAACAATCGATGGTCGTTATGTCTTATTCCTATGTGGATAAAATTCATCAAAACAATTATTAGATCAACTGTATTTGAATTTCTATTAATAACTAGCAGTGCCCAGGAATCCGTTCCACCTTAAGTAAATTAAAATATGCGCTTTTTTTGTATAAAAACCGTCTCCTGACAAATAACAAACACAACAAAAAAAGAGTTATCGATATCGGTTCAACTGTTCTCGAGATTTGCGCTTATCAACACATTCAGCGATTCATTTTTATTTTATAGATTTAGTTGATACCAATCTCAATCAAGCGGATTACGCAAAAAAGTGAAATGAAACAAAGTATGTAGTCAGAACAAACAAGTTACTATAAACACAATCTTGGAAAACAGAAACTGTTGGTCAACACAACATAAATATTAAGATGAACCGGCTAAGTTTAATGCGCTCCTGACACATATTACGTGGAATACATGTTTGTTACAAACATAAATTTAATAGATAAGCGGCATAATATTTCTGCACAACATTTGATATTATCATGACTATTACGTAAGCTATTTTTTTTTTCTCGAAATGACTACGCTATTGACCCAGCAAGGTCTTAACAGCTTCACCGGACTACTAAGGCGAGCGCTTAAGGCACTCAGCCGATTTTATTTTGGCAACCAGCTCAAGGGTGCACGGCACACCTCGGCTTGGCTGTTGCCTGTTGCATGAAAAATCGCGACCTATCTTAGCTAACCTAGCTAACTATTATATATGTATGAGTTGTTGAAACGTATATGTGTACCAAGAATACACGCCTCAACAACTCCTCCATGTATTTATTATCGGAAAATTGAGAGTTTTTCAGTTCGATAAGGGAAAAAAAGTAAACCCTTCCGCTTTCATGTGTAAGCGTGTAGCGTGCACATGTGTGGGGGTGATCGTGTAGTGTTGTAGCGGTGATGTATATTTGTGTGTCACCGTATCGCGCAAGCAACGCACTCAAGGGCTCCTTACCGAGGGATCGAGCCTAGGCTTGAGCCGCTGCCGTGGGAGGCCTAATCGGGTATTGCGTAAGCTACATCTATACCTACTATCTATATATAAGTTTCGTAATTTAAAAGATTTAAATAAATTTCATTTGTAACCATATTTTAAATATTTTGCATATCTACTAAATTCCTCGTCTTAGCAAATATTTACTAACCTCATATATATTTTATTTAAGGAGATTCTTGTATAAATTTATTGTTTAGCATATTCAAATATGTATTTTTTATATAATAAGAGACAAACGAATCGGTTGGTCACCCGATGTTAAGTGATCACCAGCGTCCAAAGCCAGCCTGTGTCGGGGCGGATCGGGGGAGGGGATTGGGAAAGGCGAGTGGCTGGAAGGGAGAGGGGGACGGTGGGCCTCCGGCGCTCACACTGACCGAACGAAACGCAACATTGCAAGCAATGTTACTTCATGTCGGTTTTCTGTGGGTCGGGTGGTACTACTCCGAACGAGCCTACCCATTCACGCTGAAAACAGTTACAGCTTTAGCGTGACTCTACCACCTAGAATATTACCTAGAATATTCTTGTATATAACAATCATAATAATTTTAGCATAATATAGAAAACTCGGAAACCGCGTCAATTTCTGTGAAACTTAGTATGTAGGTAGTTTCGGGGCCGATAAATCGATCTGGCTAGATTTTATTCATATAAAACTTTTTATAACTGAGATTTCAAGCAATGAAGTAATATAACTAGAATATGAAGGTAAATTTCACCGCCGCTGTCAAAATAAAAATAGCTCAAGTGGAAATTGATCGCTTCGAAAATCCGTGTAACCCCAGTTCTAAACAGAATGACAGCAGAGGAGATATATTTTTCCAATATATTGTAGAAAAGGTTAAATTTATAAGGCAAACCTAACAGTTTATTTTAATTTGAAAATGTTTTTTAAAGAGCCGAGCTAGGCTCGGTCGCCCAGATACTTATATTAACTGCAACAGGAATTAAACGAAAAGTATGAAAAAATAAAGAAAATTATTAATATAGTTTACACATACCTAAATACAACCTCAGATTTCATACACAACGCTGCATAACTGTAGAAAGTGCACAGTTGATTCTATGCGACACCGCGCGCTTGGTCAAATCAAATAGCGAGCGCTTCCTTAGTGTCTTGTAACACATTTCCGGTTTTTTTCCAAAATTACTTCCACAAAAATATCTAGCAACCGAGAGGAAAGTTGTTACACATTAAAAATCCTATCATAATCTATTAATTACATTTTAAGTCATAATAATTAATATTCGTGTAAGCATAGAATAAACACTTCGATTACATACATTTACAGACGTAGTAGCATCAACATCTCGCAACACAACGTATTTAGATCAAATGCCAGAAAACTAACTTTTCATTACGTGCTACACAAAGTTTCAGTTCTACATTTAGTATCAATGTTCAAGTTAAATGTATCCACACAACTATCCATCTAAAACAAGTTGTTATCGTATTTACTTGAAATTATCTAACAAAATATATAATGTTTTCCTATAAAGATTTCTACATCAGTTAAGGAAAGGGCTTATCTACAATAAAATATTATGTAAACCAAATCAGTACTTTTATACTTGCTTTATTTTTAATATTTCATTAATATTCATTCACAGGCTTACATAGCAAACTTTGTCAAAATGGTCTTCGCAAAATTTCCGGAGGAAATGAGAATTTGTATACAGAACAAAACAAAAATAATGTCCAAGACAACTTTGAATTTCCTCTGCGATTACATTTTTCGTGATAATTTTCGTTCATTCATTGAATGATATATATCAAAACCCTGAATATATACCTTATTAATTGGATATTAATGTTATTTAGTGTTTTAATATACCAAATATTATTATAATGAAAGTAAAGAAAAATGCAAATCTTAATGGAATTGAGTTTATTATTAAAACTATTGAATATTCCAATTTACATTGTATATAGGCTACAACAATAAATTGAACTATTTTTGCAACTTATTCTAGTGGTGAGAGAATAATTGCAGCCTTTGAATAAAAAAATCCGTTTCTTTGATACTCACTCTCGTGGGACGTAGTGATGACAGTAGATAGATGCCTCGTGACTGTCTTAAAAAAATAAGTGAAATACAAGAGACGTAACTACAATCGAGACAGTGTTTTATCAATAACACAGGGTTCTCTATCTACAGAGACACTGCCATCAAAAAATCATAAAATCTTCCTCACAAACTCAAAGTATTATCAATGAGAGATATATAATTAATAAAAAGAACGTCATAGAATGTTAAATTCTGAAGTAAAAATACACGGTTCCAATAATTTTGACGGCGAAACTATTTAAAACTAGTTATAAGTCAATGTCAACATTCTTGCTTAAATGGAAATGTATCCAAAATTATAATAAACTAGCATCTACCCGCGACTTCGTCCGCATGGAATAGTTACTTTGGGCTAACGCTAACACGCAGCGGAAGCTCTCAAAAGGAAATATCTCGATTTTTAAACATTCTTGATTGGTGTTCCGTTCCTATTTGTCTTAGCGTGATGATATACATAATATATAAACTGATGATATGTATAATATATAAACTTCATCGATAATTGGGCTATATTACACTGAAAGAATTATTCAAATGGGACCAGTACTTCCTAAGATTACCTCTTACAACGTCAGAAACTCACAAACTTTACCTCTTTAGAATATTAATAGTATAGATAAGTATAAGCATAGATTTATAATTTTAAAGTTTTCTATATTTCGTATTGTCCGATATCGATATCATCGTATCTTCAATCATTTCATATCGATATGAATGTTGTTTATTTGTCTTTACTGGATGTTCGTTACTCTATATTTGCAAACTACGTAAACACTTAACCGCTAACGTCTAATACCCATCACTTTGATGTGAACTGTATTCAAGGACAATGCTAAAGCAAATTACTCCTTGCCACTGTTTTGCCTCATATAGTTACCACAGTACTTAGTGGGTATTTACACCGCAAACCCAATAGTAAATCATTTATTTACGTTACTATTGTATTATGTTCAATCCCTTTTCAGTCCGTGATGTGGAACTAATCTGGGCTGATCTGACGGAATCTAATGACTACATATAAAACAAAGTCGTCCGCCGCATCTGTCTCTCTGTTCGTAATAAACTCAAAAACTATTCAACGTATTTTCATGCAGTTTTTAGTAATAGATAGTCTGGTTAGTGAGGAAGGTTTAAGTTTTAAAAACTATGTTACGATTTTTTGTAAATTGGTTCAAATATAACCATAACTGTTGAACGTGCTGGAAAAAGTTAAGCCGCCTGGGAGTTTTATCGAAAACGCTGCCTAATCCCTTTGAGATAGACAAAATCGCGGATATCAGCTAGTAAAGAAATAATACAGGCAAAAATTGTCATAATTACATTATAAAATTAATCTCAATTTGGAATGCTCCATGGAATAGATGTCGATTTTCACACTGGCCAGTATTAAAAATCGGCAATGTCATAGGCAAAGACCTACTAAGTGCATATGAAGCAATATATGTACTTTGCCGGTATTGAAATATGAACAGTAGAACTATTATCGTCCATAGATTATTCTTTTGACATATTTAAACTTACATAATATAAGTTATTTTAAGCACGACTGTGAGATACAATAATCGATTGCGTTCTTGCGCTATGTGATAAGAATATGATTGCCTTAGATATAAGTACATTTATATTCTGAATAAGTTTTATACATCAGAACTAAAGGAAGATGACCTTGGGAAACCTATCCTATATAAAACTTATAAAATCGAGACTATTATTTATAAGTTTCACAAAAAAATATGTTATCATGATAAATCAGCTTGTATAACGAACTTGAAATAAAACATTTTAATTTGCGAGATATGTTTTCTAAATATTTCTTACCTACATAAATCTATTCCCATACATGCGTGTATGGCCAAGAAGTTTGTCTATGGTCGCAATGAATATTTGAAGACATTATCGCTATATATTACGGACTATCGGGCTACGTGACTACAGACACAGCATGATATCTGGGCCCACTGTTTTTTACACATCAAAGGGAGTAGGAAACGTTAATTTTGAGATATTATTGGAATGGCGAAGGTGTGCAAAGGTTTTCCTGTGCTTTTATAGAAATTAATTTTGAGATTTGAACGCAACCTCTACGTGAAGCTACCTCCCACAGGTATGGGAGTAGCATTATAAGACAAAGTAGTAGTTTACGTCTGTCTCTTTGTTTGTCTTAGTAAACTACGCAATGGATTTTGATACCTGTCTCATTTTCGCTTAGGTAATTTTTCTGAAAAATGTATATATTTATATATAACACATGTATGTGATATATGTAGAGACATTGTCGATGTCGATGCATTGTAATAAAATAATAATGGGTAAGTCCATAATACACTGACTTTAGAAACGCTGACTAAACCTAATGAAATACATAGTAACAATGTACTACGAAATTGTACATCTTAAAAAAACCTACAGAATAATATAGGATGGTATATATCTATCTATTGGTGGTAACTCCTAGCAATTATCGTTATCTTTTACGTTTTATTATGACGTAATTGCTTATTTTCAACGCTATTTTGACAAACACAATAATAATTTCGCTAAAACTATTACTGGTCTCAGCATGAATGAGTCGGCTCGCCCGGGGTAGTACCACCCTCTTATAGAAAATCGACGTGAATTAACAGTGCTTGTGCATTGTTGCGTATCGTTCAGTCAGTGAGAGCGCTGGACGTCCACCTCTTCTCTTTCCTTTCTCCCCTCCCCATTCCCCCTACACAGGCTGGCAACGCATTTGCGACTTTCCTGGTGTTGCAGGTGTCTATGAACGGTGGTGATCACTTAACATCAGGTGACCCATCTTTTTGTTTGCCTCCTACGATATAAAAAAGAATAAAAAATAATCCTTATCCAATTAAATACAAAATTGCCCTTTACAGCATATCATCCCAGTGAATATCTTAGAAGATATCACAGACATTTTTAAATTACGCGCAATATAAGAACGTATTCTTGTATGAACTGTAGATATGAAATCCAAAAAAAATTGATCTGACTCGTTTAAATTCTCATTATATCACATAAGTGCGTTACACTCATGCGAAGCCGGGATGGGTCGCTAGTAATTATATAAAGCGCAAAGAGGTAGCAATTAAATTTTTTTTTTACTTTTTTACAGAAAAAATAAGGCAGCTCAAAATGTTTTGGTCATTCTTCTTTACATTTGTCGCAATTGTTGACGGATTTGACAAAAAAAACTTCTTTGATATATGGACTGATCTGTTTCGACCGTTACCTTATAATGCACGTGAAGGTTTTATACCAGATTACACTCCTGAAGACTATGAAGAATTCGATTTCATCGTTGTGGGTGCTGGTTCCGCTGGGAGTGTGATAGCAAATCGTTTAACTGAAATCTCAGATTGGAAAGTGTTGCTAATAGAAGCCGGAGGGAACGAGAACTTTTTTTCGGATATTCCAATATTTGCTCCGTTCTTGTCATTAACAAGAATGAATTGGGGTTACAACTCGGTACCAGAAATGAAGGCTTGTAGAGATTTAAGAGGAAAGGTTTGCTTTTTACCACGAGGAAAAGTGCTCGGCGGAAGCAGTGTCCTCAATTTTTTAATATACCAAAGAGGTCATCCCGAAGATTACAATGATTGGGCAAGAATGGGTAATGAAGGCTGGAGCTACGCCGAAGTGTTACCATACTTTAAAAAGTCTGAAAACATAAAAATACACGATTTAGAAAATTCTTCGTACCATGGAAGAAGCGGTTACATGGATATAGAATATTCTCCGTTTCAGTCTCCACTTGAGAATATATTTAAAACAGCTGGCGAAGAACTAGGATATGAGTGGAGAGATCCGAATGGAGAACACATGATTGGTTTTTCGAAACCCCAAGCAACCATGAGAAAAGGTAGAAGATGCAGTTCATCAAAGGCATTTTTAGAACCAATACGATTCAGGCCAAATCTGAAAGTATCGAAATATAGTACTGTAACGAAAATACTCATAGATTTACATAGTAAAATAGCTTCGGGGGTGGAATTTACGAAGAGTATTAAAAAAAGGTAATCTAATAGAATAGATGCAAATAAGCGTTTAACATTGCAGAATGCCTATCGAATTTTATTGCATAATTGTAAAACTTATCTATCGTAATTTTTTTTATTAGGCATGCAATGTAATAATCAATAGATTGTCGAATGTAAATACAGGTATATACAATGAATGTTCACCATGACTGCGTTCCACTAGAAGCTCACAACGCTCACGCTCACGAACGCGAGTTTTCCCGTTCCACTAGCTCGCGAGCGTTACGTGGGCGTTTTGAGCGTTCAGATAAATAATAAAAATGGCGACCTAGAAACAATAAAGCAAAAGCTTTGAGAGGTTAAGTTACACTTTGTAAGACTTAACAGTAAATTCATATCATTATTAGATTCATTTAAGTATATTAAAAAAACAATGTATAATTCAATTTTTTTTATTTTAATTATCATAAAAACATAAAAATAACCTTATTGGTTAAATGAAAAATATTAAATTACTATGAAATGATTATAAATTAATTTCTACGTTGAATTTTAGAATTCACAACATTTTTCAAAAAAAGTAAAATTATCAAAACTTTATTAACATATTTCATTTCATGTTTCATTTACGTATTTCAATACAATATGTTATTTAATATAAATATCCTATGGATTATCGTATTAAGTAATGACATTTTCACGGTCGCCATCTTTATTGAGAATCCCGCCAATTTTGTCAACGGTCACGTCGACCCACGTCCAGACATGGGGCGTCCTGAGCATCGCGTGAGCGTATGTTATGACGTCATCAATGACGTTTTCGCCACGACCGCAACGCTCGCGGTTGTCTAGTAAAACGGAGAAAAGGGCGTTGTGAGTGTTGTGAGCTTCTACTGGAACGGGCCCTATATAATTCCTTCTTATAACTTCAGCTAACATTTTTAGACAGCGTGTCAAAGCTCGCCGTGAAGTAATTTTGGCGGCTGGTACAATCGGCTCTGCTCAATTGTTAATGTTATCAGGAATAGGACCAACAGAGCATCTACGGGATTTGGGAATCGATGCAATAGTTAATTTACCTGTGGGATACAATTTACAAGACCATGTTACGTTTTCTGGAAACGCCTTCATTGTCAACGTGTCTAATATCTGCGTGAATGATGTAAGTTCCTGTTTTAAATAAACCACTAATAAGTAGGTACCTATAAATACAACATAATATGACCACGAGCAATGGTAATTTGTCTTGTCATAATAATGACACACTGCGGTCAGTTTATAGGGCGATATGAAAAGGCAATAGTTTATTGTAATGTTTTTAAGGCTAGCAACATATCCAAATGATATATCAATCAAAATACGAATACAAATATTAGAATTACCTACTTCATTTAACCATTGTTTTAAGTAATTCTGTCAAACAAAAAATAATTCGGAAGATCTTGTGTCCAGCTACTATTGATATTGACATACAGATATGAACGAACTGAAAAACTGAAGCTTAGGAAGAATTTAGGAAACAGCAAACTAGATAAAACACAGTTGCCATTTAAAATTCAAAGCTGAAGGTATACATTCAATATTTTCCAGAAAGGAAATTTAAATTACAATGTAACCCGAGTTAATATTAAGATAGAAACTTGGAATTTGAAAGCATTGCTTACAATTATTTAGAACCCCTGGGAACAAAGGAACAAAAAGAAATTAGGAAAAAATAAGGACCATCGATATATATATACAGCCTTACTTTCAACTACAATTTTGTAAATGCGATGTCGGTTTTTTGTTTCTTATTCTTTCATTTCTTAATTACTCAACCGACCGTCATAATATTTTGCATACACGTTATGAAGGATATATGACAAAACATAGAGTTTTCACACTTTTTATCAATAAACATAATATGGTACTATTCCCAAAGGATAGTCAAATAAGCAAAAGTTAGTATTGTATAAGTATGTAAGACAATAATGTTTTAGAAAATTGCTGCATCTCCTTCATCAGCCACTGCTTATATGACAGGACGAGGACCATTGACCATTCCAGGAGGAGCTGCAGGCTTAGCTTTCTTTCGTACCAAAATATCAGATGACACAGTTAAGAGCAGACCGGATATGGAGCTTGTTATGGGTGCAGGATCATTAGCTGGAGATTTTTTGGGTATACTTAGATCTTTACTTGGTAAGCAGGTTTTTTTTTTAATATATTGCATTTTAATCTATCTTAGGATATTCAGCAATTGGTCCGTATCAGGCTTGTGGGTTTTTGTATTTAAGCCTTCGTTTGTGGCTTCGTTGGTATCATTATATACTTGGCAATATTAGTGTGGTGGACTATGTGTTACCCGATTAGGCCTCCCACGGCAACGGCTCAAACCTAGGTTCGATCCCTCGGTGGGGAGCCCTTGAGTGCGTTGCTTGAGCGATACAGTGACACACAAATATACATCACCGCTACAACACTACACGATCACGCCTACACGCTTACTCATGAAAGTGGAAGGGTTTACTTTTTTCCCTTATCGAACTGAATAACTCTCAATTTTCCGATAATAAATATATGGAGTTGTTGAGGCGTGTATGCTTGGTACACATATACGTTTCAACAACTCATACATATATGAATAGTTATCTAGGTTAGCTAAGATAGGTCGCGATTTTGCATGCAACAGGCAACAGCCAAGCCGAGGTGTGCCGTGCACCCTTGAGCTGGTTGCCATAATAAAATCGGCTGAGTGCCTTAAGCGCTCGCCTTAGTGGTCCGGTGAAGCTGTTAAGACCTTGCTGGGTCAATAGCGTAGTCATTTCGAAAAAAAAAGTGTGGTTGATGATTTTTTTCTTATACCCATTTATTAGTTGTATTTTATGACTATACTTTGATAATTTAGCATGATGGGGTTTAGATGACATAATTATATACTTAAATTACACATATTCTCCAGCTCTGTCGTTATAGCCTATCCCAGAACGAAAGCTAAATTTTTTTTACAAGAAGATGATCTATTGGTATACCAGAAAATAATTTAGATAGTACAATTGTTACTATCTGGAATATTACGTAGATAATAACTTTTTCAAATAGATAGTATTTTTGAGAAATAGTCTCTCTCTATTTTTGGTATGTTACTACGTCAGGCCACAATAATTTACACTAGATTAGCTTGACACTATCTGACACTATAGGACTTATCTGACACTATAACCTACTAAGTATAAAAATAATAATAACGCTTCAAGTAGAGTAAGAACACAATGTAAGCGTGTAAAATGCACTCTGCATTGTAAGCAAATAATTATATGAGAGCGCGACGTATGAACGGCGAGTCAGTTACTGCGCGCTGGCCCGCACGGAAGGTCGTAGACACGGGGAATATCCAAATTAAACAACGCAAGTTCACGATTGCATTTTAATTAAATAATCCCATTCGTGAGGACCCTCTACAGCCAGCAGGAGCAGTACTCAATCGGAGGTCAAACATCTAAAACCGACGACCCCCGAAATTGAGTAGAATAATAACGATTTAGTGATCTACGTGAGATTTGCAACTACAATTCCCATCAAAGCCAATTGTTGTCTAAACTGGTCTAGAGTAAATTAATAGACTATAAGAGAAAGACACATACTACTAATAGATTTCCCAAAGTAACTAAATAGACGAATTTGTTACTGAATTTCTTTTACTATTTAAGGTGTTACGGATGAATGGTACTGGAAGGTATACGGCTCACTCCCACTCAAAACAAGACAACGAACATTCTCGATAAATCCTGTGTTAATTCGACCGCGTAGTATCGGTCGACTGATGTTGAAAAGCGCTAATTTCTCCGATCATCCCAGAATTAATCCAAATTACTTCAACAATATCACTGACTTGTACGCTTTGGTGGAAGGAGTTCGATTTGTAAGTTATTTTGAATTTTCAACGTATTTTATCAAAATATACATTTTTCTGTAATAACTATATGATAATAATAATTTTTAAAGGTCGAAAAAGTCGTCGGTACAAAAGCATTTCAGACATATGGAACAGAACTACACGACACACCTTTCCCTGGTTGTGAAAACTACGTTTTTGATTCAGACGAATATTGGCAATGTGCTATCATGCAGACTTCGATCACACTAGATCATCAGGTCAGCTATGTTCCAACAATACACAGTTTCAATTATCCAAATTGTTTCAACTTATGTTGAATGTAATTTAATGAGCAACTATTTAGACCTTCTTCTTCCATTTTTTTTGACAACCAATCTTCTAGTAGACTATTACTGCCATTGTCGAGTAAGTACGATATTACAAGTTTGTTGATATAATTTCAATAAAGTAACAATATGGTGGCCGTCTTTTAAAACTTTCCAGGGATTTTTTGTGGCAAATCAGAATCCATGTTCCGTGGTATTATTTCCGATCCACTTCACTTGTGCATAATAAACCAAAATATTACGTAAAACACCAACAATATCACCAAATATAAAGCCAAAGAACACAACATTACTAATTACTAATAAAATATAAAGTCCACCACATGACATTCCAAGATCCCGCCAAAAACTCTCATTCGTAGATAAGACTTTGCGCGCGTTCCGGTAGAAGCTCACAACGCCCTTTTCGCCGTTCCACTAGACAACCGCGAGCGTTGCGGTCGTGGCGAAAACGTCATTGATGACGTCTTATATACGCTCACGCGAAGCTCACAACGACCCATGTCTGGAGGTGGGTCGTTGTGAGCGTTGACAAAATTGGCGGGACTTTCAATAAAGATGGCGACCGTGAAAATGTCACTACTTGATATGGTATAGGATATTTATATTAAATAACATATTGTATTGAAATACGTAAATGAAATATGTTAATAAAGTTTTGATAATTTTACTTCTTTTGAAAAATGTTGTGAATTTTAAAATTCAATTTAGAAATTAATTTATAATCATTTCATGGTAATTTAATATTTTTCATTTAACCAATAAGGTCATTTTTTATGTTTTTATGATGATTAAAATAAAAAAATTGAATTATACATTGTTTCTTTAATATACTTAAATGAATTTACTGTTAAGACTTACAATGTGTAACTTAACCTCTCAAAGCTTTTGTTTTATTTTTTCTAGATCGCCATTTTTATTATTTATCTGAACGCTCAAAACGCCCACAAATGCGTTCCACTAGCTCTTACGATCGTAACGCTCGAGAGTTAGTGGAACGGGAAAACTCGCGGTCGTGAGCGTGAGCGTTGTGAGTTTCTAGTGGAACGTAGTCACTATATACTGAGGAGACTTATTAATCGCGTTATTACAAAAAAGTAACATACGGGTTGAATACTTGCTTTAAAAAAGTTTGATTACAAAATAGATCTTATATTTATGTACATACGGACTTCATTTAAATGTAAATATCTTCTAACACTTGTCTAAGTTGACAGTTCTTATTTTATTGTTGTGATTTATTGTATTTCAATTTGCCGGCGAAAGACGTTTCGTAATAAATTATGAATTTCCTGAGTATAATTGATTTAGGAGAAATAAATAAATTACACAATTTTAGAGATGCACAAGTACATCATCACTACTACTATTATGACTGTAGTCCGGTGAAGCTGTTAAAACCTTGCTAGGTCAATAGCGTAGTCAGTTCGAAAAAAAAAAACTATTATGACACTATTGACATTTGGTAATGTATTTGACAATTTATTAATCTGAAATTATACTGTCATTGTACCTCAAGGTCTTTGACGTAATATATTAATGTTATAAGTAGTATCCTCTAAGTAGTCTGTGGAAATTGCATATTTTAAGAATTACGCCATTTTCTTTTAACCAAAATATCACAATAATGATAAACAAATTAAACTTAAAATAAGTAAATTTTCTTAATGAAGATCTGAACAAAAATATTATTCATGAATTGAAATGGTTCGCAAAATATCTGTAGGTATATAATGGAACGTTTTTGAATTGAGATTGAACTGAACGAATGCTAAGAGTTGCTAGGATAAAAACTTACACCAGATGTTTAGCTAAAGACGGCTTATACACGCTTTTGTAATAAAGTATTTCAAATATGTGTTCAACTAGGTTTAAAATTTTATTTGCTGCTTAGCAAAATTCGTGTCAAACCAGTTTTCATTTTCTTTTTGTAATAAGACCGTTTGTTTATGTAACGTGATAATGTGACACCAATCGAAGCGCGTGGTTTCACATGCATTAAATTTCTGCCCCCTAATTAGAATTGTTGCTTAAAACCTATATAACCATACTCAATTATTGAACTACTGAAAAAAGTACGTTTATAAATCTAATTGGTAGATTCTAATGTTATGGTATTCAAATATTACAAAAATAACAAAGGAATAGATTAGCGTACCAAATCAATGCGCACCTGTTTAAAATTTCAATAAGCATCATTATCAATTTCAAGGGTACGCATAAACTTACTAACTTGGTAACATCGTAAATTGGCAATGTAGCCATATTTTTTTTTATCAGGTTGGTACATGTAAAATGGCTCCTATAGGAGATCCAACGGGAGTGGTATCTCCAAGACTAAAGGTGCATGGTGTAGAAGGCCTCCGAATTGCAGATGCATCAATAATGCCGCGCATTCCGGCTTCACACACTCATGCCCCTGTTACGATGATCGCTGAAAAAGCTGCTGATATGATCAAAGAAGACTGGGGAGTTTAATAAAAATAACTGCAAGAATAATTTAGTAAAAATGAACATTTAATTTACACAGTGTACAATTATAATTCATATTGCACAAATGTACAGAACTTTATAGCTCAGAGGTTACCAAAGATATTTTTTAATAATTTACAATTAAACTAATAACAAAATTGAATAATCTAGTCAGTAAGTCCAAATGTTATTTACTCGAGTAATTAAATATTTGTATAACACATTATACACCTACATATCTAATAAAAATGACAATTTGAGTTTTTCATTTACAAACGATGATTCGTTAACTATGTCAGTCCCATTTTTTATACAGTAAATTATTATCATAAAAATATTTTAATTATGAGTTTCTCACATTTCCTGTCGCCAAACTCTTTCATCCCAATAGGTCCAGTCACTGATTGGTTGCACGACAATCTGACAACGTCCAAGCTGGTTGATCTCTCTTAATATTGATCTATAATAGCTTTACAAACGAGATGACATGATAAGAACATATGTAATAGATACTTTTCTGAGTAATTTTAAAGAGAACCAGTGTCGAGTAACTTTGTGGTTTCTCTTCTTACTGCTGAATTATACCGTGCTTTGTAATCAGTAAAATTATAGGCACTCGTTATTCAAATTATTATTGTATTGCGAGCATCTTATTAACAAAAATTGAACCTAGTAATATTTTTCTTACGACAGGATTCCCATTAAAATCAAGAGCTTTTTTTTTTCGAAATGAATACGCTATTGACCCAACAAGGTCTTAACAGCTTCACCGAACTACTAAGGCAAGCGCTTAAGGCACTCTGCCGATTTTATTTTGTAACCAGCTCAAGGGTGCACGGCATACCTCGGCTTGGCTGTTGCCTGTTGCATGCAAAATCGCGACCTATCTTAGCTAACCTAGTTAACTATTCATATATGTATGAGTTGTTGAAACGTATATGTGTACCAAGCATACACGCCTCATCAACTCCTCCATATATTTATTATCGGAAAATTGAGAGTTTTTCAGTTCGATAAGGGAAAAAAAGTAAACCCTTCCACTTTCATGTGTAAGCGTGTCGGCGTGCATGTGTGTGGGGGTGATCGTGTAGTGTTATAGCGGTGATGTATATTTGTGTATCACCGTATCACGCAAGCAACGCACTCAAGGGCTCCCTACCGAGGGATCGAACCTAGGCTTGAGCCGCTGCCGTGGGAGGCCTAATTGGGTGTGCGGGAGCGAAATTAACCCCCAGACCACGGCGGCGTGATCTGTGGTTACACGGGCGTGGACGTGAACACGCTCTGTTTCGAAGGACAGGCTGGTACTGATCGTTCGCTGACGTGATTGAATCAGGAGGGTCGGTAAAAATGTGTCGCAGACGTCTTTTATAACGCGCAACGATAGGTACGGGTTCATAGTTTGCGGCGGATACCACTAACGGACTGGGATGATTCGCGGCTTTTTCAAAATAAGTAATCGTAAGTGATTTTACGTAAGCCCAGATAGAAGGGATCTCTAGGTCTCTATGGAGATCGACTCTCCGGATGTACCACGAGGCACCGGTCACTTTACGTAAAACACGATTTTGGGGAACCGGCAGCTTATCAAAGTTATCTTTGGGACATATGCGCAAAAACAGGGCAGCTATATGTCATCACGGAACGGATACACGTCTTATATCTTATATAAAGTGAGCTTGTGTCTGAGAGATATCTTACTCTTATGACAATGCAACGGATGGAGGCGACCCAAGACCATAGCGGCTTTGTTTCGCACTCTGTCTATATGTGAATTGAACTTTAAATGTCTATCTAATGTATCACCGAGATATTTGACCTCTTCGACCCTAGGGATATCAATTCCGTATAGCCTGATGGGCTCAAATTTATTAGCGCGTTTCGTGGGATCGTAGAGTATTGCGGCATTCTCATCGGGATTAACTTCGATGCGCCATCGACGAAACCATTCACCGAGAGTATGAACGGCTTTTTCGATGCGCTTCTTAAGAAAGTCCGACCGCCAGCCGGAAGTGTAAATAACGGTATCGTCAGCGTAACAACGTACCTCGACCCCCCGAGACCGAGGTAGGTCACTGATGAACAGATTGAAGAGCGTGGGCGCGAGTATGGAGCCCTGTAGCACACCTGAGCGTATCGGGTGGGGCAACGATAGTTCACCATCCACTCTGAAGCGGAATGTCCTATCAGTTAGATAATCGCGGATAATATGAATTAACCTGTCGGGTACGCGAGATTTACATAATTTATAGATGCGCCTTCCGTGCCAGACCTTATCGAAGGCCTTGGCGATATTGAAGAAGACTGCAATTGTACGTTTCGATTTACGTTTTGGATCGGCGTTAAATTTAAAGAAAATGTACTCCGTGAGGCGGTGTACTTGATTCGGGCAAGAGTATTCGGTGCGAAATCCGAACTGCTCAGGTGGTATTAATTTTAAATCTGTAATCGAGAACTGGAAGCGGTTCAGAAGGAGCCGCTCGTAAAGTTTTCCTAAGGTATCTAACATGCTAATGGGGCGATAGCTAAAGGGAAGCGTAGCTTTCTTGCCGGGCTTGTGAAAATCGAGAGCTCCGTATTGCAAATAGCCTGGTAGCTACGCCCTTCTCTCAGAATTTCGCTATCCAATGACTCTCAGTATAAATTGTACATCTATTGCGCTACTTTGTAGTAACAGCTTGAATATCTATATTTTTAAAGTCAACGTTATATTATATGATAGATATAACCATGATAAAGGAACGAATTAGAACACAGTTTGTTGTGTGTGATATACTAATGCAATATCGCATTCCATGACCAAACAATTCGGTATTTAAAATGTTGTGGGTCTCGATATAAATTGTAAAAAAAAAGCGGTGTGTGTGCTTATGTACACGCGTCAGAAGTTATACTTCTTTGGCGTAATAAGATAAAAATCTTTTCAAAATTTTTATTTTTCGCCTTTATTCTACGTTTATAGAAAAAACAACACTAACAATAGAAAAAAGGTATTTAATACATTGAAAGTTCTAAAACAAAGAAATACAAACAACAAAGACAAAGAAACAAAATGTTGACTATAGCTAACTTCAGGGTGTCGATTCTTCGTAACGGTGTGCGCGTTTATCGTAATAAGTTCAGGATGTCCATAGACACTAGCAACATCAGGAGTGTCACAAGTGCATTGCCAGCCTGGGTTGTAGGAGGAAGGAGTAGGGAAGGTAGGAGGAATGGTAGGTGGGTCTCAGGCACTTTCACTTATCGAACGAAACGCAACAGCGCAAGCACTGTTATTTCAAGTTGGGTTTCTGTGAGAGGGTGGTACTACCCTGGGTGTGCTGACCCATTCATTCCGAAATCAGTAATAGCTTCAGCGTGGCTCTGCCATCTAGTATTATAAACATCTCCAGCAAAACAACTACTTTTGTGCTTAACTGTACTGAGTAATAATTCTAAAATCCAGATACATTAATTTTATTTGTGTTATTGCCATAACATTTTTATCATTATATAGTATAAAACAAAATCCCACTACCGCGTCTATCTGTCTGCATGTCTGTCTGCTCGCGATAAACTCAAAAACTACTGAACGGGTTTTCACCAGTAGATAAAGTGATAGGGGAAGGTTTAGTTATATATTGGTATTTGTTTTGGATGTCAAGGACTTTTTTTATAATAAGAACGGCATAACGTCCGCTAGCTTAAGTATAATTTGATATCACAACTGGCATAATTTTTCAAGTAAAACAGTATCAATTTAAAATGCACAAATAATTTATTTTAAAAACATACTATCTACAAATTTTACAACTAACATTTGGTGAAATCTTTTAATCAGGAGATTGTCCCGTCTTCGTTTTTCTATTAAGTTTCCTATACAGAAATGATAATCGCTTTTCAATCTCCTTCCACTTTGTTGGTCTCAGAGTAGGTGTAGCAGTTTTTGCCCACATCTTCTTTTTCCGAAGTAATATCTGTATGATAAAACATATTTGTAATTAACAATAATTTACTATTTATGTATTAACATATACAGCACTCAGCATTGGATTTGCCACATTGGGAAGGAGTGTGCAATGTGCAGCTCAGATCTGTTTAGCGATAGACAAATATAATACTTTATGAACCCATACTGAGACTGTTAGCTAGATGTGACAGCTTGAGTGCTATGTAGCTATTCAGGAGGATAAAAGATAGGGTGTTAGAGTCACGCTGAAGCTATAACTGGTTTCAGCATGAATGGATACACCCCCTCTCATAGAAAACCGATGTGAAATAACAGTGCTTGCATTGTTGCGTTTCGTTCGGTTAATGAGAGCGCCGGAGACCCATCTACCCTTCCCTCGCCCCTCCCCCTTCCCCATATCCTTTCCCCAAACACAGGATGGCAACGCACTTGCAACTCCCCTGGTATTGCAAGTGTCTATGGACTGTAATGATAACTTAACATCGCATGATTCGCCTGGTCATTTGCCTCCTATGACATAAAAAAAAAAAAAAAAAAAATCTAATTCCATTTGTATTGATTTTTATGCTTTAACAGTAAGTTTGCAAATCTATCATGTTTATTGACCTGAGTGTTCATTTATAGGAAACAATAATACAGCACCTGCAAATTTTTAATATAGAAGTAGACAGACAATGCAAATACATAAAATATGGAGTTATAAAATGAAAATCGAAGGACTGAAATAATATATAAATGATAAAATAATATAGACAACAAGAGATTCTTAAAGAAAACAGGTAATAAAGGTAGTCCGGTGAAGCTGTTAAGACCTTGCTAGGTCAATAGCGTAGTCAGTTCGAGAAAAAAAAAAGGTAGTAAAACAAAAGTGGAAACAATGAGCTGGTCTGATGGTACATGCTTCGTTGTTTGTGTGTCACATGTATGTTGGTAATCCGTCTAATGTGCATGTATCTTTTGTTTCTAGAACCCTTGACCTTTAATAATGCCATATTTAATTTTTAACTGAAATTGTTGTAGTGCACACAGTAACAGGGTTATGACATAGGTCACTTCAAAAAGGGATTAAAACACGCTCATCAAGGTACACAACAGAACAGTGATGCCTCTGGTATTGCAGATGTCCATAGGCAATGGTAACCATTTAACATCAGCTGGGCCATCTGTCTATTTGCTGCCTTTTGGCATAAAAAAAACATTGTCAGCTAGGTGTCACAATACTATCTAAAACTTCTCCCTGATGTTCTAAAACAGAAGCCAGGTGTTGTCATAGAACTGTATTCTGTGTTTAAACATGAAAATATAAACAAAAGATTTGTGAAGAGAGAGAGAGAGAGAGAGAAAGCAGGAAACCTATACTTGACATCCCAGTAACATGACAACTCACACAAACTTTTATTACGCGTAACTTTTATTACAAGTTCAATGTGTTTAATGATAAGATTGTGTGTATTCATTAAACAAATTATAACATTTTAATGTAGTATACACAAAGTCTTCGTCACAAACTCGGATTAACAAGTTCAATATATGTAGATTATTAATATACTTACGTGATACTCCTTCCCACTAACACCTCTAATCCATGATGGTACATTATATAAAGTCTTTACTGGATGAAGGTTACCAGGTCCTAGTATGTCTATGTAATCATTCTGCCCGAATAAAGCTTTATGTTCTGACCATGCATTACTGGGTCTGAAATATATTGATATAGTGTTTATATTATATGTTTCATAATCATTCTGAAATAAGATTAGTTCCACTCACAGAATTATTATAATCTATACTAATATTATAAAGAGGTAAA
Source organism: Antheraea mylitta (assembly GCA_014332785.1). NCBI lineage: Eukaryota > Metazoa > Arthropoda > Insecta > Lepidoptera > Saturniidae > Antheraea > Antheraea mylitta. The sequence continues at coordinate 6,695,416 of JACEII010000013.1, read as the reverse complement.
GTTTGTGAGTTTGTGACATTGTAGGGGGTAATCTCAGGCACAACTGGGCAAACTTGAAAAATTCAATTTTATATAGTTCATTTATAGAAGATGGTTATAGGCTATATATCATCACTCTAAGACCAATAGGAGCGGAGCAATAATGCAGAATAATTAAAAATCGGGTTTTTTTCCTCTTGAGAGCTTTTGCTGGGTTTTAGCAATAGCCCAAAGTAACTATTCCACACGATCGAAGTCGCGGGCCCAGAGGCTAGTTCATTTATAAAAAGACAAACAGGCCTATTTTTTTAAGTAGGAAGGTATCTTACTAATCAAGATCAAAAAATAAACATAGAACAATATTTGCTTCTTTTCAATAATACTGAATAATAGTTGTTACAATCAATTACCAAAATGATACAACATTGTCTCTATTATCATACTTATTTCTCTAATCATAAGTTGCACTTTTAGAAGATATATCTATATATTATTTCTATTTATTTTTCTTTCCAAAACAAACCCTTCCTGCCTCTTCTTTTCATGTTAAAGTAGACAAGCATTAGTGTCATCTGAAGGGAGATTAATATAAGCTCTAAATAGTAGTAAACAACTTTAATAAAAAATATAGACATAGCTTAGTAAAAATTCTTTGTTTGAAATTTCTCAGAATCTCCAAAAAGAACCTTCATTTCTCAGTCTAAATATAATTGCAACATTATGTTACAAACAAAACAGTTTAATCGTAAGAAATCCTAGCAAGCATTATTTCATAAAAAGCAAGTTTACGCTCTGGCGGTAAATTTAGCTCCCGCACAACAGGCTAGGCACCCCTCAGCAGACGCTCAAGCCTAGGTCCCTTCCCTCAGTGTAAAGCCCTTGAGTATGCTGCTCGTGCAATACAGTGACACAAAATCTTACATCACTAACAATATTACACATATCACCTCCACGCACACATGCTTACACATGACAGTGGGTTTTATTTCTTTCTCTTATCAGACTGAAATAGTTTAGAAAAAGTTACGACTCAAAATAATACAAAAGTTATCGAGATATGTATGCTTGGTACACATACATGTTTCAATGACTCATATAAGTATGAATATGTACCTTAGCTTAGTTCAGATAGATTGCATGTATCACGAAACAGCCCAAATCGAGGTATACCGTGGACCCTTGTGCTAGTTGCCCAAATAAAATCGGCTGAGTGCCTTAACCGCTCGCCTTAGTAGTTCAGTGAAGCTGTTGAGACCTTGCCGGGTCACAGTGTAGTCAGTTCGAAAAAAAAACGTGAGTTCACGTGAGCTCAATAATAAAATCTACCTGTATTCCGGCATTGGTAGCCGTTTTCCTTCTGATCGCGGCAATAGACCACCACTCCAAATTTTTTCTTCATAGCCATATCTCCTCACAAGTCGAGTTTTTTCACTGTGATATCTCGTCCTAAAAATGAAAAAAAAAATTAAAACAATCTGTATGCCTACGTAATACATTATATTTGACGAGAACTAACCTAACTATGTTGACCGCAGGTTTCCAAAATGAATTCAAAATAGTGGAACCTAACCACACCATATTTGTAGAAAAAAAAAATGGATACACCCCTAGAACTAACAACAAATGTAATTACGGTTCAGAATTCATATATATTAAAGTTTTCACACTCGCAACTCTGAAAAAACAATCATTTACTCAAATTTCTTTCTGTTTAGATTTTTGTAATAGGTATTTTATGAACGTGAACTTTTTTCAATGGAGTCTGGTAGATGTGAATTTTGCCAGTGTCATATATGTTATGGGAGTGTCGCTTTATAAAAAAATAATAATATTTTTCAAATTAGGCTATTGAAACACAGTAAGACAAATAGGACAGATACAAACAAAATGCTTTAGATAAATAAGTAATTAAATGACAGTATTACACGTTATAAAATCATAAAGTTTAATTTTGTTTGATATAAAACTGATCAAAGGAAAATAAACATGAGATCAGAGACTTAAAATGATATACAATTATTTTATTCAAATTAGGTCCTTAGAATATCAAATCTACTACTGGTTAGGAAAACAACCCAATAACCGAGAAGAACAGCTGGAAACTCAAGCGGGTTTATCTTTACATGCATATATTTAAAAAGTGGATATAAACAGATAAATAGATATCAATTACAGTTATCACAATCGTTCACATATCCTTCCACCCTCTAATTACCACACTTTTTAAATTTTAAATAGTCTTCAAATATAAAGACTTAAACTTTTTAAATAGTCCCTAAAATATAAAACAACTACAAAATCCTATTCGACTTATTATCCCCTAAATTAGAGGGAAAAGTCATTAAGTCGAGAACCCGTCGCTACACATATTTAGTATTTCCTCTTTTTTCTGTCTTCCATGGCTTCGTCCAATCTCGTTGCACTTGTTGAATTGTTATTATTTGTGGGGCACAATTATATTGTATTAGGGACTTATTATAGGTTACTCTAGGCATTTTTTCTCTACTCTAGTGTTACCAGACAAAATGTGAAAATACCTTAATTAACAATCGATTAAAAATAATGATTATTTACATGTTTTAATACTAATTATGGATTAATTAGAATAAATATGCATCATAAAAAACATACAACAACACCAAACCAAACAAAGTTCAATATGATCAACAATTTAGTTCTAATCCAGATTTAATATATTATAAAATTTCTAATTAATTTGTAAGATAACAAAGACTTACAAAATTCTGACTTAACAATTGAGTTTACTGATATACTAGAATCGATATTGCTCATCTCTAAAATATTCTAAATAAAACAATCAAACAAAATGGCTGGTCACCAATTAGATCTATAAAATAGTTTTATAGAAATTTTAAAGATTATTCCTTAGAAGTATGTATTAATAACATCGAATAAATATTTTTCCTATCATTCCATATTTGTCATGTACGAATAATTTAGATTTTTTGTCGTAAGTATTACTAAAAAGTAATAGTTGTTTAGTAACAAGAACACTTGTTTGTTTATACATCAAAATCAGGAAAACTTTACTGAAGTTTTCACGCTTAGTTTTTATGGAATTACATTTTTTAAACTGTTTATGTTGACGAGAAGGCATGTTCGCATTTCAGTGTTATGAATTTAAGAATGTTAAATTCGGGCGCGTAATTGCGTTGTTTGTTTACTTTTCGCAAATTTCCGTAAATGATATATCGAATTTGTATCCATGGTTATAAAAATGGTGTTAAGTGGTTTTTGTGTTAAATTTACAGATTTAAATATTAAAAATATGTCTAAAAGAGAGCAAGGTGAGCGTAATGACAAAAAGTTGGACTCGAACGATTATGAGAACCTCATATCTCACCACAGTATATTTGAATCGCAGAGGACGAAACATCAGGAACTACCTAGTTTTCCAGGTTATTCAAATGCCGAAACACAAACGAAACCTGGCGATGTGAAAGGCCAAAACGTTCAAGCTGGACTGGGGGCGTGGCACTATAATCCCTGGTGGATGCTCGCCAGCACATCGCGAAATGTGCCCTCACAGGATGACTTTATAGATAACAGTGAACAGACTAAAGTGAAACAGGAACCTTCAGGTGCTGGTACTCCTGATCATGACCCTCTTCAGGCTGAAATAGAGCACTTCCAAGGTGGCATGTCTACTCCACCTGTAGGGATGGACTCTTTTTGTGACGATTGTTCTGACCCCTTTTGTGATTCTAGTGCAGCGATATGCCGTAAACTCTTCCACTGTCCGCACTGCAGGAAAAGCTATCCCACCATACTGGAATTTAACACTCACTTGACAGGTGTACATCCAGCTCAAAAACCGTTCAGGTGTCAAATATGTTTGGAACCTTTTCATAAAAAATCACATTTGAGAAGACATCTTGACGCAAATCATACTAGGAAAGATGTAAATAAGTGTTCAGTGTGTTCAAAATATATAAAAGATAAAAGTAATTTACGTAAACATATGCAAGTGCATACAGGACGTGTGCCGCAGAAACAGTTTAAATGTGACCTGTGTAATAATAAACGTTATATGTCTCTTGACAGGCTCAATAACCACAAAGTTGTTTGCACGGGTGAGAAAGTTCTGAAATATTGTGACATGTGTACGAAGGTATTTGATAATTCTAGATCATTAAATAGTCACAAAAAGGTGCACGCTAGAGAGTTGAAGTGTGAAAATTGCGGTGAACAATTGCGTTCATTAGAACAATTTACGAATCACAAAATGGTCTGCCATGGAACATCTGACACAAGTGTGAATCAAGGTGGCTCTGCTGGCACCAGTGCTGGTACTTCACTTAACCGCTGCTGTCAACAGCCTGGCCTCTGTGAACATGACAAGCCAGCTTATCTTAACATACCAGGCTATGCTGCGAGCAGAGTACTTGATGCCACACTGTCCTCTTTAAAATCAGAGTTGAACTGATAATAACTGAATTGACATTTTACAAAGTGTCTAAACAATATATAAAAAAAAAAACAATCAACCATTTCTTTTTACAAGATTACCAAATAGATAAATGACAGTAACAATTTTCACGATTGAAAATTTCACAAGACTGATGCAAATGTCCCGCCTCACGACTTGCTTTATTATTACCATTTAAAATTAGGTTTTAGTTCATAGGTTAACACGATAATAATAAGCTAGTGTGACAATTTGAGCATATTTTAAATCAAATAACAAGGGAGATATTTACTTGATTATTTGAATATGCTCAAATTGTGGTACAGTGTAGTTTATATAACAAAATACAAAAGCATTTTTATAAGAACAGCCTTTAAAAACAAACAAACAATTTGTAAAGTCAAATATTTTTTTGTTTATTTTTTTTTTATTTTATTTTAACCACCATAACAACTCTTTGACTGATTTAGAGTAAAAATAATATTACAGTATTACATAAAATACACATTTTTATATTGTTTTTTTTTTTATTCAAAAATTAGGTAAGAATTATATTATTTTTTTTATAATTTTTAGTACCTACATAATGTTAGTTGTAAGAATTTTTAATAATGTTCAGGGCAGCACAAGAACACATTATTTTTCCAGTGTTCTAACGTGTTAAGTCCCTCTTTGAAAAAGTGTGTAGTTATGATATACATTTAAAGGCCCTCTGTGAGACTAAGGACTTAAGAAAAAAAATGTGTATATCAGCTGATTTTTTAGGCATTTATTGCAACAACAATGTATACCGGGTGAAAGGTTAGACACTCGCAATATTCTAGGATATAATACCTCATGATCACATTTAACATATAAAATAATAATATCAAAACAAATATTCATAAGTAACAAAGAGAACCTAAGTTAAAGTATGTTCTAAGAGTTTCTAAAGTTTAAACACAATCATAATAAACCTAGGTGCAATAACCGGTGCCCAAAGCTGCAAGGGGCGACCCAGAGTTTATAACCTGCGATAATAAGACAGAAAATAAACCCTTTTTTTATGTTCATACCATTCCCACATTCTCTTTCAAGTGAAAGTGAAATGACCTGACGGTCATTGACCCTGTGCTTTAACATAGAAGCATAGAAGATTGCCTATATATTTTTATTTTTCTAGATAATTAGGTCAAATATTAAGCACCTATTTTTTATTGCTAGTGTCTAAATTTTCAGTCTGTATTTTTTAGCATATCAAAGATGGTAGAAATTTTATTTATGTAAATTATATTAGGCCTACTTTAATTCAGTTGTCTAAAAAGTATTGTGTCATTTGATAAAGAACTCAACACATTAAAAATACTGAATGTCATGACATGATAATATCCATAGTGTACAATAAATCATTTTAAATGTTACATAAGAGTAAATACCATTTTGTTATTACACAGAGGCTCTTTAAATGTAGGTACTTTTAATGTATTCATAAGTGCACAAATGGGAATTTTGTTTTAAAAATAGATATATACAAAAATAGGATTAGCTAACTTTTTAAAGTGCAATGAACCATTGGCAAAGCCTTGAGCATGTTGTGGCTATGAGAAATAATTATTGTGTTCTTTTAATCCATGATAGGTATTTATTATTAAAATGTTATACAAAAAAAATTACTGCAATTTATGAAATATATTTATATTTAACTTTATTATTTTATTATAAAACAGAATAATTCAGTGCATGCATTGTAATTATAAGATTATATTGTTATAGGCTAAATTGGGGATCGGTAGGCCTTTAATTCCGTAGCAATATGACTTAAATTATCTATGATTATCTGAGTATATATTTTAAAATCATATTTGTTTTTGTTCATGTTGTTTCAAAGTAAATGTACTTTTCATTTGGAGGCTCTTTATTCGTAAATTAGTTGTTGCTATTTAAACACTTTATTGTTTTATTACGTCTGAACTATATTTTATTTCGTAGTTAAGTTTAAGTAAACTAGTTTATATATACAAAAATTTAAATATACATTATTTATAGGCACGTTTATATAAAAGTATATTGTAATGTACTATAGCGGAATCTATTCTTCGTAATTATTTGTATCTATTGGTGCAGAAATTATAACAATATTTATGGACGGTAAAACACATGTATCAACGTAGTGCGAATTAATGACTATAGTAAAGCAATGAATTTTCTACTGTATACGAACAATCTTTATCATCAATAATAGAGAAACCTTTATAATTAATCAATCAATATAAATTTCATATATGTATGATTGATTTGTCATATATTTTTTAATAAGGACAACCTTAAACGCGTCCATGTGTTCGAAATAAGGATAGCTTGTACTCTGGTAATCAAACAAGACAGGCAGTTATTCTTGTTACAAAAGACCGTTGTGTGCGGTGGTGGAACACCTAACTTCTCAGCCATATACTAATTCTGTTACTGCAATTTAAACCCATGATTTTGGCATTTTTTTTTACCTAACAATGACATTCCAACTACACAGTTGCATTGTTTCAACGTAAGAACGTAATACTGCTCTACAATGTCATAAATATTTCCATTACAATATTGATACTAGCTAACCTAAAATCAACGATAGTTGTAGTCCGGTGAAGCTGTTAAGACCTTGCTAGGTCAATAGCGTAATCAGTTCGAGGAAAAAAAATCAACGATAATTTTTGTATTAAGCATTTCGAATTCTTGTAATTGGTTAACGATAACGATGATACAGGCGACCATTAGTATAACAAAAGCATATATTATATAGGAAGCACACACATTTTGATCATTCTACATCAGTTATAAACATATGTGTTTGTGAGTAATCTAGTATCGATTGTGCAATTTTACGAATAAATGTTTATTTTAATCAACATTTGAATTTGCCGTCAGTTAAAAGTAAAATAGTTCTTTATGGCTTTTATATAAACGAATTAGCAAACTGAGAATACAGATTACCTGTTATTACCGCATTTTTTGTCCATCAAAAACTAACCTCAAACAGAACTGCAGTACTCTTGGCGGAACTTAGAATCCTTTGTGTGCTAGTGTCCTTTGTGGAACATTTCTTTATGACTAAAAGAGTCATGGAATTATTATATCTCAGTCAAATATTGCATTGTTATGCCAAATTAAAATTTTCTGAGTTTGTTTTGCAATTCGAATTGCATTCAATAAACCTTTTTGTATGAAAGATTAGCGTAAACTGGCACATGTATACGATTGTTACATTCAGAATGACAATGTTTCAATTTTTTGGAATATAATGGTAAATAAACATATTAGATGAAAGCTTTATAATTGTTATATAGTGTCTGTTATATATTGTTGCTATCGATGAAATTATTTATACCTAAAAATAAAACAAGTAAACTTTGAAATTGCATTACTGATTCAACTAGGGAAATTGATTTAATGAGTTTATTGCCCTGTTTATTGAACTATTATTTATTTTTTTATATTATGTACTTGTTTATTTTATATCTCACACCAGTTCTTGATTTACCATTTTTCTCAATTATGGTAAAAACTTAACAGAGGATCCGTTTCCATTCAATATTTGAGATATTTTACAGTTTTTCGAAGTCGCCCCTTCAAGTTGTCTTTTGAGACAGATATCACAGTTTTCCACCGTCTGCTAGACATGGACTAATTATAACAACGAAGGCATTTCAATTTTACTTAACGCAATATATTAATTAACGCTTCTTCGTCGCGTATCCGGTCGAAGATAACTTCGTTACATATTTTTTACTAGAATGTATGAAATTCATTGTTTTATTATTCGAATTTTCAGTGTTCATACTTCGTAGGATGCAACAATAAATAACGTGAAGTGACTTAAGTGTTCTAGATTACTGCATATTCGAATTTACACTCAATGGTTATGTGCCGATACATTATATTTTAATGGTGAGTTATTTAGTATGACAATAACTAACAAAAATAACTTGATACTAAATTTGTAATATACACTACCTCTATTTTCATGTGTTGGTTTATACAAGTGTAATGTAATGTTCCATCTGTATCAAAGGTTTCTGTACGTAGGGTCCGTTCAAGTATTACGTAAGCAGAATTTTTATTTTAGCCCCCCCCCCCCATAAATTTCGTAAACATTGAAGTCTGTTCCGGTTTAATAAACCAATATTGCTGACGTAATGACTACCCAACCCAACTGGTGGAAGGATTTACTTTTTTCCCTTATTAGAACTGAATCAAGTAGTTCGTTTCTTTCCGATTTACATGTGTTTTTGAATCATGCAATTTTAATTGCATAAATAAAAAATGAATACATGTACGATTAGCTTAGAATAGTTTAGCTAGGTCAGATCGGGTTTTTCTTCGGTCACAAGCCGAGCCGAGCCGTGCACCCTTGAGCATGTTACCTAAACAAAATCGGCTGAGTGCCTTAAGAGCTCGCCTTAGTAGTCCGGTGAAGCTGTGAAGACTAGTAAAGCCAATTCGAAAAAAAGAAAAAAAAAAGACTATCCAATCCCAAGAAGCCCCCGATCAGTGCTTACGTAATACTTGAATGACCCCCCTACCTACAAATTAAAACTATTGCATAATGCAACACTATGGCTGGATAGGCGATAAGACCGGATCATTTAATTCTAATATATATGTTTTTATTGTATATGTACGTCACAGGTATCTGGGTTATTCCGACACTCACAAGTCATCTCGAGAATTTCAAGAGTCAAGCGCACTATTCACGATTAATTCATCTGCTTATAGTGACTTTCAAGCAAAACAGTAAACCTCTCTTATTTCTAAAATCATTTTCATTAATAAAAAATACAGTAATCCAACGAATAATCATACAATTTTTTTATATAATTTCGCATTAGTATTTTCCGCGACCAGTTTGCAAGCTTATACTGCAGCATAGCGGACTGAGTTTTGTTAGATGTTAATTAAAAAACAAAAACTCCCTTAATATACCACTTGTAATTTGCGCTCTTTAGACAGCGCTGTATAACACTTACACTTGTAAGTATAAAGTAGAACTAAATTCAAGTAATTGAATTTCAATTAAAATGACCGTTAGATACAAAGGCGCTTTGACATTAAACTACACGTGTAATTTGATTTATGCACGTTACTTAAATAGACATGTTTGATTATGTAATAAATTAACCGTTTCAAGGGCAGAAAAAACCAGATACCTACCTGCAAATAATACACCATCTACTTTGAATTTAATACAAACAACTTTATTGGGTTTTAATTCTACAATTGTTGCAAGATATAGATATCTCTTATACATAAAAGTATGACAAGCGAATATCGATTTGAATTAACTTAGTTCAATCAAAAATACATAAGGTCTGTATTAATCACAACCAGAACCGGTTTTACGGCCTCCACAATATAAGTTTTTGTATTTTTTTTTTTTTCAATGCGAACAAATAATACGCACTCTAACAAAGAAAAGAGAGTACTCTATTTATACCTCAAAGTTGTAGTCCGGTGAAGCTATTAAGACCTTACGAGGCCAATAGCGTAGTTAGTACGAAAAAAAAACAATGTATATTCGTAAATGTTATTCGGCGCCTCCATTTCTTCGTTGTTCCAAGGTTAATCAACTTTCAAATCCAGCCTCAAGTACAAGTATATACAAAAATAGCGAATACTATTACAAATAGTAAAGTATTCTAGCTTTAATTCGTGTAAACTCAATTGACACTGATCATGCATCATTTTATTAAAAAAATAAACACTAACAATAGAAACGCTATGATTAATACGACTTTCAAGTAATATGTTATATCTCGCATCATTCTTATTTATCTTAATAAAATCCTTTCATACGAGTTTGATGTTATTCAGAATAATTTATGTTGTAATATATATATTTCGTCGTAGATTTTTAGCATGGTGTATAAAAATAAATGCACCTAGATTAAGTAAAAATGTGTTCATATAAATTTTCTAGATAAATAGATTATAGTTTATCAGTAGACTGTAAAACAGTGTTATTCACCAGGATTCAATGTTATGTTCCTGTACTTTCCTTTGTTTAATAAAGAAAGCTAAACATGTTTAAAAAGATTGTATTAGAAAGTTGCTCTCTTTGTGAAGCATTTTTCTATCATCGTGGTTTTTTAATATCATAATACAAAAATATCGTGGATTTTGAAATTGGCATATAAAGTATAACATTATATTTTATCACTAATAAATAACATTTTCTCTGTTCACTTTAGTTTTTATCAAATTATATTCTTAAGAGTATACGCAACGAGTGCAGTTGTGAGACAACAAAACGATACTATAGTCCGCGCCAAACTTTTTGGCCGCTCTGAATGTAACCATAAGTACGGGCTTGCACACAATATCATTAAGAGCTTAATACAAAACAAAGTAAAATTACTGTTATAGGAATCTAAATAGGCATTTATTTATCTTTAAGTTGTTTCGATATTAACATATAATAAAATATCGATTATTACGTAAATTTGTGACCTACGCAGCTATTTCAAGGCGGTCTTAAAGTTTGGTGCGAATTATAAGTAGAGAGAGCCGGGTGAACGAGTAAATGTCTATATGGTTTTATTTTGACGAGTCAATTTAGAACTGTGGTAATCAACCGTTTTTTAAAACGGGCCACAAACACGTTTCACTCTTGATGTCGCGAGCCGCAAACAATATTCAGGTAAAAAATAAAAACGTAATTTTAGATTAACCACGTATTAATGTGGTCAAAAACTGTTGTCCAATAAAACAAGCTTGGTATAACCCTCCTTATATCATAAAGAACGCATTGCGATCGGCCCCATCCAATACACGCAGGTGTGCCACAAGGCTCAATACTCGCGCCCACGCTCTTCAATCTGTTCATCAGAGACCTACCTGAGCTCCCGGGAGTTGAGGTAGGTTGCTACGCTGATGATACAGTTATCTACGCTTCTGGCTGGCGGCTGAATTGGCTCAGGAAACGCATCGAAAAAGCTGTTAGCACACTCGGTGATTGGTTTCTTCGATGACGTATAGAAGTAAATCCCGAAAAAAGCGTCGCGATAATTTTCGATCCTAAGAAACGTGCTAATAAACACGCCCATCAAGCTATACGAAACCGAGATACCATAGGCCGGCGAGGTCAAATATCTCTGCGTCACTTTAGATAAACACAAATTTCGATTCACACACAGATAGAGTGCGAAACAAAGTCGCTATGATCTTGGGTCGTCTCCATCATTTGCTTTGTCATAAGAGTAAAATATCTCTCAGACATAAACTCACTCTATATAAAACTTGCATCCGTCCGATTATGACGTACAGTTGTCCGGTCTTTGCACACGTGCAAACTCGTATTCATAAGTTGCTGGTTCTCCAGAACCGAGCCCTGCGTAAAATCACCGGTGCCCCATGGTACATCCGGAATAAGGGTCTCCACAGCGACCTAGAGATGCCTTCTGTCTGGGCGTATATAAAATCACTCACACGTAGTTATTTCGAAAAAGCCGCTAATCATCCCAGCCCGTTAGTGGTATCCGGCGCAAACTATGAACCCGTACCCAATGCTGCGCAGTTTAGAAAACGACCGCGGCACATTTTTACCGACCCTCCTGATTCAATCACGTTTGCGAACGATCAGTACCAGCCCGTCTCTCCAAACAGAGCGTGTTCACGCCCACGCCCGTGTAACCACAGATCACGCCGCCGTGGTCTGGGGGTAAATTACGCTCCCGCGCACCACATTAGGCCCCCCTCGGTAGCGGCTCAAGCCTAAGTCCCCAAAATACATATAGGAGTTGTTGACGCACGCATGCTTGGTACACATGCATGTTTCAATAACTCATATACGTATAAGACCATTCCAGGTCAAAAGCGTTTTCATTTCGGAAAAAAAAACATTGCGGTCGGATTATCTGGGATCAAATTAGATCTAACTTATTCAGCGTGCTTATAGTTTTTCTGATGGGCACGAATTTTATCTAAATCCCATTTACGCATATTAGCCATTTTAAAAACAAAGATTAACTTTTAGGTTATTAAACCAGAAAATTACAAAAACAAATTGCGCACAAGACTGGCTAGTAATAGCAGAATGCATGTTGGTACTCAACCTAGCAAACAAGACGCAGGTTCGAATCCCGGCATGTATCAGCAAATTTTTCATACGTCCATACGCATACATTTACCTATTTAAATTGGTAACACTAATGGCTGACAGTAAAGGAAAATATCGTGAGGAAACCTGAACCTAATGTTCTTATAATACAACTGTATGTGGCAACATAGAACTGTGGATTTCTGTTTGAAATCGCCAATACGTCTTGAGCCGGTGATTGTCTATATTTCCTTCGGGAAGAGGCCTATGGCTATGCAGGGGAGGCTTACAGTGAAGGAAAATATCGTGAGGAAACCTGAACCTAAGAAATGTTCTTGTAATACAGCTGTATGTGGAAACATAGAACTGTTAATTTCTGTTTGAAATCGCCAATACGTCTTGAACTGGTGATTTTGTCTATATTTCCTTCGGGAACAGGCCTATGGCCATGCAGTGGATATTTGCGTCTGCGCAGGCTGATGATGATGATTTCAAAGCCCCAATCCAATTTACTTTGAATTTTACAGCGTATTAGCCACGAAATTTAAAATGTATGGATAATTATCTAATAGTTACATTTAGACACCCACTCCATATAAATTGTCAAATATAATTCAATACAATTTACAAACAACAACATATGTTTGAAAGGCTCTGCATACCTAGAACATAGCAGCCGGCATAACAACCCATATGTTTTAGCTATCATAAATTTGGTTAATAATGTGGCGAGACATTGAAGTGAAACTTCTAATGTGACTTCCAACAAGGTTGCGTTAAACGATTAACGCTACCATGAAGGCGGTATGAAAGAAAAGCACAGTTGCGTTAAACGTTCAACGCTCCTGGGGAGGGGGATTAGAAAGAGATAGCGGAGTGAATGCGTGGCACTCGAACGCATGCGCGTAGTTACAGGTCAGCGTGAGCGTTAGCAACGATTTTTTTTTTCTCGAACTGACTACGCTATTGTCATAGCAAGGTCTTAACAGCTTCACCGGACTACTAAGGCAAACGCTTAAGGCACTCAGCCGATTTTATTTTGGCAACCAGCTTAAGGGTACACGGCACTCTTTGGCTTGGCTATTGCCTGCTGCATGCAAAATCGCGACCTATCTTAGCTAACTATCCATATATGCTTGAGTTGTTGAAACGTATATGTGTACCAAGCATATACGCCTCAACAATTCCTCCATATATTTTTATCGAAAAATTGAGAGTTTTTTCAGTTCGATAAGGGAAAAAAAAGTAAACCCTTCCACCAAAATGTGTAGCGTGTAGGCGTGCACGTGTGTGGGGGTGATTGTGTAGTGTTGTAGCAGTGATGTATGAGTGTGTCACCGTATCGCGCAAGCAACGCACTCAAGGGCTCCCTACCGAGGGATCGAACCTAGGCTTGAGCCGCTGCCGTGGGAGGCCTAGTCGGGTGTGCGGGAGCGAAATTAACCCCCAGACCGCGGCGGCGCGATCTGTGGTTACGCGGGCGTAGACGCGAGCACGTTCTGTTTCGAGGGACAGGCTAGTACTGATTGTTCGCTAACGTGATATCATCAGGAGGGTCGGTAAAAATGTGTCGCGGACGTCTTCTATATCGCCCAGCGTTGGGTACGGGTTCGTAGTTTGCGGCGGATACCACTAACGGACTGGGATGAATCGCGGCTCGCTTGAAATAGCTACTCGTAAGTGATTTTATATACGCCCAGATGGACGGCATCTCCAGGTCCCTGTGGAGATCCGCCTTCCGGACGTACGAAGGAGAACCGGTGATTTTACGCAGAACCCGGGTTTGCAAAATCTGAAGCTTATCTAAATTATTCGCGTGAGCGAAGGCCGGACAACTATACGTCATTATCGGACGGATGCAAGTCTTATATATTGTGGGCTTATGTCTGAGGGACAGTTTGCTCTTCTGACAAAGTAAATAATGGAGCCGACCCAAGACCATAGCGGCTTTGTCTCGCACTCTCTTAATATGGAAGTCGAATGTTATGTGTCTGTCTAATGTAACACCGAGATACTTGACCTCGGTGGTCCAAGGTATCTTGGTTTTGTATAGCCTTATGGGCTTTAAATTATTATCGCGAGTCCTAGGATCGAAGAGTATCGCGGCACTCTTTTCGGGGTTGATAGCTATACGCCATCGAAGAAACCAATCACCGAGTGTGCTAACGGCTTCTTCGATGCGATTCCTGAGGTGATGACTGTATCCTCAGCATAACAACCTACCTCGACTCCCGGGAGCTTAGGTAGGTCGCTGATGAACAGGTTGAAGAGGGTGGGCGCGAGTATTGAGCCTTGTGGCACCCCTGAGCGTAACGGATGGGGCGTTAGCAACGAGTAGCGTCCAATATTCCAAAGCAAGGGGGAGAAAGAGGAAGAGAGACAAAGGCAGAAAGTAAGAGGGAGAAAGAGAGTGAGCCGGTAGATCCCAAGCACATGCACGTGGTATTCTTACTATGCAGCGAAGTAAACAGTGTGAGCGTCGTGAAATAAGGTGAAATACGTCTTCATTGTTTGTCTTTAAAGAAACAATATGATTTCACTAAAAATCAATTTCTACTCCTTCCTATTTTCATTTCCACATTACGAAGTTTCATTTATTCTGCTCGGAGGCACTCCACGCACTATTTTTTTTCTCTTTGACCAACTTAAAAAAGAAGGTTTGCAGGTCTGTTGTATTAGAAAAAAATTAACCTCATTATTGCGTAATATATAAAAATATTGGTGTTTTTTTTATAAATTTTAACTTCTTTACCATTGGGCCTTTTATTTCGAAGGTATACAAGGAAACTCCTCAAAATGGAATACGAAGTGTATAGTAATTGAGATATTGTTAGGTTCATTTCAATCCTAGATTAGATAAGTACCTAATTATGAGCAAGGATTTTGCAATTTTTTGATCGGTTTTTTCTTTGTTAAAAGTTTATCTACGAATCCGATGCGAGATATTATTTTTTATTTGTAAAGCATTAGTTTCGTTACCAAGATTATATAAATATGTTCAACTGATTATAGTCCATAGCTTAATATCTTATGGTATTTTGTTGTGCGGTACAGGAGCTGAAGTGGAAACCATATTCATATAACAAAAACAGGCAGTTCGAGCAATTTATAATATGGGGCCTCGCTAATCGTTAAAGACTAAGTTTCAGGAAATCGGTATCTTAACTATGCCCTCCCAATATATTTTTGATAATTTGATGTATGTCCGCAAAAACTTAGATATGCTGGATCAAGTAAAAGACCAACATAATTTAAATACTCAACTTCAACAAGTTGGTCATTCCATATTTCAGGCTCACTAAGTCCAATAACAGTGTTTTAGGTAATAGTGTTAGGTTTTATAACAAAATCCCAAAACAGGTTATCGATTTGACGGATAGTGAGTTCAAGAACCATGTCATGAGGGTTTTAACATCTAAAGGCTATTTATAGGGTGGTCGAGTATGTGAACTACTGTGACGTCTGGAAATGACGCTCCTCTCCGTACATCCACTAAAAACTTTGTAACTATTTATGCTTTCTGAAAATATGTAACATGAACAGATTAACCAGATTTATTATTATGCTGTGTGGTGCTGGCAGAGTAGAATAGCACCACCCCATATCTTCCCGTGGGTATCGTAAAAGGCGACTAAGGGAGTGTGAGATAGTACTGACCCCTTGTATTTTCTCACCGGGATACTGCACCATCTGTCCGAGTCCTTTTCTGGTCGTAACGGTCCCCGTTCCACTGGGTCCAGAAGAACAAGGACGAGTATGTGCACCTGTGTTTGCGCGTACACTTGTGCACCTTAATATATCCTGCGCATCTGACCGCTTCTACTACTGGACTCCGAGTAAACAGCCAAGTACGCGAGTTCGAGGCTCAGCGTAAAGCTGACCTTGATACCAAACGCGACCAGTTAAAGGCTCGCCCTCCTGCTGCCATAACATATCATTTTGAGAACGGCGTACTCACGTGTCCTCAATGTTCACGAAGTTTCGCCACGAAGATAGGCTACATAAGCTATCTTCGAGCACACCAGCGCCGCTTATAAGTTTAGGGGTCAAAGTGGTCGCCATGGCCGAAACCGGTCGGACCAATCATCATCATTATCATCATCATCATCAACCAGATCGAGTTTCTTGCCGGTTCTTCTAGACGACTGGATTGTTTTTCAAACCGGTGGTAGCTTTGACTGTCACAAGCGCCTTCTTAGGGCCTAAATTGAATAAAGGATATTCTGACATACTGCTTTTGTTAAATGTCCAAAGAGTAAATAATTAGTTTCAGGCGGAAGCAACAAAGTATAATCTAATCAACTACTAAACCTGAATGCATCTATCTATAGTCATTATTACTTAATTCACTATATAAACAAAGTTTGAATTTTACAATAAAATACAATTTTTATTAAGTATATTAAGTCCTTAATCCTTATATAACTACACGTCCTCTTTTAACGGCTGCTTTTACAATCTTAGACTTTTTCTCTTTTTTCTTTTTGCTGATATTATCTTTCCTCTTTTTCTGCCGATCTTCTCGTTTTTGTTCGACATTCTTAATTCTGTCGTTCCACTGTTTCTTACTATGTTTTTTCTTTTGATCCTGCAATAACATTCAAAACAAAAATATGTAAATATTGTAATTAATTCATTGCAATTTTTATTTTCTCAAACTGACTGCGCTATTGATCCAGCAAGGTCTTAACAGCGTCACCGGACTATACTTATTAATACACATAGAATTGTATTGTAAAACTAATTAAATATATGAAATATTACCGTGTGATATATTTAATTAATCAAATGTTTTATTAATTTATACAAACACTAATCATTTTGGAACTGTCCAAAATATGGTATTCTGGTGTAAAGAAAAAAATAAATTTCTCTATTCCTAGGTGATCTACAAGTATTAATTTGTACTCTAAGCATAGTATTTAATGTATAACAATAATGATGTATTGAATAACATCATGTACATATTCAGTATCTATATCACATCGAATAAATACATTACTCTCAGTACTCACCATCTTCTTTATGGATTTCTTTAACAATATGGGATCATCTTTGACTTTTTGACCTTCAGCTTTCTGTAGAATTGTCTTCCAAGCCATTTTTTCTTTAATTTCTTTAACCTTCCCACTGTCTTCTGTTTCCTCTAATTGGTGAATCTTCTGCTGTTGCAGTTTTAAGTTTTCTAGCAACTTTTTAGGATCTTTTTCTGATTTAGGTCCTTTCGCTAAAACAGATTAAGGTTCTTTTTAATTTTTTTTATAAACAAGTAGATTTAGTATATTTTCATGTTCATTACTAATTCTATTGTAGACTTAAGTTTAGTTTTGTTAAAAATAAAAAATATAGAGTTTAATAATTTAAGAAACTAGAAATCGAATATCAATTAGTAAATAAACATAATCATTCTAGAGCAGCATATTTTAAACTTTTTCTTGACAGGACACCTTTAGTATGAAAAAATATTTCGCGACCCCGCCCCCCCTAACCGCCGCCCCTCTACTCGCGACCACCCTATCCACGACCTACAACATTCATGTATTTTATTTTGTAACAAATATTCATTTTAACATATTTATTCATTTTTATAATTAATGTTCAGATAAATACTAATAGTATCGAATAAATCGTCATTTTTTTGTTTATTTAATATAAATGATTATGTTCTTTAGTTAGCACTTTTCTTAATATATCTTTAAAACTTTTTTTTTACTGCAGTAGCTTTCCCAGCCTTTTACAACTCCATTATAGAAGTTCGCTTCGTGGCCCCCCTTCACAGGATCCGCGACAACCCACACTTTGAAAAACACAGGTCTAGAGAAATGTACTTTGTTAGGTAGTTTCTTTGACCAATGTATGTTGGATTGGATGCGTTTCTGTTTTTTTAAACTGGTTACACTATTTACCTAGCAATGTCTTAACAGCTTCACCGGACTACAAAGATTGGATATTGTTTTTATAATATAATCAGCTTATACAATTTGATCAATAACAAAGATATAATTCACTTAACATAATAAATAAATAAAAAATGTTAAATAAATTAGCTTACCTCTACTATCATCTGCAAAGTCAAACTTAGAAAACACAAGTTTTCCATCATTATTGAAAATTGGTTTTGTTGAGTTGAGTTTTGGCTTCGCTTCAGAATTTTCTTTTCCAATAAAAGGTTTTTCTGATTTAGTTTTTACTTTTGTATTATTAAGCCTCTCTCT
Organism: Antheraea mylitta; assembly: GCA_014332785.1. Classification (NCBI taxonomy): domain Eukaryota; kingdom Metazoa; phylum Arthropoda; class Insecta; order Lepidoptera; family Saturniidae; genus Antheraea; species Antheraea mylitta. The sequence goes on along the minus strand of JACEII010000013.1, from coordinate 6,676,731 downwards.
TTTCTTTATTTTTTTGTTCAGTTTACTTGTTAAACTTTTTTTAACCAGCTTACTTTTCAAATTAAATTTCTTTTGGGATTTCAATTTTTCTAGCTTTTCTTCTAATTCAATAATGCCCGCAGCACGTTTTGGAAGTTCTTTCTCACTGTCATTTTTTGGGTTTTCATTGACAATTTCATAATCCATATCATCCTGCTCACCTTAAAAATATAATATCTTTTATCATATATAGTAAGTAATTGTTATTGTTGATGTTGTTGTAGGTGGTAGAGCCACATTGAAGCTATAACTGGTTTTAGAATTAATGGGTCAGCTCTTCTGGGGTAGTACCACCCACTCACAGAAAACCGACTTGAAGTAACAGTGTTGCATTATTACGTTTTGTTCAGTCAGTGAGAGTGCCAGAAGCCCATTTCCCCTCTTCCCTTCAGTTAACCTCTCCCTTAAACTTCCCTCTCCTCTCCCTTCCCCTCATTCCTCTAAAAAGAGGCTGGCAACTCACTTGCAACTCCTGTGGTGTTGCTGGTGTCTATGGACGATGGTGATCATTTTACATCAGGTGAGCCGCCTGTGCGTTTGCCTCCTATATGATATAAAAAATAAAATGATTACTCTTGTACAGCTTTAGAGACAGATATTCATTTCATTCAACTAAAAGTGGAGGAATTAATTGAGTCAACATTTACCTTTTTTCATTAAGTTATATACTCATTTATGCTTACATTATATTTAATTTCTAATTTTGATTGATAGAGTAAACCAACATTTAAAACTGATTTGATTATTTTTGCTACTTCTGTCTAAAACTAAACTGGAAACCATAAAGTAAAACATAATTAATCATTATTGAATTATGTGAGATAATAATAAAAAAAAATAATTTTATTAATTTCATTGACATTACACAAACTAAGAGCTTTTACTGGTAACTACCAGTGCATTGGTTAATATGTTATCAAATTGAAAAGAATATTTTAAGCTTTCATTAAATAAAAAACATGTATAATACTTTTTCATTGTAGAAACTCAATGTGTTTACATTATTACTTTTTTTCTTGAACTGACTACGCTATTAATCTAGCAAGGCCATAAAAGCTTCACCAAACGACTACAATATTGCTTTGCAATTTTTGTGATATTACAGCACAGAAAATTATATTTGTACTTAATAACATGATATGTATAGTTTTTGTTTAGAATTTGGATTATGCATATTACCTTTTTAAACTTAAATTATCGTTATCAATCTCCTGAAATTGCTTAATAATGTAATTAATTTTATAAAAATTACAGTAGTAAAAAAATAACCAAGGAATTCTGACCATACTTCACATAAACATACCTTTTGCTTGGATTGGTAATGACATAACTGAAAATATATCCTTTATAAAATTAAATTCCTTTGTTAGTTGAGCTTTCAACTGTTTATTTTTTAGAGGTTTCATTCTGCTTTGATCTGTAAAAAACTGATAATATAAAATTAAAATATAAGCATTATTTATTTTTCCCACTAAATAAATATTGTCAAGAATGGATTCTATAACATCTTATTACAAAGAAATAAAGCTTTTATAGAAACTATTCGTACCATAAAATAAACTAAACTCTCAAGTAATAATAAGTCTCCGCTAGGAGTAATATTATTTTGTGATTTAAGTTGATTTAAGGTATCTAGGTTTAAAATATTGTATTAATACGCTACTATCTGTATCTTAACATCGTTCTTACATGACAGGACCACAAGTCGAACGTTGAACACTGAATAATAAAATATATAACAATTTATTATTGTTGTTATCTATTCATAACCTCAAAACAAATTTCAACATGAGTATCACCATAGATACGACTACTATTATTCTGTGTACTAGATAGTGTCACCACAGACTCATAAGCTGTAACATTAGAAAAATACAAACAGAAAGATCAAAGATGATGATCTGAGATGGGTTAATTGAATAATTAGGTATTTAGACTCTAATAAATTTGGTTATTGTAATATATATTAGACAACGAATCGATCCAGCGTAACATCTCTAACATTATAAAATCGTGATCCGTTTCTGTATTATCTTGATAAAAATAAACCCATATAATCAAGTATAATTAAAAATACTTTGATTTTGCCTATAAAATCTACATGCAAACAAAAAAAAAGATGTTTAGAGGTCAATTTTTGAATAATTTAATCCATAGACCACAATTTGTATCGATTTTTTGCGAATACCTGTCCCTAGAACAGAAACATATTTCATTTTAACCAAAAGTCAAAAAAGCGATGTTGTACTCGTGTTTTTATTCCGTTGTTTTTCTAGGCTATTAAGAATAAAAGAATCATTGAAATCGGTTCACAATTGACGAAAATATCAATAAACCACCGAATTTATAAGTTGTTTACTTATAAATTCCTAGCAATAAACATATTATAAAACTACAGCTTGTTATAACGACTTTCTTTTTTGAAAGCTACAAACATACTTTTAAGGCGAAATCTATTTATAATGTAGAGAGATTGTCTTTGTCTACGATCTATAAGGGGCGCGTTCACAGAATGGCGCGTTCCACTTGACGACCGCGATTGCTGTGGTCGTGCCAATACATAAATGATGACGTCATACACGCTTACACGAAGATCACGACGCCCCTTGTCTGAAGGTATGTTGATAAGAGCGTTGGCAAAATTGGCGGGATTGTCAATATTCTTTTTTATATTTCATGCAGTAGAGAATATTTATGCTATGAATATTTACGGTAATGCTGACGTAGGATGTCATGACGCGAAATTACAAATTCATCTCCAGCAAAAGATACCGCTCATAGCGCCTAAAGAAGTTTTCACGTCAAAAACTTTTTCGTAACTCCTTTAAAAAATTATAAATAAAATAAGTGATGAATAAAACAGATATTTCGTGCCATAGTGTGCGTGATTCACAAAGTCTTATAAACAAACAATGAAACATATTTACCCAGTTAATTTCAAATGAATACAATAGGTTATTTCCTAAAAGTAGCTTATCTTAATTTGTTAAGTTTATTGATGTCGACTTCACCATAATACATTTTTCTTTGAACATGTTGAGTAATGTATAACTCGCATGACAGACGTTTTTAGTTTTATTGAATGAATTTTACAGAGATCAGTATTTTGCTGTCATAAGAACCACATTATAAAATATAGTAAGTCATGTTACCTGCAAGACAGTGGAATGTTTTCGTTCGATGTTCTGTTTCAAATCTGTAGATTTACAACAAATTTTTAATTTTCTCGAACAGGACATGTATATTTTGTATGTTCCTTTTCGTTAAAAAACACTTTCGCCAGCCGCTTTTAGGTGTCTTAGGATTAGAAGATATTTTTATTGTTTACCAATAACTATAGTATCTCAATATAATTATCTCTTCACTTGTTAATAATAATTAACTTATTTCGAGTATTTTTCATCCATCGCATAGATGTTTATGAAAATCGATTTAAACGAGTAAGTGGTAGTAGTAATATTCATCCAATATGACAGGCGAAGGAATTATTAATCCATACTGCCAATTCTGAAGTTGTCAATATATGTGATTCATGTATATTCTGTAGTGAGTTTTACTCTATGTTCAAGCTAATATAATGTATACGCGCCAAACCTCATATATAATATTTCCTAAATTTTTAACCATCTTCTTTATCTTAATTTTCAAGTCGTTTCTTTTGCCAATCTGAAGTTGTCAATACGGATAGTTCTTATGTATTCTTTAGTCTGTTTTCTTCTAAGTCCAAGTCAATGTAAAGGCTTAAGTGCCAAATCTTCTATATAATATTTCAGACATTTCTTATCTTCTTAATCTTTGAATAATCATTAAAAAATGTTGTGCTATGCCCATCTTTTGTCAGGATATCAAGATAAGTCAGGAGGTCGATATTCAAGTAGTGTCTTGTGGTTATTTCAAAGTAATAACAAGATGGTGGTTCTCTTGTTACAACTTTCCCGGGAATTTTTGTGGCATCCCAGAATTCATGGTCAGTGGTATTATTTTTCATTCACTTCACTTATGCACAATAAACTAACAATATTACATAAAATACCATCAACTTTACATAATATAGAGTCAAGTAACACAAGATTATGAATAAAATATAAAATCCACTACATGACAGACTGAAATGCCGCCAAAAACTCTTAAACGCGTAATTTGTATAATCTACTTATTAAAAATCGATTAATATTACTATGAAAACTGATTATAAAAAAATAATAACTGATTTCAATAAAAATCGATTATTTTTTAACACCCATAGCGCAGCGCAGTGTTAAACATCTCTAGTCTGTGTACTCTGTGCAAACTGCTGTTATTGTTGACATTTTTTGCACAAAGATTTTTTTAATTTGGTAGAAAAATCAATAATTCCGCTAGAAGTATTATTATTCTGTACCGTAACTAGATGAATTATAAAATGAGTTTTACAGTTTTGTTGAGAAGATTTGCCTCTACATTACCTAATAGTAATTTCAATGAAGAATTAACTAAAAATTTTATTTCCACTAACGTTTTTCAAAGAACATTGTTATCAGTGGGTTCTGCTGCGATAGCATTGTTAAATCCACACCGTGGCGACATGATTGCATGTTTGGGAGAAGTTACAGGTGAAGATGCAATCAGACATATGCATAGTAAAATGCTTGAAACAGCTGAGGGGGCACAGATTCTGAGAGAAACGCCGCGCATAAATTCAAATACTGTTTGTTTTCAAACGTTGTCGGAGATGCCAGAGAACACACTCGGTCGTGTCTATGCAGATTTCATGAGAGATAACAATATAACGGCAGATTCTAGACTACCTGTTCAGTTTATATCTGAACCACAAATGGCTTATGTTATGCAACGTTACAGAGAGGTTCATGATTTAGTTCATGCAACTCTATTCATGAAGACTAATATGTTAGGAGAGGTATATCTCATTTTGTTTAGTTCACAAAGAGGGAAGGAACTTTAATTAAAAAAAAATTGTAGGTGGTAGAGCCACGTTGAAACTATCACTGGCTTCAGCATGAATGGATTGGCTCACCCGGGATAGTACTACCCTCTTACAGAAAACCGATGTGAAGTAACAGTGCTTGCATTGTTGCGTTTCGTTCAATCAGTGAGAGTGCCAGTAGCCCACCTCTCCGCTTCCCTTCCTCCCCCTCTCCCCAACACAGCCTGTCAGTGCACTTGTGACTCCCTTGGTTTTCTTCCCATTAGGTGACCCACCTGTATGTTTGCCTGTGCCTGTATATTGTCCTTTCAACCCAACATTTATATGCAGTTAAAAGAACATATAGCTAAATAAGCATCTTTAGAACTAGACTTTTTTCCTAAAGAGTGTTTTCAACCTTGCAAATATCTGTAAAAACTACAAAGAGAAGGTTTTATATGACATGGTGAATTGTAATCTATATCAATATTATAAAAAAGGAAAGTTTGCAGGACATACATAAGCTTTGGAATTATTAAAACTATTCTAAATAATAACTTTCTAGTAAAAAACTATTTCAGGCTAAATTTTATGGGTTGTTTTATAAAGCCCAAGCAAAGCTATAGACAGAAATGTAGACTTATAGTTTGGGACTTAGAATGTAGGAGAAAATGGGGGATTAGTCATCTGAATATCAGAACTGTTTTACTTTTAGGAAAATATTGTCCATGAATATTACTATACCTAATTACATTAAAATCTATAGTGTAATTCACATGTATGAAGTCAGTCAGATACTAGTTACAAATATTTTCATTTGTCTGGCCTATATTATTGACTATTTAGTAATATATTTTAGAAGATAATGTATGTAATATCAATAGGTAATGTTACTCATATAATTACAGGTAACAGTTAAATGGGTTGAAGGTATCCAAACAAGGCTTCCGATGTGTATTGGAGGAGGGATCTGGGGAGCTGGACGGTTGAAACCTAAACATCGTCAAATGTATTTGAAATATTATTTACCTTGGGCACTCAGAACTGGGATTAATGCAAAATTTTTACAAGGTAAAAATATTTTGAATAGAACATATTTTTTTATGTATATGTCAGCACAAAACTTCATACACATTCAGAATGTATTTATTCCTACAGTACTAACTGGTTCAAGTGAAGGTATGTACAAAGCATAGTCTACGAATGGAAATAATTCTGTCTGCAGTTGGATCTAAGGATAAACAATATAATGCCACTGTTGGTCACACCAACATAGGTCATTTTACACTTTCATAATCTCTCTTAATTAGCGTCAAATACTTGTTAAAACCTAAACTTAATCTCAATTAAAAACATTAGCTAATTCAATAGTTCATTAACACATTCCATCACTGTTGTCACTGGTGTCAACATTAAACTTGATTTTCAGACCACAAACAAACACAACATGAAACATGTCAAAAAGTTAATTTAGTCAAAAGAGAATTTCAATGGTTTAATTTGGATGAACATTATACAATTAATATTTAATACTACCTATAAAGTGTCTCTTCTATAACTAACTTGACACTGGCAGAATCTACGTCTACGAGACGCCATTACTTAAAAAAATTGAAGTTCTGCTTTTTTATGTTATAGGAGGCAAACAAACAGGTGTGTCACCTTATGTTAAGTGATCACCACCTTCCATAGACACTAGCTACACCAGAGGAGTTGCAAGTGCATTGCCAGCCTGTATTGAGGGAGAGGGGAGGAGGTAGGGTAGAGGAGAGGGGGAAGGTGAGAAGTGGGTCTCCGGCACTTTCACTGACCAATTGAAATGCAACAATGCATTGTTACTTCACATCGATTTTCTGTGGGTAGGATGGTAGTACCCTGGTCGACCCGACCCATTCATGCTGAAGCTAGTAATAGCGTAAGGAATAGCCAGTAATAACGTTACGTTATGTTATAATTAGATAATAAACGTTTGATTACAGGTATTTACTTTGAGAAAAGATGGGATCAGGACATAGATGACTTTCACAAAGAAATGAACATAACTAGATTTATTAAATGTTAATATGATAGGCATCTTTTAGTAAATATGATAAAATATAGTTTGCCTTATTGGATTATGTACAATTTTTACTTTATAGTAAATTAGACAATGTGCATGAAAAGTAACTGTAAATAAAATAAATTATAAGAATACAACGTATTTATTTTGTAGATATTTTTCATATCTGAACTTCATTTATCATAATAACATTTCTGAACTGCGTCCATTCGGATTATGTAATGGCGTTGTATGGTTTCCCGCTTGAACTATCCATTCATACCAAACTCTACGAGAATCCACACAGCGCCAGAATGTTGCTGTAATTTTATCTCCTTTTTGTACTCGCAATGGTGTCTGTAAAGTTGTTTTAACATTGATATTTGCATCTCTTGATAATATTTAATATATAGAACCAAATAAGCAAGTATAAAACAATACCTTTATTGGAATGAAAATTGGGAACCAGGATATCATTCCCGGATTATGTGTAGATGGCACTATACTGATCATTTCAATACCGTATAATGAACAATCAAAATAGCCTCCAAACCCATGGAGTACATTATCCTGTGAAGCTTTCCAAGTAATTGTGGTAGACCTTCTATTATCTGTCAACTGTAAACCTCTGTAATCTTTCATAATTTGATCATCTTGGTCCCTACAGACTTTACTTGGGTGTTCAAAAGCAAATAACATCTGAAAATCAATAAGCAGGTCACTGATTAAAGTTTAACACCCTTCAATCTTTTGGTAGTTTATGGTCACATTTAACATACAAAATAATAATATCAAAATACTAATAAACAACAAAGAGAACCTTGGTTAAAGTTTGTTCTAAAACTTTTAAAAGTATGGGAATGTCTTTTAATAGTAAAAAAATCACGTTTAGGTTTATTGAACATCATTAAAGAGGCGTTTTTCAAGGTTAATATCATATAGAACAACAAGGATTGCCAAGAAATAAAATCCTTTCATAGTTAGTTTTGAAATCAAGTTGTAAATACAATAATGAATTAAAAGTACCTGGACATGGAGCCTAGTATGGTTCTTAAAAAATTATTTTCAATTAAATTAAACTGTTAGGTTTGCCCTACAATATTTACATTTTTGTACAAAAAAATATATCTCTTCTGCTGTCACTCGGCTTCGAACTTACACGGATTTTCGAAGCAACCAATTTCCACCTAAGCTATTTTTGTTTTGACAGAAGCAGCGAAATTTACCTTTATATTCTAGCTATAATTTTTCATTGCCAGAAAAGTCAGTTAAAAGAGTTTCTATGAATAAAATCTAGCTAGATCGATTTATCGTCCCCAAAACTACCTACATACTAAGTTTCACGGTAATAGATGACGCCGTTTCCGAGATCCTGAATATATAAAAATATACAAGAATTGTTCATTTAAAGGTATTAGATAGATTATATATATATATTTTAGATAGATAATAGTAAAGTATGAGCTGTATAATAAATTAAAATTATACCTTTGTTTCTGCTATATCATGTTTATTTTGCATGTACACAACCCATAATGTTTCAAGATTTTTATCTTTTTGATTTGTAACAGTAGATGATGCGAATTTAGCAGCTACCCACAGGCGAGGCGATGATATGGGTGTCACATAAGATCTGTATGAACAAGGAATAGATATTCCACCAGGTTTTAAAAGTCCGGTAGCTCCATCCAAGCATTCTGGAGACAGTTCGTTATCTCCCCATGAGCCTGTGAATTGGTAAAATAATAAAACGTTCATATAAAAAAACTGATAAGTATGAACATCTCAAAGTTCACTTTTGATGCATGTAGAGCAGGATCTTCTTTATATTTAAATACTAGCTTCTACCCGCGACTTCGTTCGCGTGGAATAGTTACTTTTGTGCTAATGCTAACACACAGCGGAAGCTCTCAAGAGGAAAAAAAACCCTGATTTTGAAACATTCTTCATTGTTGCTCTGCTCCTATTGATCTTAGCGTGATAATACCATTCTCGATAAATGAGCTATATAACACTGAAAAATTTTTTTAAATCGGACCAATAGTTCCTGAGATTAACCCTTACAACATCACAAACTCACAAATTTCACCTCTTTATAATATTAGTATAGATAAGCTTTTACCTAGTAGTTCGGATACAATAATGTCAGCTTTCGGAGAAAGATTTATTTGTCTCATATCTCCTGGTATTACAATAACGTCTCTATCTCGCCACACCTCACGCACTTGTGCAGATAATACAACAACAGCACATGGATTTTTTTCTACAGCTATCACCTACAAATTTAGAATTGTTATTAGAATTCTATAATTATATTATGATGGAAAACTAAAAACCATAAAGTAGCACAATTCAATTTAAACAAAAGTACCAAAAACGTAATGAATTAACAAAGGGTTTTAGGCAGGTGGTAGTACCATATTGAAGCAATAACTGGATTCAGCATGAATGGATCGACTCGACTGGAGTAGTACCACCTGATCCACAGAAAACCGATGTGAAGTAACAGTGCTTGCATTGTTGCGTTTCGTTCGATCAGTGAGCTGGAGGCCCAACTCCCCATCCCTACCAACACAGGTTGGTAACGCACTTGCGACTCCTCGGTGTTGCAAGTGTCTATGGATGGTGGTGATCACTCGACATCATGTGACCCTCCTGTTCGTTTGCCTCCTAGGATATAAAAAAAAACAAGTATCTAGAAATAAAAACACAAATATTAATGATACAATATAAAGACTATACATAAAAACATATGAATAAGATTTCGGAAATGGCAAAAAAAATGTTCTAATGATAAAAACTGAAAATAACGTTCTCTAAAAATGTATGCGCAAAAAAAAAAAAAACGATTTCAGCAAGTTACTCTCTCGGGGGCTCTGTGGGATAATTTTGGGAAAAAATTCGCTCTCCTATATTGTTTCATAAGTTTGACCCATCATTATAAATCTGTAGAAGACTCCCCAAACTGCAGAGTATTTAAACTAGATATTTATATACAATTATAAGTTACCTTGACTTTACAACTAGTAATATCAGCTGCATTGAATGTAGCTCTAACTAACGGACCTCGCCCAGCACCAAGCACCATTACAATAATTGGATTATCATTGATTAATTCATTTGTACAATCACCTTGTCCTAATTCCTTTATTGCGTTCTGTAATTTGATTTATAATGTGTTATTATTGTATTCCAATTTGCCACAGCAGCAAACTTTATACCTTTTTGTAGCTGGTAGAGCCATGCTGAAACTATTATTGGTTTCAGCATGAATGGGTCGGCACGTCCGGGGTAGCACCATCCATTCACACGAAACCGACGTGAAGTAACAGTGCTTGCATTGTTGCGTTTCGTTGGGTCAGTGAGAGCGCCGGCGCCTAATCTCCTCTTTCCTCTCCTCAAACACCTCTCTCTTTCTCTCCATTCCCCCAAACAGGTTGGCAACATACTTGCGACTCCTCTGGGGTTACTAATGCCTATGGCCGGCGGTGAATGCTTAACAACAGGTGACCCGCTTGGTCATTTGCCTCCTATATGATATAAAAAAAATACATAACATTAAAAATAAAAAGAATTATGTAAATATTCCTAGGATTAGAAAATTAACCTCTACAGATAATGCCTGTCAGTGATCTGTATACTAGAGAAGCGAGAGGTCACCTTATCAATAATAAGCTCATCATATGCAGTGGTCTGATCATTGCTTGTTAGTTCTATTGATATGTTCATGTTACTTTTCGTTTTTTTAATATAAGGTTTTTTTTTCTCTAACTTACCAGTATCTAGTAGACTTGACTATGTTAATAATGTCAATATACTACACTGAACACATTAGTGTCTTTTTCTTAAACTACATTTTTCAGTCCTAAAGTAAAATTTTGTTAGAAAGAAGGTAACTATTTTCAGGCAATTTTTTTACATATTCCAATAAAATTTTGCTATTGGACAGATAAAGAAATATTTAAAGTTACAAAGAAAAAACCTAGCAATTGTCATTAAGTATTATTGAACTAATAAGTCAAAAATATAATTACAAATTCCTCAATTTTTTTCAAAGCTCTAGATTTCTGTACATCAATCAAAGCTTGAGCAATAGCCTTCTGATACTGGTCATATTTAACAGGGTCCTTCTCAAACACATTATATGTGTGTGTGTCCAAATTGTCTGCTAGTGGCTGAAGTGGTGTTTGGAGGTAATCTTCCCACCTAAGAAATACACAAAAAACCTTAATATTATAGAAAAATACGAGTAAACAACAAAAATCCTTAGTTTAATCATTAAATTCAGTTTAATTTAACACGTTCACGCCGGCGCGTACCACCGGTGGTACGTATTCGATTGTGCTATTAGAATTAATGAGAATTTAACGTTTATTTATTAAAAATAGCACAATTGAATACATACCACCGGTGATACGCGCCGCCAGAAAAGATAGTCTAGTGCGGGACACCGGTGGTACGCGCTGGCGTGAATGTGTTAAATAATACAAACCCTCTGGCATAACTCAACATAGGATCATTAGCTGGGTTCGGTCTTCTCTTCCATAATCTGTACAGATATTGTAGATAGAATTCTACATTAGATCTACGGGCCCCACTGACTATCACCTGAGCTTCGTGTTCTACCATGCTTACAACTAATTGCTGATGAGCTCTGGATAATACAGGATATCTAAAACAATTAAAAGGAGTCTAAGCACTGACCAGAATAAACATTTTATTACTAAAATTTATTTCAGATTCAATAGCATCTTTGAGAGAACATGAGATAAAAAATTACTTATTACACTTAACATATATTTTTAACTATTTTCAGGAATCTTATTACATTTTTAGGATTGCCTTTTCAACTACTAATAAAAGTGCTTAATTTTACATTTAAAGAAGCACATAAAGTATTGAAAAAGTTGCTGGTTTTTCAGTTATTTATTTTGGAAGTAAATTAAAATATGTAATTGGGAGTCACTATTGAAGTTGGGTTAATCACTAATTAAAAATATTCTCTAAACAAAAAGTACAAATATAAATAACATTGCATTTAAGACTACTAACAACTGAGTTTGGTTACGCATTTAGGCAAACAGTATGTATTTGATAGGCTTTACGCATTATATATGTCCAGGCGTCTCTTAGTCTATGCAATACAAATAACATCTGAAACTTCTATATCTCAATACCCTTAGTTGAATTGTGAAAATGCAGTGCAGACCAAAAATGGGCATAATAGATTTTGTAATCAGATTATTAATGTTAATCTGGATTACATGTAATCATGATTATTTTGTAATCATTAATTGTGAGTAAGTAATCTGTAATCAAGATTATATGATTATTTGTATTTAATATTTTAGTAGTCATTTATACCACTGTACGTACTGTACCACTACTATACTTGCTTATGAATAATTTCAAACATACCTTAAAGTCTAAAATTCATTAATTGTGATGATTAATCTTTTATAAAAGGGGTAAATTTAAATTTATGACAAAGGTTAAATACAAATAATGTTTAATAATTACTATAAAACTATGTCTTATTTCTACATTTATATTCTGATATTCATCAAAAAAAGTAATCAAGATTATGATTACAGTTTAATAATCAGTAATCTCCTGTATGGTTACATTTTTGATTACTTAAGTTAATCTGTAAATATGATTGAAGATTACAGATTGTAATTGTAATCTTCAACCATTGATCTGATTGTAGTTTGCCCAACACTCATGCAGGCCTAATCACAAGTCATTGTAACCTCTACAGTTCTCTGAACTGTATTAAGTGTTATTATTATCATTATTGAAGTGAACTCTCTACATAAATAAGACGAAGGAGGTCTGCCCTTGTGTGTACATCACATAAAAACTGTTAAACAGACTTCAATCAATTTCTTTAAGCTATACTTTTTTTGTTTTCAACTTGTTTTATCATCTTTCTTTGGAACATAAAATATACTGTTAATGTATGAAATAACACAGACCTGGTTGCAGGCATCAGCTAGTATATTAAAACAATCTATTTATCTATATTACAAACAGTAACATAGAATAGTTAAATAAATAATTACCCTTTTCTATTATTATGAAATATTGATGTAGGCACTATGATAGCTTTCACTGGTTCTCCAAGCCACCTCTTCACTATATCTTGAGATGGCAAATCTGCCGAAATTTCTAATACTACTCCAACACGTTTATCCCATTCTAAATACTCATGGAACTTAGACCACCACTGCCAGGGTTCATTCCAGGCTCTCTCACTGTCTTCATCATCAGCATTAGTCTGTCTAAATGTTCGATTGCATATCATAGGAACAGAAGCCCATATTAATGATGGATGGTGACTGAAATTAGATTATAAATAATAGTAAATTTAGAGTGATAATATTGGTTGATATAATTCCTGTGAACTTTGTATTAAGAATCTACATTCTTATTACTGGCAATGTAAGTACATTCTGATACTCAAATTTTCAAATTGTTGCGAACTGAATGTGTATGATATAATCTATAGTATATATACTGTGGTTATTAGATATACTACTCTGTTTATTATTCAGCAAACTTTTAGATGTTCATAAAAGTAAATTAGTTAGCGAGTACAATAAATGGCTTTGGTAGATATTATCAAAAACATACATTTAATAAATAATCAATATACCTGGTTTCATAATATGTTTGAAGAATCCTAGCTAAATTATTAGTGTCTTTGCCGTGTAAAGACAATAAGATTGCAGGTACTCCGAGACCACGGCAATAGGCTAACTCTTCCGTCAACCAATCCTCATGACGCCTTCTAACGGTCGGCGACTCCGAGTCAACATTCAAGTATGGAGATACTTTTGCAACTATTCTATTTGTCCAGTCTTGTGGCGATAAAACCATATCTGATCGCGTAAAACCTCCATTCTTGCCGGCACTTGCAACAAACTGCCTTCGAAAACGTGGATGAATAATCGGTGAAACTATAAAGGCATAATTACACTGCAACCCTTCTGTAAGACATGCTTGCAAGTCCGGAGTTGTAATATATTCTAAACCACAAGAAATTTCTAATTGAGACATAACTTACATTTATTATTATTATTACTTATATACGAAAATACGCTTGCACGCAACTTTGCTTGCAAGCGGAACTTTTGATAAAAATGACAATGACAACCACAGAGATCTGTTCTTTCCACCTCAGGAGAAGCAAAGATATTTAAACCATACAGTTAAGCTAGATGTCATATTTTAACCAAATAGAACATTATGTAAAATAATAGAGAGAAAATCTACTTTTACCCATGGATTAAAATATTATGGACATAAATGAGACTGTCTCAGTTTTTAAAATAAGAAAGTAATAAAATAGCTTATATTATGATTTTACATAATTATTATGAATTCAAATATACACAGATACTAGCGAGGCATGCGGACATTATCCTACCTTGATAATAAAAAAATCCTAAAATTCAAGCGCAACTCCACCTACCGGGTCAAAATAAGAAACTAAACCGTTCTTGAATCCATTTAAATAACCACACAAAAAAATAAAACTGTGTAGTAAATCATACTGTCTAGCAGTTTACGAAGAGTTTAGTCACATACACACGAACAGAATATTTATATATATGAAGATAAACACAAATATGTAAAATTCTCATAACGATTACAGAAAAAACTCTATCGGTGTTATTACAAAAAAGTTAAACACGTTTAGAACGCTTGCTTTAAAAAGATCTCTCGGTTAATGTTCGCCGTCTTGCTCTTTTGTCTCGCTTTGGTTACGATAGGTTACACTTGCGAAAAAAGCTTGCTTCGGGCGAGCGCGGTGCATTTTGTACGAAACCTTTTTTAAACCAAGTATTTAACTTTTTTGTAATAACACCGAGTATGTTTAATTATCTATTGATTGTAAAGTCAACAATATAAATACAAAATGCACGTTTCTTTTAAAATTATTCGGATAAAATAAATGAAAAATCAGCTTAAAAATATTTAAAAAAAATATTGTTTCAAATAATATTCCGTTTTAAATATATAGTGGTAATATTTATTTTAATTACATTTTTAGCATTAAAGTTTATTGGCAATCGTAAGACCAACATAAGTTTCATCTTGTAAGCTCTAGCAAGAACACAAATTGATAACTACTAAAATATTACTAGCAAATTTGAAAGCAGTAAACTTTCTTTTAAATCCTTTAATCTTTTTGTTAAATTGTACTGTTAGTGTTTTAGATAAATTTTGGTAAGTGACTCTTCAAGTGTTTTTATTTATCCAAATTGTATAAATTTATTATGTTAACTAATCTTTTAATAAACACACCTAACAAAATTATTCTCTTTCCGAAACGACTTCATGGTAAAATATTTTCAATCTTCGCCTATGATATCTACAAAATAATGAAACAGTGTTAAGTGTGACATAGTGAATATGAAATTAAACTTTGTTTACGAGATAAATATTCGATTCTTGCCAACATAGTAATGGTATTTGCAGCATTCGTTTCAAACATATGCATCAACACGTAGCTTAGGTGCCCCGAGTACAAAAAACATCGACAGCCAAACATCGATATCTGAAAATATCGACGTTGTCGGTAGCAATCAAAACTATGTATTCTGTTTCATAAAATAAATCTATTTATTGTTATTGAAGATACAATATAAGAAAAACATTCCAAATTTTTTTTATATTATTTTTCCATACTTTGTAAAAAAAACTTTGTCAAGTGTTTTCTCTTTTGTCAGTTTCGTTAGTGGTACGGGAGTTGGTCAGCTTTAGGAAAAATCCTTTCGACGTTTTCCAGTTAAACATCGATATTTATTAACCGTCGATTAGGGATGTACGATATTAGAAAAAACATCGATATTGACATCGACGTTCGATAAACATCGATAGCAAGTGTCGACGTTTTTGCTAGCAAATAGAACTGTTTGAAAAAAAAAAACTAACGTTATTTGGTGTTTTTCATTTTGTCTGTTCCGTTGTTGAGTCAGGAGTTGGCCAGATTTGAAAAAAAAAACCTTTCTGAAGCTGTTCCTTTTTGCTTAGGAAAGGCAAAGAAAGAACTATTCGTACGACTTACTTCGATAACGTTGATTAGTATCATCTAGTGTAAAATAGTTAAATTTGATAGTTATCTAGTCAGTAGCTAGTATACCCAACGCTAGATGACCCTAAAGAATATATTGGCATTTCGATATTTTAATCACCTAAATTGATGTATTCGAAATCAAAATATCGATGTTTTTCAGCTAAACATCGATTATCCCTACCGGCGATGAACTAGGGATGATCGATATTAGAAATACATCGACGTCAACATCGGTTTAATAGTATCGATGTACAATAAATATCCATAACTTATCATCGATATTTTTGCCAGCAATTAAAATTGTCTGTAAAAATAGCATTATCGGGTGTTTTCCATAGTAAGCGACGAAAAAAAAGTCATCTAAAGAAATAACTATTCGTACGGCTTACAAATTTGAAATTATCTAGTATCTAGCTAGTACATGCAACGTTAGATGACCCTTTTTTTATGTCATATAGGAGGCAAACGAACATGCGGGTCACCTGTCGTTAAGCGATCACCGCCATCCATAGACACTAGAAACCCCAGAGGAGTTGCAAGTGCGTTGCCAACCTGTGTTTGGGGAAACGGAGAGAAAGGGGGAGGGGAAGGAAGAGGTGAGGGGAGGGGAGATGGGTGTCCGGCGCTCTCACTGACCGAACGAAACGCAACAATGTAAGCACTGTTATTTCACGTCGGTTTTCTGTGAGAGGGTGGCGCTATCCCGGACGAGCCGACCCATTCAGGCTGAAACCAATAATAGCTCCAACGTGGCTCTACCACTACAAAATATAAAAGAATATATTCATAACGTCGATGTTATCGAAAACAAAACATCGATGTGTCGATATTATAGACATCAAAACATCGATGTTTTGCAGCTAAACATCGATCATCCCTACGATGAACATCAATGATCGATCGTCCTGTAGGAGAGCTATCACAAATTATATGATTGAAATAATTAAAATCTAATATCAATAAAAACCAGCTAAAGTATATTTTCTAATATATGTAAATAGATACAGGATTTTGCATATTTATTTTAAAGTTCGCGTGTATAACATGATTTAATTAAATATGGATGAAAATCCACTTCAGAACTGCCCAGTTGCAAATACAAAACCTCAAAACAAATACAGTGTCAACGCTAGAGGTAGACCGCGAACCGAAAAGGCGATTTTGTTTAGTGAACAACCTCAATCAATTGTGTCTCAAATCCTATCTAGAGTTAAATCTGGCAGCCGGAATATTGGCGAAAAGTCTGACTTAGAAGAACTACTGCGGGATACATTGGTCGAATGTGAAAATAATCAGTCATGTCGAATGTTAGTTTTTAATTAAAGTATTTTCTTTTACTTTGAAAGAACAATAGAAAGCATAACACTTATGTACAAGCCATTCCTGTTTAGGTAAACAATGTTTCAATCTAGAAATTACAGAGCTTTAAAATGAAATAAGTTTTTTCCACTAAAATAATTCTACGTAAATAACTGTTTGTTTTTAATTTTACGATAGATTCAAATATAAACCTATATAATGGAGTAAAATAAAAGATGTACAGAAAGACTTTTGGTTTGCAGGAGTGAAGAAACCCAAGAAACGCACACAAAAGTCCACAAGCACACAAAAAGCTCAAAATCATATTCTTGTGACTTCTCTGGATGCGACTATGCTTGTAAATTATTTTCCAATCTCATCAAACACAAAAGAGTGCATACCAACGAGAAGCCTTATCTCTGTGACAGATGTTCATTCAGATCAAACTTTATAAATTCATTGAAAGTTCACAAAAGGATTCATACAAGTGAAAGACCCTATCAGTGTCCACACTGTAATTATAAATGTAACAGTAGTTCAAATTTAAAGAAACATTGTTTACACAGACATGCTGGTGCTTGAAAAACAATTGATCTATCATTAAGGGTTTACATATTAATACTGCTCTATGACGTAAAACATATTGTATCTAGATATTAAAACTATTGACATGTCATTCATTAGATGCATAAATATGTCACTTAAGTGTATGGTTAGAGTGGACGCTTAAATTGAGTGGTGTTAGTTTCAAACTGATGCATTAACATATAGGTGTTCTGCACACCCCCTGAACACATATTCACTCATGCTGTACACTAAGAATGAATGTTGATTGACATATTTGTCCAAGCAATGTCAATGGATAATGAGCAGCACAAATTATTACAGATAGAAATCTGAAGGAAATTTAAGTTACAAGACTAGTGATTATACTATTGTTTATTCATTTATCTCTAATTTATCTTTTTAGGTTGATTGCTGTATATATATATATATATATATATATCATAGAGAGCATTAAAAGTCAAAGGAAAATTATAAACAAACTAGTTTTTGCTCATGGCTCTACTCATATCTAATGTATCCCTCATGAACAATACTTTATGTGAATAAGAGATTGCACTATACTTCTAAGATGATTGCAAAATATCATTTAATGAAGTCAACAGTTAAGGTACAAAATATTAAACTTACATTCACATCAATAATGATAGTAAAGATATGTTATGTTATTACATTTATATATGATATTAATGAAATATAATTATCTAAATAATTTTAATAATATTAGGAAAAATTGACATGGATTGAATATCTTGTTTAATAGTAATATCGATATTGTTATACCATAATAAATATACATGCCTACAACAATTTTTACTTATGCTTTTAAAATCTAAATTAGATGAAATTTAGAGAATAAAAAAGAAAGGAAAGTAGAATATTTTTTTTAATATTACCAAAAAGTATAGTCGAAACTGTTCGAGGTTTGTTCTTATGGTAGGTGAAATCAATGTTTTATTTATTGTAGAATATTAAAAAGTGAATAGAAACTTATATTATCAGTTTATACAACTATTTTTTAAATGGTCTGACATTCTTTATTACAAATATATCATTAAAATTATTCATATGACACAATGTTACAATGTCTTAAATCCATAATAATAGTGAAAAGCACTGAAGAGAAGTTTATCATTTTAAGAATATTGGCATCAATTACATAGTATAACAAAATAATCAGTCTTCATTCATATTTACTGTGCTAAAATACAGGAAATATCTTCAAATAAAAGTCATATATATTGTCTCCAATGCTTTATTAATACTATTTTTTTTTACCTAAAAATTATATATCTCCTAAAAGTAAATAACTGGTATAAATGTCACCCAAAAGTACTTAAATAAAGGCAATATAACATGATAATGTTACACCTTCCTGTATGTAAAAGAGCTTTCTTTCATAGCGAGGATAAATGATTAAAAAATAATACTCATTTAACTAACAATATTAATGGGCATATAACATGTATATGTCAGTGGCAATGTTCAGTAAAATCCACGACGACAGATTCACGCCAGCCAAATAGGAAGTAACCGGTGGCCGAGCCGAGAACCACAGCGGCACACAACCATGTATTGTACGTCATAAAAACTAACATAAGCATGTAGCTCACTAAAACTTGGACACCGTGGAGAACCGTTTGCCATGCGTGCGCTGTACTCATCATTGTGGGACTGAAAATGTATAAGAAAATAAACAACAAGTTGCAACAGTTTTAAAGACACAAAAATTGGAGAGAATGTATAGAACCTAAAATTATCCACATAATAGATAGGTACCCGGACGACCGAGCCTAACCTGGTTCTTAAAAAAACTCTTAGGTTTGCCTCACAAAATTAACTTTTTTCTACCAAAAAAATAAAAAAGGGTATCTCTTTTGTTCTCACTCGGATTCGAACTGGAGTTAGACTGACTTTCTAAGCAGTTTATTTCCATCCGAGTTATTTTTGTTTTGACAGCGGCGGCGAAATTTACCTTCTAGCTATATTTTTTCATTGCCTGATAACTCAGATAAAAAAAGTTTTTTATGATTTAAATCTAGATAGATCGAATTATCGTCCCCGAAACCACCTACACACTAAGTTTCACGGACGCCGTTTCCGAGATTCTGAATATAAAACAATACAAAAATATACAAGAATCGCTTGTTTAAAGGTATTCGATTAGATAAAGTTATCTATGTTGTATATAAAATTGCTTACAGAGAAGAGTTTTATTTGACCTTTATTTTTATGAATAAAAAATGATGATTGTAAAGCCTCGCTGAAGCTATAGCTGGTTTCAGCATGAAGGGGTCGGCTTGCACACGGTACTACCATTCTTTCACAGAAAACCGACGTGAAGTAATAGTGCTTGCATTGTTTCGTTCGGTCAGTGTGAACGCCGGAGACCCGCCTCCCTTCCCCTCCCCTCTCCTCCTTCCCCTTTCCACGTTCCTTCTAAACACAGGCCGGCAACGCACTTGCGACTACTCTAGTGTTGCTAGTGTGTATGAATGGTGGTGATCACTTAACATCCGGTGACCTGCCTATTCGTTTCTATAATATAGTTTTTTTTATGTTAATCAATTTGAAAAATGTGTAAATTTAATACATATTGTTTCGAAATATTCAATTCGACATAATTGAAAACTTATTGTCTGTTTATACATCAAATTATTTTTTAAATTCGCATTTTATTCTTGTGAGATATAATATCTCTTTTATGATTCTTTATACTGTAGTAAGTGAGATATACTTACATATTTCTTTCAAGGATGTGAGGGACTGGCCTTAAAAAGAACAGAATAATTAATAAGAAATAAAAATTTTAATTACTTAAATAATATAATATTGTTAATTCTTCCCATGCACCACTCATTACAACATTTATCATCACTTTCATAATTCGACGGGAGAAAGCGGAAATGTTGTAACTCGTATTTTGAGCGAAATTACTTTTTACCATATTCTTGTATAAAAAATACCGCTTTGAATGTTCTGAGTCTCGCTTTCTTACGGTTCAATTTTTCATCGATATGACCTTCGTTTTCTGCCTAGTTTTAGCATTACACATTAGAAAAATTTGGAATCTTGAAATAGTTTTTTGACTCTGGTGTAAAGTTGGGTTTTTCAAGTTACGACAATTCTGCTTTCTTCCGTCGATATAATTTTAAACTCATTTACGACGAAAACTAATAAATAAAGCATGAAGTAATCATACTAAATATTCATGATATAATTTCGTATAACCTTCTGGTCATTAATTAAATTTTGTTAATTTCTTTTTTCTTGTAATTCAAATTTAGTATTTAGTAATATAAAAAAAACAGACAATCAACCTCTTTTATAACTCATGAGTAGGAAAAAAGAAAGCAATTGTTAATCACACAAATTAGGTAAATACTTATTTTCAACTAAATTACACAAACACCTAGCACATATACCTAATGTTTCGAGACTTATCACTCTGTATATTTATTGGGATATTGAACCATATAATTACGAATATCGGAACAGATACGCCGTACATACCTATTTAAAGTTTATATCTATAACAAACAATATTACAATAATTTTATTTGGATACACTAATACTCAACTGTATAACTTGTGGTTCATCCGTAGCACATATATTCGCTACACCTTTGTCAGGAGGAGATACTGCACAGTATTGAAGTCCTGTATAAGTTTTCCATAGCAGATGCTTTCTGTAATACTTGAGGCTGAAAATATAATGGATGTTCATATAAAATAAAATATTTCGGTTATAATGTTTGTAAAACGCAACTAATGTGATAAAAAAGTCAATTTGTATTTTCGTGGAATCAGTTTTTTTTGTGTTTTCTGATCGAAAATAATCTAGACGTATTTTTTTTTCAATGTCATACTTGAAATTTTCGAGATGTATTTTTTTATTTATTTCTTAAGACTGTAAACTTTCGAAAATAAAATGTCTCTGCACTTAAATGGTGGGTAAGCGTTCAAGCTTTAAAAAAAAAACTATAGCACATTGTCCGTCTTTAAATTTGGATTTATTTTTCCCATTTTTTTTTTTTCGATAAGTATTTCTTAATAAATTTGTAATAAATTATATATGACAAAAATAAAACAAAGACATGTGTATAACATGATCATTATAATTAAAAATCATCTTCATACACTATGTATGTTATCTTTGAGAAATATATTTAATTTCTAAACTAGCTCTTGTCCTCGGCATTACTTACGTTAATTTAGATTTAATTTATCCCTCGCGAGCAAATTTTTTTTTCTGAATGATAAGTATCATAAGTCTTGTTTTGTACACATGACAATATGTATGCAAAATTTCATGAAGGTCATATGAACAGTTGCAGACGTGAAAGCGTAACAAAGAAACAACACACATTCGTATTTATTATATTAATTACGATAAGAATGTGTAATTAATAGCACAATACAGTAGACAATATTTAATTTGACACGTCGCGTCGATGAGAAAATCCGACTAAAATTGGCTTGATTTGGTTTTACAAACTCTACAAAACACTATACGTAACCGAATTTAGCGGACTATATTTATATTAGTCTTCTACCCGACGAGCCCAATCAATAACCGGGTACTGTAATAATAACATCCAGTGACTCTAGAAAATAACTCTATTATATTATAAGAAAATGGTTTATTAAAAGATGATGAGTTAATGAAAAAGATAGGATTCTATACCTGCTATATTAATTTTCTTTTTCTTTATGTTTTAATTTTATTTTAATTTTCTTTTTTATTTCCATAACTAAACAAACAATATCTCAAGTAATAACATTAATAATTAAATCTTACCCTTCATATAATAAAGCCATTACGAATATTGCAAAAAATGATCCAACAAATTCGCCGACCTCTGTAACTTTCCACCACGAGAATAGTATAGTTTCCAAATAACCACCGTGAAACTAAAAAAGAAAACTGTACTAGACAAAACTGTGAACATACAATTTTTGTAAACTTAATATATGGTATATTAAGTATGTTAATAAATCAAAAATATTTTTATTTTAATGTCGGCTGTGTAAATTAAGCAACCAAGAACAGTAAGTGAATAAAGTATTGGATATTAAATATAGTGTAAAATCTTTTAAAGTGACTCAAATTTTACTAACTACCTACCCTGTATTCGCACGGGTGTTCTAATGAACAAAATTTTACCAGACCGTCACTTTACAGTATGTATATAAAATAAAATGACATTTGAGTGTGAATTCTGTCAATATTTTTGAAGATTTTTCTAATGTCTTCCGTATCACTCACACATTTTTAACTATATCCAACATGGACTGGTCAGCCCAGCTCTTAGTTTTCCACGAGATCGCTGTGTACGATGAAGTAACAAATGATCCAAAACAGGGGCCTATTCGTGCAATCACGAAGTTTCCCGTCATCGCCCTTTTAAACGGCTGGCGCGCGCCGCCGCGCCGTCTCGAAATAATTATTTTTCTCAATATAAGATAGAGTAAACTCGCGTGTTTATATCTATCCTTCCCTAAAATCGATAAACAATGTTGTTATTTCTATTTTAAGATAACGGCGCCGACGCCGTTCGTTTAATCTGCAAATTCGATCTTTTCATTTCACGAGGCCGGCCACGTCGCGAATCCCTCCCTCGTGCGTCACGAGGCAGGCCCTCACATTTCACTACCGCAGATACGTCGCCTCATCTCGGCAACATCTTTGGCCGAGATCACAAAGATGCTGCTATCGCGATACAGTACACATCACACCGATTACACACACACACACTCAGATATCCAGACATGCACCTTTACAATAACTGGTGGAAGGGTTTACTTTTTCCCCTTATTCGAACTGAATCGAGTAGTTTAGTTTGTTTCTTTCCGATGTTGTGTTTTTGAATCATGCAATTTTTAATTGCATAATTCAAAAATGAATACATGTACGATTAGCTTAGAATAGTTAGGTCAGATCGGGTTTTTCTTCGGTAACAGCCCAAGCCGAGGTGTGCCGTGCACCCCTGAGCATGTTACCTGAACAAAATCGGTTGAGTGCCTTAAGCGCTCGCCTTAGTAGTCCGGTGAAGCTGTGAAGGCCAGTAAGGCCAGTAGCGTAGTCAGTTCGAAAAAAAAAAACATTTTTAAACCAAAATTTATCACTATTCCCCATAATTTTTCAAACATTTTTTTTGTACAATGTCTTGACAACTACTTATATAACAAAAAAAGAATCGGCTAAATAAGTGCAGTTAGAAAGTGATGCGCTTACACACATGTTGCTACTCCAATTCATCTTATGAAATGATTTCTGCAAACCACTTTTTTTAAAATGGTTTGATCACAAAGCGACCATGCGATCTTTATTGGAAGGCATATACTACAGACATACAATTACTTGTAACCTCCTATAAAAGACTATATTGACTAGACATCATCCTGGCTTCAAAATAGGCGTTACAGACCCCAACTGTCGCCAGTAGTATTCAGTACGCCCCAGGCGAGACGGTACTCTCGCCTTTCTATTTCATTACGGACATATTCCAAAACAACATGATAGCTTGGAGGTGCTAGAGACACGATGGAGCTATCATTGGTTTCAGCATGAATAGGTCAGCTCTTCCGGGGTAGGAACACCGACGTGAAGTAATAGTGCTTGCATTGTTGCGTTTCGTTCTGTCAGTGAGAGCGCCGGAGGCCCACCTCACCTCCCCCTTTCCTCTTCCCTCACCATTTCCTTCTTTCTCTTCTGCCCCAAAAACAGGCTGGAAACGCACTTACAACTCCCCTGGTGTTGCTAGTGTCTATGAACGGGGTGATCACTTAACATCAGGTGACCCGCCTGTTCGTTTGCCTCCTATGATATAAAAAAGCTCTTTAAAACAATAACTGTAGATGACATATAAAGCGTTCAGTAAGTTGGTAGTCCGGTGAAGCTGTTAAAACCTTGCTAGGTCAATAACGTAGTCAGTACGAGAAAAAAATAGTTTAGTAAATAGCTAACCGTCATCGACATATCCATATGGCTGCCGTGCTTCTGATGATCATGGTGTAACATCTGATCGTCGTGTTGATGAGCGTCGGCTCGTATATCCGGATTGTAGTCGAGACCATTTTTTATACTGGTGTTGTTAAGTATACTCTGTAATTAAGTGAATAAAATATACAAATTAATTCTACATTCCACAGATAATATACAGATTATATAGAAGCAAATGCAACAATAACCACTTTCACTGAAAAATGTGTAGGCGATATTTTTATATACAGTTTATTTTGTCACCATTAGTTGTAAGTAAAATAAGAATTCTTTACAACAGAATTCTTGAATAAATATCTTAAATAAGATTTTCCTTATTTTGTTGTATGATTTGAAATAACTTATATTTGTATAGGGCAGTGTTTCCCAACCTTTTTTAGGCCATGCCCCTCCTTAACATTTTTAAAATTTGTATACCCCCACATACATTTTTTTTTATTGAAGCACGACATAGTGACTGCACTACGCCTGATGTTAAGCATAGTACAATCCAAAAACATCGGCAACCACCGAGACACAGATTATCCATCGCCGGTCGCCGCTGTCATGCCGGCCATAATGTTCGTCATTATATCGCCATAATGACGAAAGTCACCCGATACTGGATATGCACAGGCTGATCCCAAAACGCGACACGTTCGCCAAATACATGTTGGTTGCGACCCAGTCAGGCTGTAAAACCCTACCACCCCGCTTTCGCCATTGCCTCGTTCGTTATTCAGCAGGGTGCACCACGTGCAGGTGAGGTTGGCTTGGATGTCTCAAGTCTTAAGATGTTACGCGACACCCCGTACACCCCCAAAAAAAGATCGTTTTGTTCCCTAAGAAATATAAACGATAAGTTTTAGGAAGAAATCACTATGAAAATGTTATCAAAACATCGTAAGTAAAATTTCAAAACATATAATGAAAAACTTACTAGACTTGACGACTAATTACCCAGTTGATATTTTGGTAATTTTGAAATTAGACCTAATAATTATTTACAGCATTTTTTTAAGACTCTACCTTTTTTGCTAGATTTGTCACCGATATCTAGTATTGCATTTAAATAACCCAAAGCGAAAGGGTTAAAGTAGTCTCGAGTTGATTTTTAAATTGCTCCCCCTTAATTATCAAATAACCCCCGTGCGGCGTGGTCCCCACGTTGGGAAACACTGGTATAGGGGAATATTAATAAAAATATGCGCATACTTGAATATACAGGTAAAAGATGTCCAAATAATATTGAAATGATACCTGACCACATTTGCCGTCTACCAGAATGATTATATCACGATTTTCCTCATATAACTAAAGATTGAAAAAATAATGATATCGAGAAATGATACCGGTTTCAAACTACATAATGGTTGTAGGTGTGTACCTGTGGGTCGTATGGTGGCTTTTTCTATTTTTATAAATACGAAAAGTACGTTTATACATTTTATTTTGTGTATGTGATGAACATTAATTTTGTAATCAACAATCTGTAACTTCTCAAAAATATAGCTCAGTATTCGACATATAGAATTAAGTCGTGTTCTTTTGTTTCGCCTTAAAATTGCTATCGATTTTATGCTAAATTTCCATTGACTTTATGATGATGACTTGAACTTGGTGACTATGAAATATTAACTTATCTGTTCACATTACATCTTGATATGATTATAACTTACGAATTTGATAAGGTGGGTTAAAATCGAAGACAAAATCTTACATAAACAAGACTAAGAAGCAGGAGGTGATCCCCTAAATAAAACTATATTTTTAATATATCGGGCTTGTTTCTTTACACTTTATCGGTGTTATTACAAAAAAGTTAAATACGTATTGAATACTTGCTTTAAAAAAGTTTGAGTACTTTCGTATTAAATGCACCGCGCTCGTCGAACGTTCGACAGCTTGCTTTTTTATTTCGCTTTGGTTAGGTTAGGTTAGACTTGCGAAAAAGGATAATGCGAATTTGCCGTGGGAGCGTTGGCGAGCGCGGTGCATTTAATGCGAAAGTACCCAAACTTTTTTAGAGCGAGTAATCAACACGTATTTAACTCTTTTGTAATAACGTGGTATAATGTTTTAAATGTTTGACCACAAACTCTTCTAATGTTAAATGAAAGTATGGTCTAAACGTGAGGCTTTATTCCTTTATACGTTTTTATTCGCATAATTGATATTCAAGTTTCTCGTAAATTGTTTAATTTGATGACTTGAACTTAACTCAGCTCAAGCTAAATGAAAGTTTAGCTTGTGACTTTAAACTCTGAACTTAAGATTAAGTTAGGTCTGAGAGTGCTCTATAGATTTCACCCTGAGTCAATGGACGCGGTGTCTGAACACGTAAATCACTGAAACTTCTTAAACGCATTACGTTCTTAAAAATTACGGAAAACGTGAAGCACGTGCAGTATAGTATAGTAGTGCCGAGTGTAGGTAGTATAAGCCGTGGAAAAAATTCGCACAAGTTCAAATTATTTGAAGTCTTGCATGCATTAGTATCTCGATCGTTATCTATACTTCTATACTAATATTATAAAGAGGTAAAGTTTGTGAGTTCGTAGGAGGTAATATCTGGATTTTGATAATTCTAAATTTGTGATCTACGCAGCTATATTCAGGTCGGTCAAAAAGTTTGGCGCGGACTATAGAAATGTTTACCGCCCAACGAAGTAGGCACGGATCAGTTAGTTTTTATATGTAGGTTTTAGTATACTTTAAATTAAATAAGGTATAATAAAGTTTTTATTGAAACTTGACATGGTATTTAATTAATATATAGTTATTAACAATGGTTCTCTCTTAAAATAGAGAAAAATTATAACCATATCCGCTGTTTGTGTTGGTTTGATAAATACATTTATCAATATATGCAAGAGATTAGATTACCGAATGACAATAAAAGCGGAACACCAATAAACTTACTATCACATTACAGTATTCATATAACATAACTTTTAGTCACCTACCTATATCGCTATACCTATAATTTACATATGTAGATGTATAATAATAGATATGCACAATGACATTTGATTGTCTATTCTTATCTTATTAAGATTATTGATACTAGTGCTTATGATTACAAATAATTATGATAATAAACGCGGAAATGAGTTTTGTAAACATGCAACCCTTGGACTGCTCAAACCCATAACGGTTTAAGTTCCATACAAAACGAATCTACACCTTATACCAGTGGCGGATTTGCCCTAAGGCCCAGGAGGCCCGGGCCTATGGCGGCCAATTGTGACAAAAAATTCACTGACACAGTGATGGCTGGTACTTACTACATGGCCTGGGGGCTAGGACGGTCAAGACTGCAAATCCGCCACTGCCATATACGGTGTTATTACAAAAATGATAAATACGGATTGAATACTTGTTTTAAAAATGTTACGTTTGAAATTCACCACGCTCGCTGAATGTTTGCCTTCTTGCTCTTTGTTCCCGCTTTGGTTAGGTTAGGTTAGACTTGCGAAAAAAGGATATTGCGATCTTGCCTCGGGCCAGCGCATTGCATTTAGTACGAAACCTTTTTAAAGCAAGTATTCAATCCGTATTTATCATTTTTGTAATAACACCGTAAGGGCTTAAGTTCCATATAAAGAATGTACACATTATGATGGTCAATGGTCAACTTGGTCAACAGACTGAAGACAGCAACTTTTTTTAAAAATATTACCGTTTATAATACACAATTTGGAAAAGTTGAACAATAACAATTATGTAATGTAAAATTATAATTTATAAATAATTGCTAGTTATTTAAAAATATCCGCTATTTTGAGATCTGAGTTTTAAAACATCAGCGGAAGGGTTAAGATGGTAGTACATAAAGTTATGACCACTTTCAATTAGTTACATTTTTTTTGTAGGAATAGGGATTATTTTAGATGTTCCGGTTTATATGTGTTGTGTTGTCATTAGGGGCCATTCAAGTATTACGTAAGCAGATTCTTTGTAATTTCTGGCCGTCCTGTTCCCCTGGTCAGCAAAAGTGAGCAATGCTCTTAATCATTCCCCCATCATTACGTAAACATTTATATGAGTATATTCAAATCTGTTCTAAATCAATAAATAAAAATTGCTAAGGTAACCATCCAAAAACCTCGTTTTTCTTTTTTTTCGAAATGACTACGCTATTGACCCAGCAAGGTCTTAACAGCTTCACCGGACTACTAAGGCGAGCGCTTAAGGCACTCAGCCGATTTTATTTTGGCAACCAGCTCAAGGGTGCACGGCACACCTCGGCTTGGCTGTTGCCTGTTGCATGCAAAATCGCGAACTATCTTAGATAACCTAGCTAACTATTCATATATGTACGAGTTGTTGAAACGTATATGTGTACCAAGCATACACGCCTCAACAACTCCTCCATATATTTATTATCGGAAAATTGAGTTTTTCAGTTCGATAAGGAAAAAAAAAAGTAAATCCTTCCACTTTCATGTGTAAGCGTGTAGGCGTGCACGTGTGTGGGGGTGATCGTGTAGTGTTGTAGCGGTGATGTATATTTGTGTTTCAACGTATCGCGC
This sequence comes from Antheraea mylitta, assembly GCA_014332785.1. Classification (NCBI taxonomy): domain Eukaryota; kingdom Metazoa; phylum Arthropoda; class Insecta; order Lepidoptera; family Saturniidae; genus Antheraea; species Antheraea mylitta. Next base: position 6,647,283 of record JACEII010000013.1, on the reverse strand, counting down.
AAGCAACGCACTCAAGGGCTCCCTACCGAGGGATCGAACCTAGCGAAAAATCTCAAAATCTCTATGTCATCAAAGATAAGCTAATCAAGGACATACCTACCCTCCATCAGTGCTTACTTAATACTGGAATGACCCCTTATATGATTTAAGAAGCTGATCTAATTTTAAATATGGCAATAGATTTTTCTAACTCACATTTAAATCATCCTTAATATGTGAAATATTCATCATATGGCCCGAGTGCATCACATGATCCATATTTGCGTGGTCCATGTGGTTGGAGTGGTCATGATGTGAACTATCCATGTGCATATGATGGCCGTCCATTTCTCTGAAATAACAAAAAAACATTATAACCTGACCAATAACGTCTAAAAAGATACTTCAGATGTATTCAGTGAATTGAAAAAAAAAAATGTTGCATTGAAATTAAGATTACAATATTATAATTAGAGCAAAGTTGAAAGTATGACCATTATGGACTCTTAGTATATAATTTTATTCGAACCGAGTGAGTACCTATATGTTGTTAACCTGACAGTTTATACAGCTTTACCCGATGTTTTTTTAAGGGGCCAAAGTATCCAAACTTCAGCTTAATCTATACTTTTATACTAATATTATAAAGAGGTAGAGTTTGGGAGTTTGTAACGTTGTAGGGGGTAATCTCAGGAACTACTGATCCGATATAAAAATTAGTTCAGTGTTATATAGCTTATTTATCGGGGAAGGTTATAGGATATATATGGACCGTTTATTTTGAAAGTGGTGTAAGTCCATTTTCTTTTGTTTCGAGAAAATTAAAGGTTACTATATTTGTTGATTTAAAAATACAGGCAAATCATATGAGGTCTGGCATTGTTTCCATTGTTTTATCAACATTTAATTTGTTTATATAAATTTGTTTTTGGCTAATTAGACTACGATAACACATATTTATGTGCTGTAAATGGACTTACACCACTTTCAAAATTAGACAATTGTAAAAATCGTTTAATTTCAATTTTGAAAAATCAAATATAGCTTAAAATATACTTCATTTTAATATAATTTTGTTTACAAATACGCATAACAACACATAAAAATTTATTTTAGACGGCAATTACATTGTCATTATAAGATAATGATTACAAGAATTTATTTATTCTCTGCGTGTGGTAGTGTTTCAAAATATGCATAATGCGCCGGAGGTATATAGGATAGTAGCTGCTTCATGTCTTTATATTTTTCGTACGTAATAGGTCTGGCATTTTGGTACAAAGGCTCCAGGGTGATTTTTTCAAATTTTAACGGTCTTCCAGGACGTAGAGGTAATGAATTGATAATTTTAAATTCTGCGTCCGTCATCGTTGTTTTATAAAAAATGGTATATGGTGCAATTTTGAGGAACCTCAACTAACATATTTGCAACCAATTGACCTGTTCCCCATTAGTATTTTTTTATCTGTTTTTTAATTGCATTTTGGAGATTTTTTGTTGAAATGAAATTCTCCCGTTTCATTTCATATAAAATGAATTTATCCTGTTTTCTACATTAAACACGGAGGGGAAACAATGCAAATCGTCCGCGGGTGAAATCGCGGGACACAGCTAGTATAAAATAAATGAGAAATAACAAAACAAAATAACACTGATCGGCATCCATCTGCTATGCCACCTACCTCTGTCAATTGTACTTACACCACTTTCATAATCGGTGATTATGAAATTTCATTTACCGACCTATTTTAAGTTGTACAAAACATAGGATTTTTTTAAGAAATTAAACACGGACTAGTTATATATAAAAAAATTACATTAAATTAAGCATGAATTACGTGATAGCTCATTTTTATCAAAAATGGACTTACACCACTTTCGAAATAAACGGTCCATATATATCATCGCACTAAGGAGCGGAGCACCATTGAAAAATGTTTCCAAATCGGGATTGTTTTTCCAATTTAGAGCTTTCGCTGCGTGTTAGCGTTAACCTAAAGTAACTATTACTACGAGGACGAAGTCGCGGGCAGGGGCTAGTATTGTATATAATTTTAAGGTTACGCATTAAAGTAAAGACTACCTACAAGAATAAGTAGAACTTTAGTCTTGTTCGAAATAATATCGAGTTAATAAATATGAGGAATTATATATTTTGCTCGTACTATTAGGTCGTTCATTAGCAATTTAAATTGTTCATTTAGATAAACAGTAAATGAGTCTTCAGTATATACAAGAAATGTTTTCAATTTAGCTTACATTTTAACAAATTATCGAGTTCTCTCTAGTATATTGTAATAATTATGTGTGCATGTCTGTTTTGAAGATTATATTTATGATGATCGGTTTTTTATTTGCAATAGTAACCAGACACAAACAAATACCTGCCTTATCTAGGTACTTCAAACATAAGTAGACAGGTATTAGATGAGAAACAAGTTATAAACAAATAAATAAAGATAACATAATTATTAGCTTAAGTTAAATTATCACTTGACGCGTATAAACTACTTTTAATACACGACGCATATCTTAGGGCAGAGTTTTTCTACGTGTAGGTCGCGACCCCCCTGAGGGTCGCTAAGTATCTATAGGGGGGTCGCGAAGCTTCTATAGCAGAGTTGCAAAAGGTTGGGAAAGCTACTGCAGTAAAAAAAAACAATAAAGTTTTAAAAGATCTATTAAGAAAATTGAACTAAAGGACACAATCATTTGTATCGAATAAACATTTTTCTTTCTCGAACTGACTACGCTATTGACCTAGCAAGGTCTAAACAGCTTCACTGGACTACTAAGCCGAGCGCTTAAGGCACTCAGCCGATTTTATTTTTGGCAACTAGCTCAAGGGTGCACGGCACACCTCGGCTTGGCTGTTGCCTGTTACATGCAATTCGCGACCTATCTTAGTTAACCTAGTTACCTAACTATTCATATATATATGAGTTGTTGAAACATATATGTGTACCAAGCATACATATCTCAACAACTCTTACATATATTTCTTGTCGGAAAATTTCGAAAGTTTTTCAATTCTATAAGGGAAAAAATAAAACCGTTCCACTTTTATGTGTAAGCGTGCACGTCTGTGGGGTGATCGTGTAGTGTTGTGGCAGTGATGTATGGGTGTGTCACTGTATCGCGCAAGCAACGCACTCAAGGGCTCCCTACCGAGGGATCGAACCTAGGCTTGAGCCGCTGCCGTGGAAGGCCTAATCGGGTGTGCGGGAGCGAAATTAACCCCCAGACCGCGCCGGCGTGGCGTGGCGTGGGCGTGAGCACGCTCTGTTTCGAGGGACAGGCTGGTACTGATCGTTCGCTGACGTGATATCGTCGGGAGGATAGGTAAAAATATGTCGCGGACGTCTTCTATACCGCCCAGTGTTGGGTACGGGTTCGTAATTAGCGGCGGATACCACTAACGGACTAGGATGAATTGCGGCTCGCTCGAAATAACTACTAGTAAGTGATATAATATACGCCCAGATGGACGGCATCTCCAGGTCCCTGTGGAGATCCGCCTTCCGGACGAACCAAGGAGTACCGGTGATTTTACGCAGAACCCGGGTCTGCAAAACCTGAAGCTTATCGAGGTTATTCGCGTGGGCGAAGACCGGACAACTATAAGTCATAATTGGACGAATACAGACTTTATATATTGTGAGCTTATGTCTGAGGGACAGTTTGCTCTTCTGACAGAGTAAATAATGGAGGCGACCCAAGACCATAGCGGCTTTGTCTCGCACTCTCTTAATATGTGGCTCAAACGTTAAATGATTGTCTAATGTGACGCCGAGATACTTGACCTCGGTGGTCCAAGGTATCTGTATCTCGGTTTTGTATAGCCTTATGGGCTTTAACTTATTATCGCGATATCTAGGATCGAAGAGTATCGCGGTACTCTTATGAGGGTTAATACCTATACGCCATCGAAGAAACTAATCACCGAGTGTGCTAACGGCTTTTTCGATGCGATCTCTGAGAACACTCGGCCGCCAGCCAGAGGCGTAGATGACTGTATCATCAGCATAACAACCTACCTCGACTCCCGGGAGCTTAGGTAGGTCGCTGATGAACAGGTTGAAGAGGGTGGGCGCGAGTATTGAGCCTTGTGGCACACCTGAGCGTATCGGACGGGGCGATGAGAGTTGGCGTTACTCTAAAACGGAAGGTTCTATCGGCGAGATAATGATGTGAACTAACCTATCGGGTATGCCGGCTTGATTTAACTTGTATATGAGCCCTTTGTGCCAGACCTTATCGAAGGCCTTGGCGACATCAAAAAAGACAGCTATTGTGCGTTTCGGATTAGTGTTTTTCACGGGCAGATCCGGCTCCGTATGCGGATCTTTATTGAAATTAGAAAAAACGTACTCCATGAGGCGGAGTACTTGATCTGGACAAGAATGTTTGGCGCGAAATCCAAACTGCTCAGGCGGTATTAAACTAAGGTCGGAAATCTTAAGTTGGAGACGGTTCAGAAGGAGCCGCTCGTAAAGTTTGCCTAGAGTGTCTAGTAAACTGATCGGGCGACAGCTATCGGGAAGCGTAGCTTTCTTACCGGGCTTGTGAATCCCTATCACTACGGCCCTCTTCCAGACGGCTGGAAAATGACCCTGGGACATGGCCGCATTGAAGATGCAGACCAACAGAGCTATGATGCGGTCAGGAAGGAGCTTCAGAATCTCGTTCCTGATCCAATCAGGACCTGGGGACTTCCTAGGCTTGAAACGCTTGATGGCGGCCGAGACTTCGTCAAACGTTATCGGGGTTAGGGTATCCGCCGGAGGAGACGCGAGTGCATGCTCTACGGTTGTTTCGATAGACTCTATGATGGAAGGGTCAGTATTATCAGTGTTTGGCGAACACTGTTTCTCTAAACTCGCGGCGAGACATTCTGCTTTGTCAGTGGTATCGAACGCGGGAGGCAACCCGGGGCCTCTGTCGAGAGGAGGCATTGGAATGACCGTTTCGGACTTAAACTTTCGCGTGAGAGTCCAGAATGACAGGTGAGACGGCTGGAGATCCTCCAGAAACCTGTCCCACCTGTCACTCCGGATTTCAGAAATACGAGACTTAACTGCTTTACGCAAGAAACGTAAGCGTTCGCGGTTTACTGCGGTCGGGTAAGCGTCGTGAGCACGAGTCGCGGCGTTCTTTTCCGTGATCAATGCTCTCACGTCCTCAGGGAGTATAAAAGGGCGTTCGTTCGCCGCTTGTACCTCTTTCGAGGTCTCTTTGACGGCGGTCTGGAGATAATCAACCAGGGAATCGATGGCCGAATCCGCGTCGGCTTTAGACACCAACACGTCCGGAATCCTGTCTAAACTGCTAGACGACGGACTATTTTTAAGATATTCGCTAAGTTTTGCGTAATCGGCCACTCTGATCGGCGACGGGCTAAAATCAGAATTCTGTCCTAATTGTAATACAACCGGGCGATGATCCGAGTCGAGTTCGTGTACGACTGATATGAGTCGAGGACCGGTCGAGGAGAACGAGAACCATATTGTAAGGAGCGCGGGTGCGTGGGTGGTACATACGGTGTACCTCACGCACCGAATAGTTTTTCTCCTTAAGGGAGAGGGTAACGTCCTCGACCGAGATTTCGGCCGGGACACGGCGTAACACGACACGCAGGAGGCGCTCGTCTTCTAACGCGTAAGTAAAGTACGCGAGTTTCGATTCAGTAAGAAATAGTATAAGAGCGCGATGGTCGTCGGAGATGGGACACTTAACACGGGTGCCCGTCGGAGTGCTATGTGCAGACGTGTAATTGACCTTAAGGGTCTTAAGTCGGTTGGACATCTCGGTCTATTTGGATTTATCCTGAATCGTAACAAGAGGCGGGGGACGCGGCTTTCTAACTGCGGAACCTTGAGTGAGCGGGGCGGAGCTATTTTGGCTTGCGTTTGGCTTACGCGACGGTATAGCCAAGGTCGACGGCACACAAGCGCCACCTATGTTGGCGATTTTCATTGGGCCTACGGAATCCGATTTCGTTGGGCTGGACGGACGACGCTTTTTATGTGAGACGGTTGTATACCCATCTTTATCTAATTGCGCAGAAGGCGCGGGAATCGCGGTCGCGGTCGGCTCGGCGGACGCCATTACGTCTAGCTCCATCTCGGAGCCGGTCTCCGATCTGGAGCTCAAAATCGGGGCCTCAAGTAGGCCTTTATCGTGCGCATCGAGAGGCGATTGTGACGATAGAGTCGCGAAAGAGTTCGCGGTCCGAATATTAGGCGCGGAACGGCGCTCGGCGGCCTGCGACATAACATTGTTGTAAATTGAATTTACAATCTCCTGATCTAAACCGCTCTCGAGGAGATTTTTGCGAAAATAATCTGTTACAGCTAACGGATCCATCGCGGTGGATCGAGGAGAGGGAGGGGCCGCGAAACAACCTCCCTGCCTAATGGCAGGGGGGCACGCCAAATGAAAAACTAGGGGACTATCTCGAGTCCGGTCCAAGAGAGTTGTTTGAAACAAAATGAGAGCACAAAGCATGTAAATGAGTGAGCGAGACAAGGGAACATATAGTACGTAAATAACACACTATAAAATAAATAAGTAGCAGTTAAGTAGATAGATAAATAAGTAGTTACATATATAAAGATAGAATTAATAGATAAATAATAGTAAAATAAATAGTAATAAGAAGATAATAGATAAATAATTAACTGAATAGACAAGTGGTTAAATAAATAAATAGATAAATAAAGGCGTAAATATATAAGTAAGGGAATGTCTCACTCACTCAGGTAGATGTTGCACACGTGCGGCACAGCTGTGTCGACTTAATAGCAAACACAAAGCAGAACGAAATGCGAAAAACAACGGGTCGTCACTAATCTGCGAGTACCGAAGTCGAAAACAAAAGATATCGAACAAAGAGATATCGGGCAGATGCATTCGCCGCCAAGGCTGGGCATCGACTCGCCGTTAACAACGGGAGTCGCAAATGCATTTCTATAACAATCCGCGAGCCGCTACCATCATTTGTCACCAACTTAAGCGGAGCCCTCGAGTGTAAGGGGTTAATATTATTTACGAAGTCATTGTTTGTAGATACTCGATTACGTTTTAATTACTTTTATAATGAGTTTGAAATGTTTTTATGATATAGAGAGGCCTACACTTGACCTCAATCTCGTTTGATAAAGAGCATGATAAGGTTCATGATAAAACTCGTTTGGGCAAAAGTTAAATACGTATTAAATACTTGTTTTAAAAGGGTCTCGTACTAAATGCACCGCATTTACCCGAGGCAAGTTCGCGTTATACTTTTTCTCAAGTCTAACCTAACCTAACCAAAGCGAAATAAAAGAGCAAGATGGCCAACAATCAGCGAGCGCGGTGCATTTAAAAGTAACCTTTTTAAAGCAAGTATTCAATACGTATTTAACTTTTTGTAATAACACCGTATATATCGCTTCAGCTTTTCCTTGTAGATTCTTAACCCTACAATACAAGTTTTTTTTTTATTTTTGTACAAAATAATATATGTGGTTCTATTTACGGTCTAAACACCTAAAGATATAACAAAAAAATCCACTTAATAAGTAGATATTTTATTTGTGTGTGTATGTATATATATATACCTGAATTATATATACTAACTTAGATGTTTAGGAACATATAATTCCAATGGTAAATTATCCAGCTGTTCTATTTTAGACGTATAGTGGTGGTTGAATATGGTGGTGCTTTTGTTGATTTATTATCGTTGGATTTGATAAAAAAGAATACATGACACTGGCAGAATTATGGAATTTTTCGTAGGGTCCAAAGAATAATAAAAAAAATTGGTCAGTTCCAATGTAGTACTTTATGCATCTACAATACTATTTGGTTCTTAATCGAGACAATCCTCAGAACCAAATATTTTTAACGTTTTACGTTGAAAATAAAAATATATAAATCTCTTTCTATTGGTAAAATCTATACAATCTACTGTCACACCTATGGAAGCATATCTCAACGCGACACTTTTAGCAGGATATGATAGCTATGTTTTTCTTTTAATTGAGGTTATATTACGTCATACACCACACCTTACATCTCGAGGGAGGGAAAGATAGCATATTTGTCTCCTTTTTTATTCTGTACTTTCTAAGAAACAACGCTGATATACTACTTCTTCCATATATTACGATGATCGTAGGTTCGTATTATTTTGGGACAATTTATTTCCATATGTACTTTGTTTCTTTGCAGTTTTTTTACCTTTTCAGTCGGTTGTCGTCAAACAAATAACATGACAAGACGACAGCTTGTTTACGTGTACCACCTACTTATACTATAACGTGTACAATCATGTATTTATACAAATACATTTATGTTGTGTATTTATCCTTTTATCTATTTATTTATTACACTATTGATGTATTTGTACTTTAGCTATATATCAGCCTTAGCGCATTTTTATAACACTTGATTAAATAACTATATTGATTTGTCTTCTAGAACAGAGATTCAAATCGTTTTTGTATTTTAAAATCTAACATTTTTTGTAGCCAGATAATATAGGGGGCAATCAACATGATGATGAACATCGTGTAATCCAAAAATAGCTACGAATATGTAGTCCCGTGAAGCTGTGAAGGCCTTGAAATGCGAATAGCGTAGTCAGTTTGAAAAAAAAAAAAAACCACGAACACCGAGAAATTCATAACCCACTAGAGAACCGCCCCAGCTTCGTCACGGGTGCAATGAAAATAGCTTGGTAAATAGTATATTTATTTTTGTAAAAAAATAAAAGTGGTTACTGAGGGTTACATTTTAAAGTTAAATAAATACCATCGACGACTTTTTTATCGATCTTTTTAAGGTAAACAATTCTATAGTACATTAAATTGATCTATCTCGTAAAGTTTTGTCATCGTTTGCGTTTTAAGGGCACAAAAATATGTTTGTTACGACATCACATTACAAGTCTGTAAATTTTTCGGCTTTTCTGTACTATAATATGTATGTATTATACATATAACCCTTCCTCTTGAATCGCTCTATCTATGGCTGAAAACTGTATTAAAATCCGTTGAATAGTTTACAAAATTTAAGGGAACACATAACGGAAGTGACTTCATTTTATACTATTTAAAGATTAGCAATAGTCGCTGTCAGAAAAATAGGAACTACCCTAGTTGATACCGAAACTCATAAGCTTCACTTTGTATTGAGGTCACGCTGTTCTGTAGTACAAATCTGTACTGTTCAGTTTAGTGACTGAAAATGTAACATAAGAGGTAAACGAACATGCGGGTCACCTGATGTTAAGTGATCACCGCCGTCCACGCTACTATGATTGTTAAACCTAGTATTAAACTATATTGATTTGTCTATTTAACTATTCTATATTGACTTGTATGACATGGTTTCAATCTAGTCGAATACAAATGTCATGTCTAAAATTCGACAAATGTTATTTAAATAAGTTCACATTTATAAAACACTGACGTTCAATCTAAGTAATGTTTACCTTCTCACTGAGTAGACAGTAGACACTTTAAAACATATGAAGCGAGGAGCAATTAAGTTATATATCACGTGTTTATGTATGTACTGTATGAGATCGTGATACCATAAACCAGTATAATATAGGGTCACCACGTGCAAGTAAGCCTATCTTCGCATACATACTTCAGGATGTTATAAACGCTCTTATAACCAAAAATTATATCCATCGCCTTGAGTGACATGCAAAACAAATGAGACAACAATTACACAGTATACATATAAGAGACAGTATGGAAACTACCTACAACTGCTCGTACCGGCACACTCTCACAAACATGCGCAACGACAAGACCCCTAAGCTGTTTTCGCGGTGCTGTCCATAGAATACTTTTTAAAATCTCTCATCGATGCGCATGTTTGTTGTGTGCCGTTTTCTAGCGTTTGTAGGTAGTTTCCGTACTATCTCTCATATTTATACTGTGACAATGGTTTACTTAAGATCTGTAGCCACTGTCTGTATATGTATTCTTTCTATATTTTGTGATAAATAGTAATTCTATAAAGCATTGTCTTTCAACTTTTACATACAGAAAGTATACTCGTATATCATTCCGAAATTATTGGCTTTAAAAATGGAAAAATAGTTATAATTGAATAATCAACAAATCACGACTTCATCTTCTTTTAGTAATCATAAAAAAATATTTCTAACATTCAATTGTTAAATTTTATTTCAATTAAATATTGTAAACAGTATTGCAATTTTTGTATTGTAGTCCGGTGAAGCTGTTAAGACCTTGCTAGGTTAATAGCGTAGTCAGTTCGAGAAAAAAAAACAATTTTTATATAGCAAATCCAATACGAAATGCTAATTATATTTCTGACACGATAAGTGTTACTACAATTATAACGATTTACGAAAGGCACTCCTGAATAAATGAGATTTATAACATTATGCAGTTAAACGAAATAGTCACGAGATATAAATATAATTGCTCATTGCTACAGTACATATAGCATTTCGCAATAACCGCTAAAACCTACGAATCGGGTTTTACCAGCTAGTGTTTAACCATTGAAATATAAATCGATATATTTAGTTTTCTTTTACGAAAATGAACACATGATTGTATTCGACCAATCAAAGTATTTCATTTGTTTCCATTTTAATTTAAAATCGATATTCATAGTATTTCGTATTTATATGATTATAGCTGTATTATCTATACTAATATTATAAAGAGGTAAAGTATGTAAGTTTGTGACGTTGTAGGGGGTAATTTCAGGAACTATGGTCCGATTTCAAAAATTCTTTTGATGTTATATAGCTCATTTATCGAGGATGGTTATAGGATATATATCATCACGCTAGGACCAATAGGAGCGGAGAATTGAAGAAATTTTAAAAATCGGGGTTTTTCTCGTTTAAGAGCTTACGCTGCGTGTTAGCTTTAGCTCGAAATATCTATTTCACGCGAACGAAGTCGCGAGCAGAGATCAGTCATCTACAAACTTACAACGGAAAAAAATAATTCTGTAATTGACGTTATAATATTGGCTATATAATAACAATAAATACTAGTTACTGTGCTTATTACTCGGGAACCACAGTATAATATGAGATAAAATATTTATGCTGTGCGAGAACTATTTACTCAATATACATAATTGAGACGATATCTGGCATATATTTCGATATATTATACGACATAAGAATTAGAGGTAATGACGAAAATGTTGAACCAAATTGAATTAAAAATTACATCAAGCGACTTATCTTGCAATAAATATGCCTTTTGAACAGTTATTAAATAATTTTATAAAATGAAAAGTTTGCACAGGGATGATTTGAATGATTTTAACTTTCAACTATTTATCACTTCAATAGCTACTGCAACTTTTTTAAATTAAATTAATAATAGAAGTCATCATATCCGCTTCGCTATTTAGGTCATTTATCCTTGATCTGCTATTTAATGAACCCACCAGTCCAACGGCTTAAACTGTATTGTGTATAGACAATATTTTTCAAACTACAAAACTATTAGCAGTCGTATTTCAAATGCAATAAGGCCTATAAATTATAGTTCGTCAGTGATTAATCTGGCAGTGACTGTTAAAAAATAGCTACAGTTATATCTAAAAGTAGATTAGATCGACAAAATGATAAGTTCTCTGGCAATTATATACAAAGATTTTTAATTTTTGAGATCCAAATAACGACTAGGCAGTTTTAGGACTGGTTTTCTTTAAATATTCAATACTAGATGCCAACAAAAAATATATGAGATATTATTCGGAATGTTCAAAATATTGATAGTAGGATAAATATTGAAGAGAATTTTATAAACTTTGCTGATCACAATGGGGTTCAATAAACTTTGGAGGGGAGATTAAGAGCTCCTGCATTCGTAGTTCGTAAGATTTGCCAATTAACAGTGGCACACATTGCATAGTTAGAATGTCTTACACAAATCTGATGAGAATAGGACAGTTGAGGTAAATGCCATAATTATATTCCAAAAACGGGGAGTTCGAGCAATTTACAATAAGATACTCTGAAAAAATCGCTACAAGTGTCAAGTAGTAGTCCGGTGAAGCTGTTAAGACCTTGCTAGATCAATAGCGTAGTCAGTTCGAGAAAAAAAAAGTGTCAAGCATTCCTTATCTTAATTCTTCTAATGCAACTTTGATAATTTAATAAACATCCGTCAAAAATAGATCTGCTACATTTAGTAATCACCAGCAAGATTATTAGAAATAAACACAAATTAACTATCCGATGTTATTGCGTCAATAAAACCATTTTTTTTGTTAATAGTTTTAGTTTCTACAGTAAGGCCTAAATCACGTAACCGATGAACGGGATAATAAGTTCAAGCACCATATCAAGAAGGTTTTACTTTCAAAGGATAATTAAAAGATAGTTCAGTACGTGAACGAGAATAATGTATCCCACGTCGGACGATCACCGCGCGTTAATTCGCTTTCTAACTGAAGCTAAACTCGCGTATTTTACGTACGCTTTAGAAGACGAGCGCCTCCTGCGTGGTGTGTTACGCCGTGTCCCGGCCGAAATCTCGGTCGAGGAAGTTACCCTCTCCCTTAAGGAGAAGAACTATCCAGTGCGTGAGGTACATCGTATGTGCCACCCACGCACTCGCGCCCCATACAACATGGTTCTTGTCATCCTCGACCGGTCGCAGGAGGGCAAGTCCATTTTTTCTCTTACGTCTGTGTGTGGCCTCAACGGGATCACCGTTGAGCCCCCACGCAAGACCCACATCCCTTCGCAGTGCCATAACTGCCAGAGTTATGGACACTCCGCGAAGAACTGTCATCTTCGCCCCAGGTGCGTCAAGTGACTGGGTGACCACGCCACGAAGGAGTGCGAGCGCACTCCTGGCACTTCCGACCCTCCCAGCTGTGTGCTCTGCGGTAACGCGGGTCACCCCGCGAACTATCGCGGCTGTCCCCGCGCGCCGCGCACACTACGCCCCCGCCAGGCGAGGAAGGCGCCTAGGGCGTCTGCAGCCGCCGCCCGCCATCCGCCTCCACCTCTCATGTCCGTGGAGGCCTTCCCGGGCCTGCCGGGCGCCTCCCGCGCCCCGGTAGCGCCCGCGCCCACGACCTCACCGCGCTCGCCACCCTCTGTGCTGCGCGCGGCCCAACCCGGGCGGGCCCCTATGGCCCCCTGGGCCCCCAGACCTCAGCCTCAGGCCTCTTCAAGGTCTCTGGCGCCGCCACCTAAGGCGACTCAGGCTCCACCATCATCATCTCTGTCGGACAAGTTCGACTGGATGGAGCAACTTCTCATTGAGCACGATATGCAGGAGGTGCTCGCCTTTTACGCCCTAGTAGAGGAGAACCCCCGTGGGGTACAACTCATCGAAGCCCTAGCGCGCTTTCCGGCTATCGGAGCCACCATACAGCGCCTCGTCCGGTCACAATCACATAAATACTAGTTTTAAAATTCCCGGGAATTGATAAAGTAAAGCCACGCGGTCTCTGCCTCTCGTTTTTTAATGCGAGATCCCTTCGGACACAGCGCGATCTAGTAGCTGACTTTTTACGCGATAGACAGATTGACGTTTTCCTCATCCAGGAAACGATGCTTAAACCGAATATGCGTAATCCGAGAATCGCGAATTACTGCATCGTTAGAAACGACCGTGTCGCCCGCGGGGGCGGTACGTTAATTTATTTTAGGCGTTCGCTGTATTGCATGCCTTTAGATTTGCCCGCGCTTACTCATATGGAAGCGTCAGTATGCCGCGTCGGTATGACGGGCCACTCTGATATTATTCTTGTCTCCGCGTATCTATCACCAAGCAAAGAACTACTCAGATCCGATTTGCAGGCACTGCTCGACTTAGGTGACTCGGTCATTATAGCGGGGGACCTCAATTGCGGGAATGTTATCTGGAACAGTCCGTGTACCTCTCGCAATGGGAGGATACTCGACAATCTAGGTAGGGTTCTCGCATTTGACGTCATAGCCCCTCCGGAACCCACGCATTATCAGGACAACTGTCGACCGTCAGTTTTAGATGTAGCTCTGTTGAAAAATGTCGTGCTTCCTGTACGACTTATATCAGTCGTACACGAACTCGACTCGGATCATCGCCCGGTTCTATTACAGTTAGGACATAACTCTGACTTCAGCCCGACGCCGATCAGAGTGGCCGATTACGCGAAACTTAGCGAATACTTTAAAAATAGTCCGTCGCCCAACAGTTTAGATAGAATTCCGGACGTGTTGGTGTCTAAAGTCGACGCGGATTCGGCCATCGATTCCCTGGTTGATTATCTCCAGACCGCCGTCAGGGAGACCTCGAAAGAGGTACAAGCGGCGAACGAACGCCGTTTTATACTCCCTGATGACGTGAGAGCATTGATCACGGAAAAGAACGCCGCGACTCGTGCTCACGACGCTTACCCGACCGCAGAGAACCGCGAACGCTTACGTGTCTTACGGAAAGCAGTCAAGTCTCGTATTTCTGAGATCCGGGGTGACAGGTGGGACAGGTTTCTGGAGGATCTCCAGCCGTCGCACCTGGCATTTTGGAACCTCACGCGAAAGTTTAAGTCAGATACGGTCATTCCAATGCCCCCTCTCGACAGAGGCCCCGGGTTGCCTCCCGCGTTCGATAACACTGATAAAGCTGAATGTCTCGCCGCGAGTTTAGAGAAACAGTGTTCGCCAAACACTGACAATACTGACCCTTCCATCATAGAGTCTATCGTTACAGCCATAGAGCATGCACTCGCGTCTCCTCCGGCGGATACCCTAACCCCGATAACGTTCGAAGAAGTCTCGGCCGCCATCAAGCGTCTCAAACCTAGGAAGTCCCCAGGTCCCGATGGGATTAGGAACGAGGTTCTGAAGCTCCTTCCTGACCGCATCATAGCTCTATTGGTCTGCATCTTCAATGCGGCCATGTCCCAGGGTCATTTTCCAGCCGTCTGGAAGAGGGCCGTAGTGATAGGGATTCACAAGCCCGGCAAGAAAGCTACGCTTCCCGATAGCTATCGTCCGATTAGTTTATTAGATACCTTAGATAAACTTTACGAGCGGCTCCTTCTGAACCGTCTCCAGTTCACGATTAACGAGCAAAGTTTAATTCCACCCGAGCAGTTTGGATTTCGCGCCAAACACTCTTGTCCGGATCAAGAACTCCGCCTCACGGAGTACATCCTTTCTAATTTCAATAAAGATCCGCATCCGGAGCCGGATCCGCCCGTGAAAAACACTAATTCGAAACGTACAATAGCGGTATTTTTCGACGTCGCCAAGGCCTTCGACAAGGTCTGGCACGAAGGGCTCATATTCAAGTTAAATCAAGCCGGCATACCCGATAGGTTAGTTCACATCCTCCGCGATTATCTAGCCGATAGAACCTTCCGTTTTAGAGTAGAAGGCGAACTCTCATCGCCCCGTCCGATACGCCCAGGTGTGCCGCAAGGCTCAATTCTCGCGCCCACCCTCTTCAACCTGTTCATCAGCGACCTACCTAAGCTCCCGGGAGTCGAGGTAGGTTGTTATGCTGATGATACAGTGATCTACGCCTCTGGCTGGCGGCCGAGTACTCTTAGAGATCGCATCGAAGAAGCCGTTAGCACACTCGGTGACTGGTTTCTTCGATGGCATATAGGTGTTAACCCCGATAAGAGTGCCGCGATACTCTTCGATCCCAGATATCGCGCGAACAAGCTAAAGCCCATAAGGCTATACGATTCCGAGATACCTTGGACCACCGAGGTCAAGTATCTCGGCGTCACTTTAGATCGACATTTAACGTTTGATTCTCACATCAAGAGACAAAGCCGCTATGGTCTTGGGTCGCCTCCATTATTTACTCTGTCAGAAGAGCAAACTGTCCCTCAGACATAAGCTCACATTGTATAAAGTCTGTATTCGTCCGGTAATGACGTATAGTTGTCCGGTTTTCGCCCACGCGAGGAATCTAGATACGCTTCAGGTTTTGCAGACCCGGGCTCTGCGTAAAATCACCGGTGCTCCTTGGTTCGTCCGGAGGGCGGATCTCCATAGGGACCTGGAAATGCCGTCCATCTGGGCGTATATTAAATCACTCACTACCAGCTATTTCAAGCGAGCCGCGATTCATCCCAGTCCGTTAGTGGTATCCGCCGCGAATTACGAACCCGTGCCCAACGCTGGGCGTTATAAAAGACGTCCGCGACACATTTTTACCGACCCTCCCGACGATATCACGTCAGCGAACGATCAGTACCAGCCTGTCCCTCGTAACAGAGCGTGCTCACGCCCACGCCCGCGTAACCACAGACCGCGCCGCCGCGGTTTGGGGGTTAACTTCGCTCCCGCACACCCGATTAGGCCTCCCACGGCAGCGGCTCAAGCCTAGGTTCGATCCCTCGGTAGGAAGCCCTTGAGTGCGTTGCTTGCGCGATACGGTGACACACCCATACATCACTGCTACAACACTACACTATCACCTCCACACACGTGCACGCCTACACGCTACACATCTTTGTGGAAGGGTTATTTTGTGAAAGATTTTTTCCCTTATCGAACTGAAAAACTCTCCAAATTTTTCCGATAAAAATATATGGAGGGGTTGTCGGGGCGGATATGCTGGTACTCATATGCGTCTCGACAGCTCAAACATATATGAATAGTTAGCTAGGTTAGGTAAGATAGGTCGCGATTTTGCATGCAACGGGCAACAGCCAAGCCGAGGTGTGCCGTGCACCCTTGAGCTGGTTGCCATTATAAAATCGGCTGAGTGCCTTAAGCGCTCGCCTTAGTAGTCCGGTGAAGCTGTTAAGACCTTGCTAGGTCAATAGCGGAGTCAGTTCGAGAAAAAAAAAAAAAAAAAAGAGAATAATGTATGCAGAGTGACACCCCTATCTATACATCCGCTAAAATACGACTGCTATGAATAACGAGTTTTATAGTTGAAAAAGAATGTACAAAAAAAGGATAAACCAGATCCAGTTTCTTGTCGGCTATTCTCGATGACTGGATTGTTTTCCAAACCGGTGCCACGGTAATAGGCGTCGCTTTGTAATAAAGTATTTTTCATTTGAATGCAATTCTATCTTCATCTTTAACTCGTCTTTCTATCTCAAACTTCTAATGACTTATACTTAACGAATATGTTTAATATGCTGTTTACTTGTTTGAAGTAAACTCCTATATTATTACATTCTTTTTACTTTCAAGAATTTGTAGTAGGAAATAATTTGAAGACAATTATTTTACAAATCCAACTCCTAAAAGTTATAACAGAATCTTATGCTCTGAAGTTACAGACATATACATTTTTGTTTTGAATTCTACTCGAAATATAACTTAAAATTGAATCTCAATACCATAAATTACTCGTAAAAATTAGTATTCCAGTTTCATCACATACAAGTAATAGAACGTGAACATTAATATACATAAGAATTGGTATTTTGACGAACTGGCCACTTTGATCTCAAATATCAGGAGTTTTGTTAAGAATTCCAAATTTAAATTTAGGTTTGTATATCTGTGTTTCGATTTTAGTGACTTATTTGTTTTGGCACTATTTAATTTTTCTTTGACATAATTCTTTTTATAAAATGGAAATCTTACGTATTTATAAGTAAACAATGAGTCCATATTTATTTTTCCGTTAAAAATAGAGTAAGGGTTGGAGTCTTAAAATTTTCTATTAATATGAATCAAGATATCAAAATCTATATCTATCATTAAGTTGTTTTTAATATTTAACAATTAAAATAGTGCTCATCCAAGTCGAAGTAATTCTTATACGTTGCTATGGTTACTGAGTTATGTAGACGCGAGCGCGGTAAATAAAATAAAATGGCCAACAAATTGATCCAAAAGGCAATTTAGTACAATTTATAAATACACATATTAAATATCAATTACATTTATTCTTGGGATTCGAGTACAACGCAGAACGTTAACAGTGAAAAACATATTTTTGCTAAATTTCACGAGGACTAAGTCGCAGGTAAAAGCTAGTCTAAAATAAAACAACCTAAGTTAGTAATTATATAATTTCAGTTATCTGCCAGTGACAGTCCTATGAAAGTCGGTCCATTCTTTTCGGATATTCTGTGTGAATACAGTCGCGCGAATGACGGCTATTCAAAAATAAAATACCCTAAGTTACTCTTTATAATACTAGCTATCTGCCTATAAAAGTTGCGTAAGACCCGATCGAACCGTTTCGGATATTCGGTAATAGCTAATTTAAAATAAAATAACCTAAGTAACAACTTATAAGATCAGCTATGTGCAGGTCTAAGTCGCGAGAATATCGGTTTAACTGTATCGGATATATCAGATGCAGACGAGATACTGCTGGTAAGAACTAGTCTATGCTATTATTATAAAGAGGTAAAGTTTGTGACGTTGTGAATTGTAACGTTGTAGGGGGTAATCTCAGGAAGTACTGGTCCGATTTGAATAATTCTTTCATTGTTATAAATCTCATTTATCGAGGATGGTTATAGGTTTATATCACCACGCTAAGACCGATAGGAGCGGAGCAACAATGAAGAATGTTTAAAAATCAGGGTGTTTCTTCCTCTTGAGAGCCTTCGCTGCATATTAGTTAGCCCAAATTAACTATGTCCATGCGAACGAAGTCGCGGGCAGAGGCTAGTCTAAAATAAAATAGCCTAGGTTACTCCTTATACTATCTGCCAGTACAAGTCCCCTGAAGATCGATCCAACTATTTTGGAGATATCAAAACAGATGAAGCCACACAGCTAGTCAATTTTTTTTTTTTTTTTCGAAATGACTACACTATTGACCCAGCAAGGTTTTAACAGCTTCACCGGACTACTAAGGCAAGCCCTTAAGGCACTCAGCCGATTTTATTTTGGCAGCCAGCTCAAAGGTGCACGTCACACCTCGGCTTGGCTGTTACCTGTTGCATGCAAAATCGCGACCTATCTTAACTAACCTAGCTAACTATTCATATATGTATGAGTTGTTGAAATGTATATGTGTACCAAGCATACACGCCCCAACAACTCCTCTATATATTTATTATCGGAAAATTGAGAGTTTTTCAGTTCGATAAAGAAAAAAAAGAAGTAAACCCTTCCACTTTCATGTGTAAGCGTGTAGGCGTGCACATGTGTGGGGGTTATCATGTAGTGTTGTAACGGTGATGTATATTTGTGTGTCACAGTATCGCACAAGCAAAGCACTCAAGGGCTCTCTACCGAGGGATCGAACCTAGGCTAGAGCTGCTGCCGTGGGAGGCCTAATCGGGTACTAGTCTAAAATAAAATAGCCTAAGTTACTTTTTATAGGGTCAGCTTACTCCCAGTGAAATTCCCATAAACATAGGTTCAATAGTTTTTTATATTTTACATTGGGCAAAGTCGCCGGAAATAGCTTGTTTAAAATAACATACCCTATGTATCTTCTGATAATTTAATAGATATTCCCATAAAATTTTCATCAAAATCAGTCCAGTCTTTTCAGAGATTTCCCGGAATAAAAAGACAGACTGGCTAACAAAATTTTTAAAAATTGGATTTATGTTATAAGTAGCGTGTACACTTTTATATCCAGACTATAAAATGTGTTATTTTGATATTACATGTATATTACACAGTCCTATATAGGTTATATTGAAGGTAAAGGAAAATTAAGTATACATATAACAAGACAAATATTCATCAATTTCCATCTACCTGGCATAGTCTTGTTATCCATCATGCTCTTAGACCATCTTTTAAATATAAACTTACAACCTAAGAACTCTTACAGTTCTTAAGAATTATTTTAGTATTTATGTTAAAATATTTAAATTTTAACCACAATAGCTCTGAATACTTAATTTCGTTAAGACTATATCCTTTTTATGTGTATTTAAAACATATTGTACGAATTTGTACATATTTATGAAAGTTTTGTAAGAGGAACTAATATGATGACAAATTTAAACTATATTTTAGGCGATATATAATGTTTGACATATGTATAAGTAAACAGTAAAAAAAAATATAAGCTATCAAATACAAAATTATTCCTGTGAATGCTGTAAGTTAATTAACCAATTTAGGAAATGCTACTATTGTGAATTGAAGTGATGTTCATCTTGTAAGATGTTAATATTAATTTAATATCTCCTTATAAAATTTGTAACGCAAATAACACTTTTTAGTTGTCACATATTTTGATTACAAAGAATTTTAACTTTCTTAAGAAAAGTGGTGTTTCAATCAGGCATTTAATCTAGTGTCCCCTATGTTATAAAACTTATATTCAACAATGTTATACATTAATTTTGTTACTGTTTACTATTTTTTTTATCAGTAAATTTTTCATCCATGTATGATTGATTTAATTTATAAACAGAAAATATTGATATCTGTAAATTAATGAAACTATTTGGTAAGTAATTGTAACTTTAGAAATGCTGTAAAACAGAGCAGATGACAAGAGACTGTAATAATAAATTAACAATTTTTTTTTTCCACAATCTGACTATGCTATTGACCTAGCAAGGTCTTAACAGCTTCACCGGACTACTAAAGCAAGCACATATGGCACTCAGCCTACCACAGAGCTTATAACAAACTGGTATCTACAAGAAAGTAAAAGGAAGGGTGATGGATAAGTTAAAGGATTAACTGATGGCAAAAAAGAAATTGGGAATACAATTTGGCCTAGAAAAACTTTTGAGAGAACAGTAAGGAAACATCTGGAAGATGCCTTTGTGTGACATGACCCTCTGAACATTAATAAAGGCAACCAGAAGTATTAAAATTTGTATGTAAATTGAAGTACAAGAAACAAATAGTAACATACTCTATAAATATAAATAATTACCAAAGGACTTACTCAGTTAAACAATTCAGAGGCTAAATTTAGAAAGTAAGTTATGAATGTTAACCCATTATTACACTTTTGCAATGAGATTTACCGCAGTCTCCATACATAGTGAAAGTTATAAATGTAGAACAGATTTTCAATTACTCCAATTTTATTTCAAAAGCAAGCTTACTATGTGACTGTCAATAAAAATTGGTCAAGATCTCACGACGTTTGCTTACATAACACAAAAACACTATATACCTATTACAAAATTTATAAGTTGCTCATGTTATTGGCAGCAATTTAACAATTCAATAAGATAAATTGTTATTGATGGAAAGTACGAATGTGATAACACAATATATTATCGAAATATCAGAAATAAACTAACTCGAGCGAATTAATTCCAGTGTAGATAATTTTTAACTACTATACTTAAGTACAATAATAAAAAAATAAACCGCACAAGAACAAACATAATTCATACTTACTCAGGCCAAACGTGGCACAAATATTCTTCGATTACTAAACACCTGAAAAAGTTATCTAAACTGTGTTAAAATATTACAATACTATAGAATAACTAAATTTAATAATTTTACTGTTCGTACCTTTCGAACAAATAGTAATTCGGCACACAAGCTTGAAGGACAGATACGTAATCAGTAATGTAAAAGTAAATTTTGGTATCATATAATGTCATATCTGTCACAGTTTCATGAGACAGTAGTTGACACTAGGGTTGTAAGAGTTATACATCGATATCAAACACACAACGTTTGGTTTAAATATATCCTTTAAAACCGTTGTATTGTCGACCTGTTTAATAGAACATACTTAAACAAAATAAGTTAAGTTAAATAAAAATATTTTATTAATAAAAACAACACTATGTATATCATTCAATATATCAAATTCGGACGTTAATGCAGCGAAGACACCCCGGACTTACTGTTTGACTTGGAGAAACAAAATAGTCGATCAGAGTTGAGAAAATTGTAAACTATACTTACAATTTATTTTTCGACATCATTTATTATTATGTTTTTCATTTGGACTTTTGAATCGTTAGTCTATTCAACACAAGTTGTTTTTGTGAAGAAAAGATTACTAACCAGCACAAGTTCAAGCAATTACGTCACCTCATACGAATAAACACATAGCCGGCTTTTAATATATATTTACAATGTTAGTGTTACATATATTCTCAATACATTTCAATTATTATAATTAAATTTAATATACATACATATATACTTACAAAGAATCATGAAGTTTAACATAATCGAACTTTAAAATATTGTAATATTAATTTTAATTTGAAGCAACTTATACCGTTGTATAACTTTATACAATCTGACAGCTAATATCCCGCATAAATAAATTTGTAAACAGTCCACCCCAAAAGAGGGCATTGTGATAACAAAAGTAAATTAGGTAAGCTATTAGAGTACATCATAAAGTTCTACAATATTACTTACAAATATTTAATTATAATAACCAAATCTGTACCAACCCCCTAGCGTTCTAATTTCAGTAAAATAATAAGTTAAGAACCAATGAAATAGTGTTTGTGGAAGATTTAAACAAGAAAAATCGAGAATTATAAAAAATATCTTAATACTGATTGTATTTTTATTTTAGTTTTTGACTTAGTATCATGGACTTATTATACAAAACTATATTATGTCCATGCTTAGTATCAGGCAATGAAATAAATGCTCTTTACGTTATGGCTACAATATCGATATTCAAGTTAAATATTTCAATTAAAATCGATGTAAAAACTCGTTATATTAAATCACTAAAAACGTTGATTTTTTTTTCACATGAATATCCCTAGTAGACAACCACAGAATATATATATTTATAATATAGCAAAAGTATTATAACTCAACTAATTTATTTACATTGGGTGTTTTGTGTTGGCATAAAATGATATTACAAATATAAATATCAATGATTGGCATAGTTTTCTATCGTTAAGTTTTAATTTAATAAAACTATAATTTTTGAGTTACAAAAAACAATCCATAGATGACGCTTTGTTCATCTTCTGATCTGCATCATGTATCCTCAAGCACAACGATTTTTTAACTCATAGAAATGTATGGAAGCACGCGCACTGCGATTTAAAAATTGGGATCTAGTAGATTCTCATATATTTATTGCGGTACGGAAAAGCTACCTCAAATTATCGCAATAATGTTCGAAGTACCGTGTAGAAATATTGTCGATACGTGCTTTACATGAGACAAAGAGGTGCTGTTTTCACTGTCTATATCTGTAATCAAATAGTTTTATGGTAATTCTAAAGTAATAGAAATATTCCTATATCTCTACACACTTTATTAAAATAATTTTTCTGTCTGTTTGCGTGTTTCTTTAGTTTTTCTTAACTACATAACAGATCTTGGCAGTTTTCACAACCATATAGACGATTTTGTTCCGAAGGATTTTGTCTTCAGCTATGGCATAATAAAAAGATAAAGTATTATAAAACTGGTTCATAAATTAATGACTGATTATTTATTGATGTGAAACATATATAGGCGGAGGGTAAACCTGATTGCTAGCGTGGTAAGGCGAAACACGAACTTTGCACTATTAACTAAATACTCAAAAACTCGATTTGTATAAGCGTAAGATTCAAATTGTTTTTTCGGCCACTCGTTCTACTAGTGTTATGCGGTACACGCCGAGTACCTAGCTCTCTTTGATAAATGCCGCCAAACACACCGCGCCTGCGTCTAGTTGAAGTTTTGTATGGATTGTACTGCAACTAGCACTGACACAGACACACATTTCAGTGTCGCGGTCGGTACAATAGGGACGAAGACGTATGTGGGCGAGCGTGCCTCTTCACCTATTTTGCATCCATCTGACATCTAAATGTCTGCTCTGCGCATCTACTTCAGTCGGGACAAAAAGTTTGACGTGGACTATAATTTTTTTTAGAAAAAAAAAAAACATTTTCAAAAATGAAAATACTTCTAGTCAGAGAACGAAGCGTATTTTTCGACATTTTCTCGAAGATAGTATATGTTGAAATTAAAGTAGTAAAATCACAATTTCAGTTGATATCGGTAGTATTCGTATTGAAAAGTGACAATTGCTATATTAAAAACCAATATTTTTTTATTTTTAATGCCCTGAGATTCTGGTATAACTATCCTATCCTATCCACAAATAAATAGGTATTTTCCACAGAGATATTTTTTGTTTTTTTTTTTTTTCATTGTGACATGAGCAAGTAGTTTATAAGTTGTTTACTTATAAACTCTTTGGGCCTGAGATATATTTTTATTGCAGCAATTTTTACTATTGTCTGGTTCCGAGTTCTTGGCGGGATTTTAGTCTGTCATGTAGTGGACTTTATATTTTATTCATAATCTTGTTTTACTTGACTCTATATTGTGTAAAATTGGTGGTGTTTGATGTAATATGGTTAATTTATTGTGCATAAATGAAGTGCATGGAAAATAATACCACGGTGGATGAATTCTGGGATGCCACAAAAATTCCCTGGAATGTTTTAACAAGGTAACTACCATATTGTTGAAACATTGAAATAATAGCACGACACTTTACTAGAATATCAATCTCCTAAATTGCCCTGACAATTTTAAACCTACCTTTGACTTTATGAACTCCACGCTTAAAGATATTTGAACAATTTTGTTTTATAATGACTAGAAGATTAAGAAGATAAAAAAATTCTGAAATATTATATAAAAGATTTGGCGCTTAAGCCTTCACATTAAGTTGGATATAGAAGAAAACTGACTAAAGAATACATAAAAACTATCCATATCGATAACTTCAGAATTGGCAACAGAAATGACTTACAAATTAAGAAGATAAAAAAGATGCTTAAAATGTACAAAATATACAGAAGATTTGGCGCTTATGCCTTTGTATTAACTTGAACATAGAATAAAACTCACTACACAATATACAAGAACCACATATATTGACAACTTCAGAATTGGCACTATGGATTAATTCCTTCGCCTGTCCTATTGGATGAATATTATTTCTACTACTGTCTCTGGTTTCAATAATTATCTATACTAATATTATAAAGAGGTAAAGTTTGTGAGTTTGTGACGTTGTAGGGGGTAATCTCAGGAACTACTGGTCCGATTTGAATAATTCTTTCAATGTTATATAGCTCATTCATCGAGAATGGTTATAGGCTATATATCATCACGCTAAGATCAATAGGAGCGGAGCACAGATGAAAAATGTTTTAAAATCTGGATGTTTTTTTTCCTTTTGAGAACTGATGCGTGTTAGTGTATCTATTCCACGCGAACGAAGTCGTGGGCAGAGGCTAGTTGTAAATAAGCAAGTTGTTACAATAATAAATGCTGATATTAGATATACAAAAAAAAAACATTTTAATAAATAATAATGAAAGTTGGTTTACTTTTTAGTTGGTATGTATGGTGTCATTCAAGTAAGCAGTGATAGAGAGTGGGGTTCACTGATTTGCTTATTTTTGATGACATGCGGATTGGGGGCTTTGTGTGGTGATTACGACAGCAATATTTATTTATGTAACCAGAACAGTTTTAACAATATTTATTTAAATGTTTACGTATGCATGGGTAGGAGGTAAGTGGTAAGAGCATTGCTTACTTTTGCTGACCAGGGGGAGGAGGCGTTCAGAAATTATAAAAATTCTGCTTACGTAATACTTGAACGGTTCCTATGTATTTGATATGAAGTTATTATTTATTTACCCTGTCATTTTCAGCGGTGGGTACATTAAATCCAGCTGCTAAGCATTATTTTACCAAAATTAAAAAAGGGTTCTGACATGAATAACTCCCACCAAATATTTGATTTTGCGAAATTCATACCTGTGATAAAATATTTTCGATGCAAATGAAAAATCGCAATGGTGTAGAATCATTTTTATCATATCGAAAATTATGTCTCACGTTATATGAAAAAAGATGGATATATTTGGACAATGTTTATAAAGATGGTGTCGAACATTTTTGAATTTCTATTCTAATTTTTATGTTAGTTGCCACATGAGAAAAACTTTAAAAATCATAGATATATTCTTTTATTTCATTTAATATTAGCCTCGTACTACTTGTTCTACATATTAGTGGAGATTGATTAAGTTTTAAATGTCACAAAACTCTACGATATGGTTGAAAATTGATTTTTTTTATGTTTTATAGATATTTTACTGGCAATACTGGATTTAGCAAAACGGAGTTTTTAGCGAAATCGAAGATCTCAAAAATAATAGACGATGCATCTTATTCAATCTCTGAAGTTATATGGATTTTTCGTTGATTTACTAACGAGAAATTAAAATATGTTATTGTTATACATTTTTCTATGCTTATTTTTAGATTAACGAATGAAAATTATTTATCATGATGAGAGACGCTACTCACTCTTGTTTAGCCGCCATGTCTGAAGTTCGTTGTATCCTTGGAGTTCGTGTTGTGCTATCCCTTGTTGTTTATACATTACAGTGGTTTTAATTATTAATAAACAATGAATTTGCTAGAGTATGAATTAATTAAGGACTAGTTTTTGTGTGGAGTGATATCACAGTTCCCGCAAATCGATAAAATTTGTTTTTGAAGAAGTTCTCAAACATCGTATTTTTAGTTCGTCCGCCATATTGGCGTTAATATTTCTTCGTAAGTCTTTTTTGATAATTTTTAGCTTTAGACATATAACTTTACCTAATTTTTGTAGCATTTGATTGCTCTATATATGTACTATAAAAGTATCATTTAGTATAGGATAAATACAGCGTTAAATGTATTAATAATAGGACGTTGGTTTCATGGCCTCTTTATAAATGATTTTTAATGGTTTGCTACTCTTAACCCAGTAAAAAGCTGATTACATGGTATCTAAATCTATTAATATTCGTTTTATATATTGTTTACTTTACTGATCATGTTCGTTAGTTACTTTGAGAATAGAAGCTACTAGCTGGTAATTCGCTTACTCACACAAAGGCAGTTCATTCTAATTATGAAATCACAGCATTTTATAAAATATCTATATAACAGGGATTTTGTATTAGTCAATTTTATGATAATGTTTACATTATTTGATTCCGTATTCATTTGTATGGAACAGTAGCTAGCATGTTTGGAACAAGATCTTGGAGAAGGTTCCAGATGATTATTAGTCACCTCTTTCTCAAAAAAATAACATTAATACTATGTAATGCATGTGGCATGTCAATTGGTTTTAGAGTATTATGATATGAATTATTGTCCCTATTGAACCTTTATAAATAAACCTTTTTAAACCGTAATGGAATACATCTTATGAAATATAATAGAGAGTTACTCTTCATGTCAACAATTTATGATAATGCATTTATTAAACGGTTTCACTATTTTTGATCAGGATAAATGAATCCTTAAATATAAAGTTCTGTCTTAAAAAGTTGTAGTGTTTTGATAAGTTTGTGTAAATGAAACCATGTATGTCACCTTGATTTACAAAAGTCCAGTGAAGCTGTAAAGGCCTTGAATGGCCAATAGCGTAGTCTGTTCGAAAAGAAAAACACCTTTATTTTAGTGACGACAAACTGCTTTTAGTTATATCCATGTAAAACAGACAAAACATATAATTTAAATTATTATACGTTCTGTTTAAAGCTGTATAAAACTTAGTATTGTTTGCAGAGTCATCAAAGTAAAGAATAGAGAGGTTATTTATGGTAAAAAAATAATTTGTATTAATAAAATATAATACAGAAGATTGTGTAATATATATATCATATTTATTTAGTTATTTTTATTAACAAAATTAAAAGATCAATATACAAACTAGTTCCTTAATATCTACGTTCCTATTAAAATGATTGTAAACCAATGAATTTCTTATTTAAATGCATATTGATTTAATTTTTTATTAACTGTTATCTATGAACACTCAAATATACCATAGTTTGAGGATATAATTAATTAAAATTAATTCATATAGTTCATATCTGAAGCATATGAAATCATATATAATTTTAAATAGTTCTTGGTACCCTATTTTAATATTTCATTGTTATTTGTAACTTAAAATTACAATCTGATGAACTTTTCTTGTAAAATGTTAATAATCTTTTTTACATTTCTAGTTAAAACTTGCATATGAAGCATGTAATTATATTATCTTATAATAATTTATGATGTAAGATTTTTGTTTATTACAATTTTGAAATTATATTGTTATTCTACATACATTTTTTACACATTACTTTTGCAAATATAGCATTCCACTAAATACTTGTTTATTTTTGTGTTAGATATACCCTTTCTACGTTTTCTTTATTTGATATTAGATGTATAATGTATATTTAATTGTTATTAAAAAGTAAGTGGATAAAAAATGAACTTTTCTTTATATTTTACATTTACATTGATATCTAATTTCATAATATGAGAAATATGCAGTTCCATAGCAAATTCAGTGAATATATGATTGTATATCTTTTATTATTTAAATCAAGACTTAAGTTATACAAGAGCCCATTATATCAATCTAATTTTGTACTTTTGTCTCTTATAGAGAGAGATACATAAATATATTACTCTAAGAATTACTATACACAAACTATTATCAGAATACACACTTGTATCAGATAAATAGTGCATTTTATAAATTTGGAAATAGTAACAAACATTATTACTTGCATTATTATCCTTGAATTGTGTTATTATTTCGTATACTAACTCATAGATCTGTTTTTAGAAAAATGATTTTTTAATACCTGGCTCTTAGATATTTTATAAGAATGAAGATTAGTCAGTCCTTTAGTTGCTTGTACATTATCTCTGCTAAATATTATCAAAATTGTTGGCTACTATGTATGCTTTTAGTTTAAGTATTACCACAAATTTGACTCAGTACTAACCATTGAGACTTGTATCAGAACATGCAGTGTGGTATGTCTAGGCAGAAATATCTACCTATGATAGTTTTTTAAATACTTTGTTCTTCTGATGCTCTTCTCACATTTGTTACTTTCCCAGTAGCATTTAATATTTCTTGATGAAACTCTGTTGACTCATCATTTTCAGCCTAATACCTGGTGAAAACAAAACATGATATTTTTGAGACTATTTTGTCTTAAAGTTTAATGTTAAAGCATAATTTTATAAAGATTTTCTTCTAAACTGCCATAAATAGAATAAAACCATTATATGAAAAATGGTAAAAAATCATATACAAAAACATAAAATATCTACTTTAGAATCTATGAGTAAAATATCTTAATTTTTATTTGAAAATTAATACTTATGTATATTAGTTTATATTTGAGTATTCCCAGGAATTTCAATGTACATATGAAGTTTGCCATAAGGTCTTTGATAAAAAAAAAAATGGGTTTCATGTTCTGGAAAACTGATTCTTCAGGGAATAAATAATTTTTTTATTTTTTTTTGAATCTCTGTTTAAACCTACAGATACAAAAATTTATATTGTGGCCTGTAATAATTGCAAAAAAATATTTGTTGTAACCAAATGACATTATAATAAATAGAACAACTGCATGTGATTTCTTTAATGTTAATTGCAATTTAAAACTTAATAATACAGCATGTAAGTCTCGGCTTAAACGAAGTGCGAGAATTGTTAAAATCGGATCAGTAGTTTCAGAGATCAAGCACATCTTACAAGAAATAAACTTTACTTTATAATACGAAAATTTTAAAATAAAACAAAGATTAAAGGATCTTCTATTACAAATTAATCTACTCCATCAATTATTAAAATTGAATGAATATTGTGTAAATAAAATTGTTTGTGGTCTACTACTACTGAGTACCTAAAAAAAATACATAGGGTGAAGTGCTGACATTACTTATTTTAAATAAGGTATATTGTTTATTTTAATCTGTATGCAGCTGGGTCTTTCTATATGATCTATATCAACTCAAAGATGTAATCTCTGTAAAAGTTTTTAATGGGATTTTTTGGCGGGATTTTGGTCTGTCATGTAATGGATTGTATATTTATTCATCATCTTGTATTATTTGACTCTATATTTGGTCAAATTGGTGGTGATTTACGTAATACAGTTTGGTTATTGTACATAAGTGAAGTGAATTGAATATAATGCCACAGACTATGTATTCTGAGATTCCATAAAAAACTCCCTGGAAAGTTCTAACAAGGGAGCCACCATCTTGTTGGAACATTAAAATAATCAAATTACACTTATTGTGCAAAATATGTTGTAAAATCGATTGAAACAGAATATTGACAATAGCAAATGCTTCTTGCGGAGCCAAAAGAAGAAGGGCTTTGATATTTTTAAAGAAAACAACTCTTTTATTCAGTTATGCCTAATGATCAGAGTATAAAATTAATAATGTAATTCACAATTACTATCAACTGCCCTTACTATTTGATACCTACTCGAACAAATAACATATTCGATTATTCTCAAAATAATGTAGAAATCACCAATAAGATAGCTAAAATCTTTAAGAGGCAAAAGGAAAGTAAAAAAACTGTTAATTTATTACCTTTTTCAATTTTATTTATTGTAAGTATAATATTACATTACTTTTTCATTTACTCACTCATAACAAGGTGGGATTTTATTTAATATTGAGCAATTTATAGTAACTTAAAAATAATTCAATATTTAAGAAAATAATACACAGTAGACATGCATGCGACCTTGCATAGTGGACAAAAAAAAATATTATCTGTGCAAATCCATTGCACTCATTCAATAATTCTGTAATTTTAAGGAACCAATAAATATTATTATTGTAGATATTTTTATTTCATAAATACGCATGGTGGCCATTGGGTTCGTATTTTTAGAGTTATTATGAACTAGCAACTGACTACGGCTACACAAGAATTCTTATGTTGTAATTATTCTCCACTTATTAAAATATAAGTACATTTTATGATTTGTGGGTATTAATGTATTGTGTATTAATACCATATTAATTATGGCATGACTTGAGATTAGATATTTGTCATTGATTTCTAAAACTAATGTTAACCATTATGTATTTATCTACATCTGTTTAAAGTGATTATGATTTTAATTTCTTGTTTCTTTCCCATTCTCCTAAATGGTACTGAACATTTTTTTTATAGTTTATCATTCTGTACTTGTACAATTTTTATTAAAATAGAGTGAAAAATAAAATGTTCATTTTTAGTAGCATTATTGATTTTATAGCCTATTAATAGTTCCATGATATATACTTTCTTTGTATTAAATTTCATCAAAATTGATTAAATTACAGAAATATTCAGTAATTGTATAATGATATTTTGATTTGATTTTAAATGTAATATGATTATTTTTTTGTGTAACTGATCCCTTTAGAAATGGCCAAGCTTATACAGATATATTTGATAAAATATCAAGGGTTTTATAGGGTAAATCTGGACATGTAAAAAAAAATCTACAGTATCAAAAATATATATATCGACAGTATTGAAATTTATATAAAAACAATGTGTTGAATTAATTAACCACTATATGTATATCCAATATATGGAGAAAATATTCATGAGTCTTTAATGTTTTTTATCAAAACTTATATATTGTAAGGGCTTTTAAAAACGAATATAAGGTTTTTTTTGTGTCTGTACGTAACCCAAAATCGGCTTGACCGAATATTATTAAAATGATGTACCAGACAAGTATATATTTTCGAAATTAAAAACAGGAAATCCTGAATTAATCAGATTTTAATGTGGTATAGCCGGAAAGTATATGCCCTTTAGAAATTTTAAATTACTAAGTGAATTCAGATCGGGACATATGTGTAACTCAAGCATACTTTGTGGCAATATATAAACATTTGCTTAATTAAAATCCGCTGATTAAAATTAATTATTTAAAAATTTGATTATTAATGAAAAAAAAAATGTTAACTTTAAACAATTATATGATTCTAAACGTCAGTCATATTATAAATATATCAATTGATAAGGTACAAAATTCTTCAATATTACTCTACATTTAGTTAAGAAAAAATAATAATAAAAGAGATATTTAATTCTCAAAGGATGTTAATAAAATTTTGTGCACGAAAATATACGTCACTTCGATTATGGAACTTTTACATCTTTCCTCAATTGTTAGAGTACTAAATTCTTCAAAAATACTTACTTACATTTACTTTAAAAAAATCTAAAATAAAACAAACATATTCAATTCTCAATCAAGGGTTGTTAATAAAATTTTGTGCATGAAAAGTATACTTCTGATTATGAGAGGTTTATGACATTCTTCAATTGATAGAGAGTAAAAATGGTTAAATATACTTTTAAATCTCATAAAAAAAGGATTTAAATAACTAACTAAAAAGATTTCTAAGCAATATTTGTAACATGTTGTACAAAAAATTAATAGTCTATTAAGATTCTGATGATACTTTTAGGATTGCCAATATTTACTGAGAAAAATAAACCTATAATATTTTGAAATAAAACAAAATATTTATTTGGAAGAAAAAAAAATTTTAATTGATTTAGTCCTTTAAAATCATCACTCTATGCTTTTAGCACATGCTATCAATTGTTTGTTGTCTTTGAAAATTTCAAAACTAGTTTTAGATTAAAAATTTTGGTAATTTTTTTTATTAAAGTTATCAATTTATACCTCTCTTCTCTCTATACTACTATGGTAATGTAGCTGAAATATTACTGAAAAACCTCTTTCAGTTAAAACCAATATGACGGGAGTGGAGAATAAATACAACTTTTTTTTCTAAATTATGTTAAGAATATTATCAATACAATACTCTTATCAATACAATCTGAGAGATCAGTGACAATAATATTGACCATTTCGGTTAATGGCTTTTCAATTTTTATTTTTGTTTTATAACCAAAGTGCTTATTTCACGGAATCCATGTTATCAGACCAGCTAATGCTTTTCAATGCTTTTCCTAATATCTCCTGTTTTTAGGTTATGTTATTGGATAGGTTTATTACATTAGCCATATACTATATACTTGTTTATTATGAGCATCCTAAGAAAGTTACTAATAAAAACTTTGCACTGCTTAAATAATCTTTAAAAAATGCATAGTAAGCATTTTCTTTAATAAAATTTGATCCACAAACATTATGGATAAATAACACAGTTATACTAAAAACTTTGAAAAAAGAATTTTATGTTAGTAGAATCAATTAAAATGTACTTGTGAACTGAACAGTGGATGATAATTGATAATTACACATAAAATAAAATTAATTTTTAGAATGTATTTACTTGTGTATAAATTTTATAATTTTTTTTTTCTTTTACAGGGGAAAGTGACTACTAGTAAGTAGTTGAGCAGTTTTTAGTAGAAAAATTTACACTTCAGTCTACCCCGCAGTCCGTGACGAGGTGATTATGTTATAAATCTTATCTTGCTATGTTTATTTAGATACAGAATAATATATATACAATTTCTGTTTTCAGAAATGGTATATATTGTTGTATTTCAAGTTCTTAATTATAACCCCTATTTCTTTCAGGTAGTATATTTATTTATCAATGAATGGAATACTCTATTTTTAGGTGCAAAGGCACCAAAACAGTTTTATTATGATAGAATGGTTTAGTGTTATAAGAGGATATAGCTGATGCCTCTTAGCCAGAAATTGGATGAACCTCTTGTTACGATTGAGGTGAGAGTTTTATGACAGGTTTTAGATATAAAAAATTACAAGTATTTGTAAAACTTCTATACATCTACTACAGTTGTTGTATCTTTTGGCAGGTAGATTGCTGATTCCAGCACAATGCAGCAGGCAGTCGATCCTCTTGCAACGACGAGCACGGTATTTTAGATTCCATATTTAATATATATATTCCATTATTCCATTCCATAGTTTACATATGTGTATGATGTATTTTATCGTCAGCCGACAGTGGAACCAGTTAATGGGACACCTCCGGATGAAACGTCTCGTAGACAAGGGCGAATGACCAATCAGCTACAGTTTCTTCAAAAGACTGTAATGAAGGCAGTATGGAAACACCAATTCGCCTGGCCGTTTCATCAACCAGTCGACGCTAAAAAACTTAATTTGCCTGTAAGTTAAATATTATAATAACTTACAACTCTTTATCATATTGAAGACTTTGAGTTCTAATCATCAACATTTTTAGGACTATCATAAAATAATCAAAAAGCCAATGGATTTGGGAACAATCAAAAAGCGCCTTGAGTCCAATTATTACTATTCAGCTCAAGAATGTATTCAGGACTTCAATACAATGTTTACAAACTGTTATGTCTATAATAAACCAGGTGAAGATGTTGTTGTAATGGCCCAGACTTTGGAGAAATTGTTCCTGAATAGGGTGAGTACTCTTTTATCAGTAATTGAATTGACAAATATTCAGGATTTTAGTATAGCAATCGTATTATTCTATTCGTTATACTTGGCATATGCCAAATATAACATTCTTCAATTGTTAACTCAGTTTTCATATCCTTTATACACATCAAATTCGTCATACACAGCCTCTTAACACTTCTTTGTGTTTCTTCTACTTGTACATCCATATATCTTTCATACTTAACACTCTTCAATTATTTGTATTTCATCTTTGCTCTCAACATTCCTACGCCACATGAATTTATTACCTACGCACAACTTCTTTTTCCTTGGTGGTATTCTCATTCTTCCTCTGATGTAATCATTCCTAATCATTATAGTAACACCATAAGTCTAATATTAACTACTCTGCTATACGTAACTGCATGATTGCAATGAATAGAGGCGCTATTGTTTTTAATGTTTTTTTTTTCGAACTGACTATGCTATTAACCTAGCAAGGTCTTAGCAGCTTCACCGGACTATGTTGTTAGTGTCTAGCAGCGCTATAGTCGTTTACTAAAAATGTTCTGTAGGCTTGAATTTCATAAACAAATCAAAATAAAAATACTTTATTCAGTTTAAGCCCTAATAATGCGCTTATGAACCTCAAAACTATCACCATTCGGAAAACTATCCAGTGGTCGAGAAGAACCGGCTAGAAATTCGATCGGGTACACATTTTTAACATATAGGTAATACTTCCAATACATTATATGTTACTATTAATTTTAGTGGATGCACAGAGATGAGTCAATGCCAAACATCACCATCGTGTTCACATACGAATCCATTCTATAATAGCCATTTGACACCAAAACCCGCTTGACACGAAACACGGAACAACCAGTTTGTTACAGTTTCTAGTATTTCGATCATGCCGTTTTTTTACAAAATGCCGTTTCCGAAAGTTTTTGCAGACATACATTAAATTGCCAAAAATATACTGGGAAGGTAGATTTAAGAACAATGAAAACGAACAAAGAAACAAGTAAATAATATTCTGTGTCTGCACTGAACATTTTTTGGCTCATGAGCTGCGATTTATCAACCACTGCTATAAACGAGTTTCATTTTGAAATCATCATCACAGTCTGTAACAGACCCACTGTAGGGCCATAGGCCTCTTCTCGAAGGAAGGTATCAGCGTTATCACCGTTTGGCGATTTCAAACTGAGAAATTCTATAATTTTCCCACATACAGTATTACTACAAGAATACTTCTCAGGTTCAGGTTTCCTCACGATGTTTTCTTTTAACGTCAGTCGATAGTGTTACCAATTTTAATTACCAAATGTACACGAATTCCGAAAAATTCGTTGGTTCATGCCGGAGTTCGAACCTGCGGACATCGAAATATTATTCCACTGGTCAAACCAGTAGTCCACCATGACTTTCTCATTTTGAAATGTAATAACTTGAAGAGGCATTTACGCAGGCCGGCATGACAGCGGCGACCGACGAAAGATGACGTATCTCTCGGCAGTCGTCGTTGTTTTTGGATTGCACTGTGCTTATCATCAGGCATAGTGCAGTCACTTTGCCGTGCTACAATAAAAAAAAATCTAATTTTAAAATGTTCTACTTGACAGATAGCTCAGATGGACAAAGAGGAGAAGGAGATTGAAGCACCGTCGAAAGCCGGTAAAGGCGGCGGTGTTAAGAAGCGCGGTACGGGAACGAGTAGTGCGAGTACGGGCAGTACGGGCTCCACGCCTAGTACGGGTGTGAGTGTCCGCGCGACCGTGAAGGCGTCCTCCGCGCCGCCGCATCCCGCGCTCGTCGGCTCCACCAACACGACGACAGCGCCCGCGCTCACGACGCCGCAACCGACGCCCCCCGCCACGCACACCGGTCTCCCACAGCAGGTACTCTAAAGGTCCCTGTAAGCCCATTGTTGACGATCCCCACATTAACATGGTAGTAGAGCCATGCTGAAGCTATTACTGGTTTCAGCAGGAATGGGTCGGCTCGTCCAGGGTACTACCTCCCGACCCACAGAAACACCGAGAGCGCCGGAAGACCACCTCCTCCCCGACTCCCAAATTCTCTATACCCCTTCCCCCAAACACAGGCTGGCAATACGCTTTCTACTCCCCTGGTGTTGCTAGTGTCTATGGATGGTGGTGTCACTTAACAACAGGTGGCCCACCTGTTCGTTTGCCTCGAATGATATGAAAAAAAATAGATTCTTTAGAACTTCGTAGGGGCATTGGCTGTCTATACGTATTCTATCGCATGTTTGGATATCTCTAATATGGTGATATCTTCACCATTTCAAACTCTCACCTCCCGCTGCTAGCTGGCTGCTCATCCGCACACCTTAAAATCTAGCAAAATGGCGACCACCATGAGATTCTCTCGAACTTTCCTTAGGCGTACGCTAGCATTGTGGAATGGGTCACCCAGCACGGTTTTTCCTCAGGGCTATGATATGGAACTCTTCAAGAAGGGAATGATGATACGCGCTCTTCAAGTTCGGCAGCATAACAGAGATGCCCTTGATGTTGCAGTTGTCCATAGTCGACAGTAACTATTTACCATCAAGTTGTCCATCTGCCTGTTTGCTGGCAACAGCTCAAGCCAAGGTGTGCCGTGCATCTTTGAGCTGATTGTGAAATAAAATCAGTTGAGTGCCTTAAGTGCTCGCTTTAGTCCAGTGAAATTGTAAAGGCCTGTCAGGCCAATAGCATAGTCAGTTTGAAAAAAAGAGCCATCAGATTGTCACCACTTTTAGTAAAAATACCGTTGGTAGTAAATCTGATCTATCAAGATCTCATAAATAACTTCTATATGAATTAAAAATACGTTCTATACATCTTTTTGTTCACTTAAAGTGCTTCCTAGGGCTATATTTTGAATATTTTGTAATTGAATATATTGTGACATGAAGATTTGACTACACAAGATTCTTCTTACTTGTCTAGGAACATCATTTTATCAAAATATACCTAGCAAAATGTCATCTGTGGTTGATACTTTAAAGTATTATTTTGTGTACAGGTTGCGACGCAACCTTCAAGCTTCCATGTAACGCAACCCACTGTGCCACCAGTAACGACGATTCCGGCCGTAACGTTATCGCAAACTCAGCCTGTTAAGGTAATTATTGTCTATTAGAATTATTTTTCAGTATATAAATTTAATGAAGTCTAAGTTTGAGAAATATTATCTATTTAAGGTGAAAAAAGGTGTCAAAAGAAAAGCTGACACGACAACGCCAATGGGTAGCTCATTTGAAGGAGGGTACACAACTCCAACCATAGACCAACAGAGCGGACCTAAACCGGCTAAAATTTCCACAAGAAGAGAAAGTGGGCGCCAGAAAAAGGTGTGTTTCATTGTATTTTACGGTTAAGTTTATCACTGGTTATTGAATCGCCAAAGTCATTTATTGCCTATATTACATTTTTTTGTACTACTGTTCTGTTCAGTTCACTCTACAAATTATTTAATTTTTGCTAGAAATAAAACACAAGTCAGTGATGCTTTTACATACTATCTAGTGTTTACATTTACTTCCTCTGAAGAAACGAATCTTATGACAATATATATGTATTATCAGAAAATAGAGATAGATTCTTTTTAAAAAATTATGCGAAATTTAAACAGCACAGTAGCATTGAATTCAAGTATATGTAAGCCTCATTGAAAAATTATGTTTTGTTGTAGTGTATGAAAGGGGGCTCCCCTTAAATAATTTTTCCTGTAGTAAAATTGTTGATTACTGTATAAGTTGAAAAGTGTTCTGATTTTACGCGCCTACTTGTGATAGATATCTAAAGTTAAATTCAATATAATAATGCAAGTGGTAGAAATAATAGTTATTCAATATAATTCTGAACCAAATCAATTTGCGAAAGTACAGATAATATGAATATGTGTATAATTTAAGGTAAAAATACTCAATGGTTTATGAATTTAGATAATTACAATGAGTAGAGATTACATTATAGTTTATTCATAATACTTTGATAACTTTGCCTAACATAACTTATAATTTATGGTCTCACCCTGTATATGAGTATTTAATAGCAGGAGATGGAAAAAATTCTATGTAAATAAACAATTAAAAGAACAAAGGAAAGTGTGATGCTTACTGCATTAGTGTATCTAACACATACAGATTTTAATTCAAGGAATATTATCAGAACTTAGTACATTGTTTGAGGTATATTTGTGAGAATATAATATGTATTTGTATCTATTTCTACATAGACAAGTCGAACAGGAGAAGAAAGCTTTAAAATGGGTGGTTTATCTCCTGGAGTGGGTGGCGCTGGAACCTCCCATCATTCTGTTTTAACTCCTCAAATGGCTAAGAATAAGGAGAAACTTTCTGACGCACTGAAAAGCTGCAACGAAATTTTAAAGGAATTATTCTCAAAAAAACACTCAGTAAGAAACTATAATTATTTTATATTTATGACCTATATTTTTGAATAGCGCTTTTGATGTGAAACATCTATAAGCGGAAGGTAAACCTGATTGATGGCTTGGCGACGCGAACTACGAACTTTGCACTATTAACGAAATACTCAAAAACATTTGCAATTTTATTTGTATAAACATAAGATTCAAACTGTTTCGTCGGCTACTCGATCTACTAGTGTTATAGGGTACGCGCCGATGACCTAGCGCCCTTTGATAAATGCCGCCAAATATATCGCCCCTGAATTTTTGTATTTTGTATTTAATATTAATGAATACTTATGTAGTAAAATAAATAAACTGTCATTATTTTATGGAACTAATTTGTAATGTTTTATCTTTTCATTATGTTATAGCTGATTCCTGTCATAATCTTTTCTTTTAGACATATAACTTATACAAAACAATTTCGATGTTTCACATCTGCCAGACTTCCCATGACGGTTCAATATATTTTATTTCTTGTAGAGTCTTCAAAGTAATTTAATATGGCCAATGCATTGTAATATCATGGTGTTAAGTGAATAATATTGTTTTTACAGGGCTATGCATGGCCATTCTATAAGCCTGTGGATGCAGAGTTACTAGGACTTCATGATTATTTTGACATAATTAAAAAACCCATGGATCTTGGAACCGTGAAACAGAAGATGGACAGCAGAGCGTACAAAACTGCGGCCGAATTTGCAGCGGACGTGCGTCTAATATTCACTAACTGTTACAAGTATAATCCACCTGATCACGACGTTGTTGCGATGGCGCGTAAACTACAAGATGTTTTTGAAATGAGGTGAGATTCCATCTTCTGCTTTTTTTTATATTATAGGAGGTAAACATACAGTTGAGTCATCTGATGTTAAGTGGCCGTAGTCCGGTAAAGCTGTGAAGGCCAGTAAGGCCAATAGTGTAGTCAGTTCGAAAAAAAAAATGTTAAGTGATCACCACCGTCCATAGACACTTGCAACACGTGGGTGGAAGGCAAGAGGAGAGGGTGAGGGTGAGGTGAGGTCTGACTTCGGTTTATCACTTACCGAAAGAAACGCAACAATGCAAGTACTATTACTTCATGTCGGTTTTCTGTGGGTTTACTTAGTGTTGTTAGTACAAAGTATGTTGTAGTCCAGTGAAGTTGTAAAGGCCTTGCAAGGCCCAATAGCGTAGTTAGTTCGTGAAAAAAAAGTGAATAATTTAATATTTTTTTATTATCGTGTACAGGTACGCTAAAATTCCTGACGAACCGGTACATGTAACGCTGCACATGGAAAAGGCGAGTTCCGCATCAAGCTCAGAGTCTGGATCGGAATCGGACTCGGAATCCGATGATTCGGACGAGGAGAGAAACAATAAAGTGAAATTACTCGAAAAAGAGCTGCTTGCGTTACAGGAAAAAATGAGAAAGTTGGTAGAAGAGTCTACTAATAAGAAAAAGGCTAAGAAAAAAATTAAAGAAAAACAAAAGAAACCGATAACAGCAGCACCGACGCCTAAAGTTCCTACAGCTCCAACGTATGCAGCTAAAGCAAATAATATTGCTGAAAATATTGGTGAGTTCTTAGTCATTATTCTATTTATTACTAGCCATTTAACACCACTATCTTCACCCGATTAGGCCTCCCACGGCAGCGGCTCAAGCCTAGGTTTGATCCCTCGGTAGGGAGCCCTTGAGTGCGTCGCTTGCGCGATACGGTGACACACAAATATACATCACTGCTACAACACAACATGATCACTCCCACACACGTGCACGCCTACACGCTTACACATGAAAGTGGAAGGGTTTACTTTTTTCCCTTATCGAACTGAAAAACTCTCTATTTTCCGATAATAAATATATGGAGGAGTTGTTGAGGCGTGTATGCTTGGTACACATATACGTTTTAACAACTCATACATATATGAATAGCTAGCTAGGTTAGCTAAGATAGGTTGCGATTTTGTATGCAACAGGCAACAGCCAAGCCGAGGTGTGCCGTGCACCCTTGAGCTGGTTGCCAAAATAAAATCGGCTGAGTGCCTTAAGCGCTCGCCTTAGTAGCCCGGTGAAGCTGTTAAGACCTTGCTGGGTTAACAGCGTAGTCATTTCGAAAAAAAAAAAAAAACACTAACTTCCTAAAACACACTGATGTGGCCCATCACATGGCATGGCATTCAATCTGCGTATTAAATTTCGATATATCAAAGAAAAATCGTTCACAATGATGAAGGTGATTTCAGTTATTTTACGATAGATATTGAAATTTTGCATAATTTTAGTAAAGTAAATTCAGAAATTAATGAAATTTTTTAAATTGTATATATGCATTTTGATATCAAAGAATGATGTAATTGATTATGAAAGGTTGAGAAAAAGTTGCAATTTTAAACAGCTTTAGTTTAAACGAAATTAGTAAGTGTAAAATTATAATTAAAAAAAAATTGATTAGATGCTTATAAACACGATCCACCAATTTTTGATCATTTTATTCTCATAATTTTGTGTTATTTAATTTTACATT
Organism: Antheraea mylitta; assembly: GCA_014332785.1. Classification (NCBI taxonomy): domain Eukaryota; kingdom Metazoa; phylum Arthropoda; class Insecta; order Lepidoptera; family Saturniidae; genus Antheraea; species Antheraea mylitta. The sequence goes on along the minus strand of JACEII010000013.1, from coordinate 6,606,247 downwards.
TTGTAATATTGATGTCATTTTACCCAATGTACTTTGGTTATTGTTCAAAAGTGACGTGGATGGGAATAATACTATTTAGCATGACTCTGAAATATCACAAAAATTCCATGGAGCCACCATGTTATTAGAATCTTGTAATGATAGCAAGACATTTGTAATAACGTTATTACCTAGTCCACAGTGGTGGTAATGATCTAGAAATTTGATTGTTAAAAACAAAACTAAAACAAAAAAACAATATTATTTACTTTCTAAGATCTTAAAATAATGATAGTTTTATCTATATTATAAATCATTATAATATATATACTACTACGTATTATAATATTAATGTAATATGAGTCAAGAACTTGAGAGAAAACAATTTTTCAAACAATATTAATATGATATTATAAAGAGGTAAAGGTTGTGAGGTTGTAAGTGGTAATTTCAAGAACTACTGGCCAGATTTGATAAAATCTTTCCTTGTTAGAGTGCTCATTTATCGAGGAAGGGTATAGGCTATATATCATTACGCTAAGACCAATAGGAGCGGAGCACAAATGCTTCTTTCCATTTTGAGTTTCCACTGTGTATTAGTTATCATTCCACGCGGACAAAGTCGCGGGTTTAAACTAGTTGATATAAGTTAGCCATCATATATTATCCATTATCTACTTGTACAATGGCAATAATCTGGACGATTATTAATTACGATTTAGTCTGTGCAAAACATTTTTAATTATTTCAGTATTGATTTTTTTCTTTTTTTTGTTAATTTTCCTAATCTTTTTTTTTTATAAAGTATGGTTGTAGAGCATCAATTACTTTTAGTATTTTATTTCTCTTTCTGGTTCAATTTCCATATTTTGTATTATTAAATTGAATCTTCAAACATTTAAAAAATAGTTTAATATTTAGTTTTATTAATATTCCATTTGTTGATGGAGCACTCTATGATTGACTCTAAAAATGACTACATTTATAATGTATCACAATAGTTCTACTTTTTGTATATTTACTAGTTTATTGCCATGTTGACGAGCTTAAAATAAATAAATTATTGGCCAAAATGAAAAGCAAGGATGTAATGTAATGTGTATGTTGCAGCTAGCGTGGGAGCGCGCGCGAAGACGAGCGGTAAGCGCGGCGCCGTGAGCGGCGCGGGTGGCGCGAGCGCGGGCGGGAAGGCGGGCGCGCGCACCGCTCCCGTGCCCACCAAGAAGAAGAGCTCGACGCCGACCGCGCCGCCCGCGCCGCACCCCGCGCCGCCCCCCGACACCGACGACGAGGACGTTGCCAAGCCCATGTCCTACGACGAGAAGCGACAGCTCTCGCTCGACATCAACAAGCTACCAGGTATCTAATACACCCTCATACCACAATTCACATAACAGACAGTTTGGAAACTCCCTATAAACGCTCGCACTGGCATACTCACACAAACATGCACATCGACACGACCCCTCAGTGAATCTCGTGTTGTTGTCCATAGAATTCCTTTCAAAAACTCTCGTCGATGAGCGCGTTTGTGTGAGTGTGCCGTTTTCGAACGTTTGTTCTTAGTTTCCGTACTGTGCCTCATATTTATACTGTGCCCATACATACACATTTGTAGGTGGTAGAGCCACACTGAAACTATTACTGGTTTCAACATGAATGGGTCGGTTCGCCCGGGGTACTACCACCCGACCCACAAAAACACCGACGTGAAGTAACAGTGCTCGCATTGTTGCGTTTCCTTCAGTCAGTGAGAGCGCCGAAAGACCATCTCCCCTCTACTTGCGACTTCACTGGTGTTGCAAGTGTCTATGGACGATGGTGATCATTTAACATCAGCTGACCCACTTGTTCGTTTGCCTGCTATGATATATAAAAAACACACTACTCATATACATCTTAACTGCAGTCATCGTGTCGCGTCTCGAGTGTTCTACGCAATAACGTCATTAAAAAAATTGAGTTTTCACAGAACGCCTGGCAGATGTAAAACATCGAAATTGTTTTTTATAAGTTATATGTCTAAAAGAACAGACTACGACAGGAATCAACTATGGCATAATGAAAAGATAAAGCATTACAAATTTGTTCCACAAAATAATGACTGTCTATTTATTTTACTAGATCAATATTCATTTTTTATAATACAAATATCCAACTAGGTGCAGATGCGGTGTGTTTGGCGGCATTTATCAAAAGGCGCTAGGTCGTCCGCGCGTGCCGCGTAACTCTAGTAAAACGAGTGACCAACAAAACAGTTTGAATCTTATGTTTATACAAATAGAATTGCAAATGTGTTTGAGTATTTCGTTAATAGTGCAAAGTTTGTGTTTTGCATCGCCACATCAACAATCAGGTGATTTTAAATGAACGGTTAAAAATGGAATTGGTTCACTATGAAATGGAACCATTCATATACACATTTTGTATTAGTAGATTGATCATACACGTTTTTATTTATCACTAGTAATAACAATACATGATTTATCGTCCTTGATCTTACGGGATTTATTGTAGTATCATTTGAAATATGCTTTATATGAAAATTGTTATTTTTCAACAGGCGATAAACTCGGTAAGGTGGTGCACATCATTCAGAGTAGAGAACCTTCCTTGCGGGACTCGAACCCGGATGAAATAGAGATAGATTTTGAAACATTGAAACCTTCAACACTTAGAGAGTTGGAGAACTACGTCGCTTCATGTCTTCGGAAAAAGACACGTAAGTCTTATATGTGTATTTGATCGATATTTATATATGTATTTATTTATTTTAGGGCCCTCAACATGATAATACATTAGTCAATATATAAAAAGTAGGACTTTCAGTATTATATAGCTCTTTCATTGAGGAAGGCTATAGGCTATATAATATTATACCAATGATACCAATAGGAGCGGACACAAATGAAGAATGTTTTAAAATAGTTTTTTTCCCTTTTGAGAGCTTCCGCTGCGTGTTAGTTAGCCCAAAGTAACTATTCCACTAGGACGAAGTCGCGGGCAGAAGCTAAAGTTAAATATTTTGGAAAACTCGTTAAACAAATTTATGAAAAACTTGTATTGCTGTTTTCGTTACGAGTGACTTAGTAAACTATCAATTTTATATTTTGTGTAATAACTTGTTTGTTAAGATGTCTTGCACTAAAATTATGGAATAATATTTGATAAGTTTTCTATAATAAATATTTTATTTTCAGATCGTAAAGTGTCTGGTAAATCTAAAGACGAACAAATAGCAGAAAAGAAACAGGAATTAGAAAAACGGCTTCAAGATGTATCTGGACAATTAGGAACAAATAAAAAACAGCAACAGAAAAAAGGTAACGCTTCTATTGTATTTCTTTTTGTGTCTATGGAATTGTAACACATCGTTTTGTAATATAGTAGTATATTTTTGTCATATCCATATTTTTTCGAAACTATACGTACAGAACGATTTACAAAAGTTGGCTCATACCACATTAATATATATTTGTGTAGTGTCTTTGAATAAACAGAGAAAATGACGTCGACTACACGTGCATTAAACACAAATTCAAAGATTAAAATAATATTATATTCACTTCACTTCACAATACTTTCTCTCGATTTTAAAAATTATTTAAGATCCAATTACACCATTCAAATAATACCTACTATATATATTTTGATGTTGGCGTCATTAAACTTCATATATTGGCCAGAAATTTCTTCCCAGTACCCCTGTGGGGCTCCTGTGTCCTTTACTTACACATCCCGCTTACTATTGTCTCACGGCCAGCGGCAGTGACAACGCAATAATTTTACCGGTTTAGGGCCTGCGCGCACTACGGGTTTTCATTATATTTTTTTCGCAAATTTTGTAACATATGGTATTGTATGGAAGTGCGCGCACTACGGGTAGAATTCCGGAGGTGCGGACAAGAAACCACAAATCATCGCAGTAGCGCTTGAACTACAGTGAAGGAATGTCGTCGCTGCACGTTTTAAATAACAAGGGAGATTATTTCTTGTCTCTTGTGTGTTTTTTTTTAGTTTTTGTAGACAACGTAACAGATTTTGTCAGTTTTCACAATCATTTAGACAATTTTGTTCGGAAGGATTTTAGTAGAGAATGATCGCCGTATTCCAATGAAGCCATAAGGAGTTTTGGAACGCTCTTATTGATAACGGTGGCTAAACCTTATAAGATACATATAAATAATGAAGGTTTTAATTTTTGCTAGGATCTTGGAATATCAGCTTGTCAGTTCATTGAAGTGGTCGCAAGAAATTTGTAATTGTAACCTCCACAATGGCAGAAAAATGTAATAAAACTTTGGTTGCCAAATTTAGAAAAAAGTAATAATATAGGTACTACAGAGTTCATTTCAAGAATACGTACAAAAGTATTTAATACCTCTACTAAGAATCATTCAGTAATTATTATTTTTTACATTTGCGAGGGGTAAAACTTAGAGACCAAGAACCCGTGAATATGCTTCTCATACAAGTAGGAACCATGAGCTAATATTAAATTTGGGTCACCGTGGCTTTGGCCGGTAACAAAGGTCTATAAAGTATGAGATGAAGTGTATCAAATTATATAGTGTAAGTTTCTTATACATATATTTTGTTGGCATAATATTATAAATCACATTTCTTGATAGATATTAGATATTGGGGCCAACCCCTGCCAAAAACATTAATAAGTTGTAATTGAATTTACATTGTAGTATCAAACCTGAATTTTAACATGTTACTTGGGTGACTATTAGATATTCCCTCAGTAGCCAGATAGTTTCGACAGTTCTAACCCCTCGCCTTACAAACATATAGTTGCAAGCGCGAGGCAATATATATTCGAGTAAATGAAAGTGTGATATATAGTGAGTAAGGTCTTTTGCTTCCTTTATTGCATATATTTCAGTTACTCAGGTTATATTATATCACAACTACACACTTTACTATTATTATTTGTGCAGTTTATAAAATATTTATAAAATAAATGTAATTTATTTTTGATAAAGCATCATCATGGAAAACATACTCATTTTTGTTATTTGCATAATAAAATTAGCAATGTAATATTATTTCTCAAGAGACAATAATATGAATAATAAATATCAATAAAAAATAAAAGTCTGGCATTCAGTGGCTCTTAGACTATCCGGAAAGTCTACTGCAGTGCGTGGACCATCTGTTATGCATTTTTTTACGGTGCGGTTTTTATTTCGCAGCGCAATTAGTGCGCGCTCAGTAGTCCGGTGAAGCTGTAAAGGCCAAAAAAGAAAGGCCAATAGCGTAGTCAGTTCGAGAGAAAAAAAGAAAGTAGTGCGCGCTAGGCCGTATAGATTTTATTTCGCATTATCTTATGGTCAACTTCAATTACCATGTTGTAAGAATTAAACTTTATCTCCATGAAATTTCCATTTTCATCTGGCAATTTTTTTATAGGAATTAATAAAGTATACGTGAATATGTTGTTTTTTACATAAATACCATCTTTGTTCATTTTCGTAAAGCCAAAAGTAATGCATATTTTTGCCATAGTTTATTCCATTCTTGCAGCGCAACCGTACTTGTAATCTTTTTGCCGTTTTCATTGACATAATTGTGGTTAATCATTGAAAGTATATATCTACCGAACAAAAAGTAGTCTACAACACTCAGGGATCATGTAATTTTCTAACAAAGAAGAATATTCGAAATGGGATTAGTATTACTAGAGATTACCCTAAACATCAAAACTCAGAAACTTTACCTTTTTTTCTCGAACTGCCTATGCTATCGGCCTTGCAAGGCCTTTAAAACTTCACCAGACTACCACAAACTTTATCCCTTTATAATATTAGTATAGATAACAAGATGTATATTTTGAACAGAGGGCTGTAAAGAGGCACTCGGAGGCGGAATGTCCTCATCATCGAGTTCATCGGACTCCTCGAACTCGTCATCCAGTACGGACACAAGTTCCTCCGACAGCAGTGACAGTGAAGCAGGTTAGATTATATACAGCAGCACAGTTCGTCAAACTACTACTTATCGTTTAGAACAAACACGATAACGAGTGCTCGATACCACTTTATTGGTATATCATTTGTACCATACGTTGTACATTTCGATTTTAGTATTAGATTTAATAGTATTTGCATTTAAGATGAATGTTTTATTGTATATGAGTGTGTTCGAAACGCTTGAGATATCTATAACATAGATAAAGAATCGTTAAATTCTTAACTCAGATATTAATGCAGACCTTGAAGTTTTTAACCTTTGCCAGTATTTTTTAATGTTATGACCGAAAAAAAAATGCAATTTTTGCATCATAATGATTTATTTTTTTATTATAAGTATGGGAAATTTTAGTAAACACAGTGTAGTATTTTGCATCGTTTCACCGTCTACTATTCTAGTCTAAAATTTATAACAGTAACAGAATGAATGATAGGATTTCCACATAAATTCGTTTTAATTTGCCATATGAAGTGAAAATAGAGTTGTATAATTGGTGTTTGTTCATTGTGGGTCTTGGAATACTCCTACTAGTGTATGGAATATTTTAACAAATCGAGACGTAACGTGTATAATAAGTGTTTAATTTATTGAACATATTGTGGGTAAATGGTTTTAAATTATGGCAATTATTTATTTTTCATGTCTTTGACTTTTTATATGTGCGTAGCAGTTTTGATTGAAGTATGGAAGGTGATATAATGAGAACAATTTAAAGTTATTTGATACGAGCAGTCGCTTATTTTATTTGCGTTTTGTGGAATTGTCGTTTTTTTTTTTATATGAATGTTGTGAAAGTAGTTTGATTCTTAATTTCATTCTGTGATACAGAGACGTATAGTAAATGTATCAAAAGTTTCGATGTGTTGTCTCAACGGTCAACATATTTTAAATGATTTACCGAACATGAGAGATGTCGGTAGAGGCATAAACATTTTGTAAGTGAGAGGAGGAGAAGCCAGTTTTCGTGTTCGCTGATAAATTGTTTAATGGTGCTGTGGTAAGAATATTTTATTTGGTTTGCTTCCATAAGCCAATTTTCAATACCTTTTCACATTAATATTTTTAACTATATCATGTCCTCCAAGTGCAATATTATTTCATTTGCATCCTTAAGATTTCAGTCGTGTATTTATAAAACACTATAGGGTAAAATTATTCAGATCTCACGGTACTAATTGCTTACGAGTGTGATATTTAAAAACCCCGATATAATAATGTCTGATTCGACCGAAACATGGACCTCATGAAGCGAAGAGGAATATCGACAAGAGCCGTTGCCGAATCGAGTAATGCAAACAATTGTGTAAGGACGGATACCATTCTAGCAAGCAATATATATATACAATACAGTTGTTGCGTTCATTTTTCATAATTATGTTACAACAATACAAGGATGTGATCCCATGACATGTTGTAGTTAAAATTTACCTGTTGAAAAGGTATGTTAATTGGTTTTAATGCTTAATTACTACTCGATGCTTGCTCCCGAAAAACTCTGTGACGTGCGATGAAATTTTTTTATAATTGTAATGTAAAAACATTTAAAGCTGGCCTCCTTCCTTCACAAATTGTTTGCAACACCTATTATTAAGTTAGCGTCAGTGTATTATTCATTTACGTCGTATAGCTTTAAACGTCTAGCAAACTTCTTACTGTATACTGCAGAAATGTATTCAGTATATTATTTTAAACTACGTTGGTGCCTTTGTTAATTATAAATAAAAAAAAATATATATAACGTACCCAGTCTAGTTAAACGACAATCGGACGTTAACTTAAGACTTATTGCGAAACGATTTCGAGACAGCTTTCGCGAATCCCATACTTCCTGCCCTTGTATGTATAAGATTTATTTTCAATGTAGATAAAATTAAATAATGAAAACTTATTTTCTAAGGTACTTAAAAGTTATTTTGAATCAACTGAAATTAAAAACTTAGGTAAAAATCAATAAAGAACAAAGTACTAATTTTGTATCCGTGTATTGTTTAGGTTACGTAGTTTTATGTAGTTTTTTAATTAGTATAATTTTGATAGTTGTGATAATTATAAATATCATTTGATTTAATGAAAGACAAATGAATAATTGTTATTTTAAATATATATACACTTACGTAGTTTGTTGTGATATTGTTACTGTTCATGACGATATTATAATTTAACGAGTTTTATTCTTCAATTTTTATATTCCTTTAATTTGTAGTGTTTTAACATTAAATGATATTTATGCTATTGCAGGAAACAAAGTTTAATTTTATATATATTCAACAATTGTAAACTGATATATAAGTTGATTCCACTAGTTATTAATAAAAGAATGTAATAATTAATATATTGAAAATATCACAAGTTTTCATTGACATTTAACTGTAAAATGTTGATCATTTTACGCTAATATGTTTTGTCATTGAATTTGTATACTGTAAGTATCACATAGATACATCGACGAGTGACAGAAGGATTTGGGAAATGCTAATATTGATTATAATTTTTACTTATTTTGGCATATTAGATGATGCCATTAGTGACAGCTTACATTAAAGCTATGAACTTATTTAATATTTTCTTACGAACGTCTCGGGTGATTAACCTAGTTCAGTTATCAGGTTAGCTCGTAAGTTAACGATAGTTGGCAGTCCTAAAAATAACGATTTTTAAATCGATTCTAATTTGGTTTGTGGAATCGATTCATATAAAATTTGAAGTGTAGAGTATCGATTGTCCAAAAACCGATCTTTTAATATTATTTCCTTTTTGATGTTTTTTCTAAATTATAAATTTTTGCATGGTTTTTGTCTAGAAGATCGAATGACGATTTTATAGTATTAAATATCGATTCGATTTTTAATTTCGATTAAAATAATTTATTTTTATTTCTGAAAATCGATTATTCGATCTATCGATCTCTGATTGCCACCAAAGACGAGTACAGAAGGCAGTGTAAACGTTGACTAGTTTCTTCTATAGTAAATATGTCGTCAGTCTCACGTAACTCTTTTATAGTTTTATGAACGTTTTACATTCAACCCCTGGAAACCCCTTTCATTTTTTTTCATACGATCTTAACACGTTTGACTTTCTAGTCGACGTAATACATGTTTACAAATATCGAACCACCCATTTCAATTGCCACCTCAGACTCATTTCTATTTTGTGCCACTATGACATAAAATTTTGGCTAGCATTCTCTTACAAAAATGTTGAATTCCTAGAATGGTTTATAGTTCTTTCCTTGATCGTTAGGGTATTTAGGTTCATTTGGTCTCTGACATCGTCCTTATCGATTATTTTAGAAGTAGCTATAAATACTCAATAATATATAGCCTACTTTGAAATGACGTAACTTCACCATAAGATGCTGTATGTAGAGTTATAAAACCCCACACGCACAACATGTATAGAGTGTCAATTAGACAATTTTAAAAATAAATATTAATTTAAACTTAACTGTTGTATAGTTATCATACTATGGCAACGAATAGTTTATTAGAATTTATAGGTTGCGTATTTTTAATGGAAATAATTATAATGAAGGACGTCTTTCCATTCAGGTTGCATTACATTCCTGCAAACTCATCGTAATTTTGGTCAACTGTTGACATATGCTTTTATGTAAATTATTCTATTTGAATGTCATCGGTGACTGAGGGCTAGCCTGATGATTGGATTAAACTTGTCGCCTGTTTCGTAAAAACATGTTGTCGTGACATCAGAAATTTTGTTTCAAATATTCACACATTACAATTTTTTACAGAGATATTGTAGTATTATTAGATTTTTTAAGAAGTCCATTTTGAAAACTCCATAATTTTTGTTTTACTATGGGAGCTTTATTTATATTCTATATACATACGCGCCTATTTATAATCGAAAGCTATTTTAATAAGTACAATTCAGGTTGCTTCAAAAGATCTTATAATGATAAGTTTAGTATATAGTAAAATGTTAAACTAAGGAGTTCCTTGTTCATGTTGGGCAAGAAAAAAAGAGAACAAACAAGTCTTAATTGTATACTATGAAGTAGTTTAGTTTGTTCGAAAAAAAAATTGTAGAGTGACCTGTCAAGAATAAAAACAACAGTATGAAGATTTTCGTTATGGTGTTACATAATCAAAAAAAGTAATAGTACCATAAAATATTCTTATCTGTAATTAAGTAATATTAGAGATTTAATATAATTCATTTCGATTTTACAGAAGTTTAAATAATTGGGACAAAATTGCAAGGGAATCTTTTTATTATATAATGTAATTTATCATTAATGTATGAATGATACTTGACGGTCTTTATGAACACATACAAGGTGCAATTAGCTATTTGAGAGCAACATTTATTGTGTAAGAGATGTAATAATAAAGTAGAAAATGTGAAATGTAAACAAACAGGAACACCACATGTGTTGATTTTACATAAGATTGATATAATCGATTCATGACTACATCTTAATTAGGTTTAAGAGTGGATGAGAATAAAGTTTGTATATATTTAAGAATATAGCATTTTAAGTAAATCTTTTAAGTAATTTATATTGAATTTTATTTGTGAACCCTGAGATCTGAACAAAAGAGTTTATAATAAATATTTTAAACCAGCACATGGACAATTATTCGCTATATCGTCTATCAGCTATGCTTCTCCTCCGTATGAAATTTCAAAAAAATACCGAATTGGAAAGTAAGTTTCAGTTAAATAAATAAAAAAATGATTTGGACTTATCAGTCAGACAAAAATCAGTAAAACGTTTTCAAAGTGTGGCACCTTTACTTACCTCATTCCAGGAACTGGTTCTGGAAGAACTCCGAAAAAGAAAGCCAAGAAGCTCATCCACCAACAACCGATGCCACAAAATGTAAGTATATTCAGATGTGCATTTTTTCGTAGACAAAATTGTCTATTGAAATATATATAATACACATATATTTTAAAGGAATAAGTAGCGACATTTAATTTTATTTGTAGAAGCCCCCATCGAACACTGAAAAGGGAAATTCTGTATCTGCCTCGGCAACTGTGGCGCCCGCTATTATTGAATCGGCGCCACCCGCTCCTGTTGAGTTAAAATCTATACCTGAAACTTCCGAGAAGGTACCTGTTCCGAAGCCGGAGACCATTGAACCGCCTGCACCTCCATCAGTGATCAACTCATCCGTTTCCGTTCCTCTACATCCTATGAGCACCGCACCGGATTCTTCTATCACACCTGTAGTGCGCGAACGAGAGCCTCAAGAGATTAAACCACTTAATAAATCCGAACCTCGAAACGGCCTGGAAAAAGTGGACCCCTCTCATTATATTGATCCAATAGAACGTTCCCTGGCCAGCTTAGAACGGAGTTTGAAAGCAGAGGTCCCAATGGACGTCAGCGTCGGTGTCTCAGAGTCTTCGATGCGCATGGAAGACGATTTTTCATTGCACAAACCCCAGATAGTTCCGGACACAGCACACCAGAATCTTATGGCTCAGTTGGGAGGTTTAACCGAGGTCGCGCGGGTTCCCGACCAAATTAAGACCGAAATGTACCTACCGTCACATAATGGCTTTGTAGAGAAGAACGTTCAACATGAACGTGAAATTTTACGAGCAGAGAGTAATCCTAACTTGCCTGGAATCGCCAGTGTGCCGCCTGTCTCATCTATATTCGATCCAATATCATCAGTAGCGCTTCCTGTTATTTCTCAGTCCCATCATAGCGTGTCGAGCGCGTCCAGTTTGATAACTCCAGCGGTGAAAAAAGAAGAGACGAAGCCGCTACTAACGCCGAAACCTATAGAGGACCTTATGGGAGTTTCTAACACTATGACAAATAACATCTCTGATCGGTCTAAATATGAAATGGAAAAGAAAATTGACGAATCGAAGAATCTAAATTTTGCTCAAGCGTTCAAAGTTAAACAAGAACAAAATTTAAAAAATGCTAGTTCGTGGTCCTCTCTTGCTCAAGCTGGAAGTCCTCAGAGTATACCTAATGTAACCACTAACAATCAAGTAAAACAGAAACCTGCGATGGATAGTTTTCAAGTAAGTAGGTTCTTTATTTTTTTTATTTAAACACTTGGCATAGCAGCCTTGACTGTTTTCATTTACCCATTATTGGAATAAAGGCGAGTTAAAATTAAAAAAAAAACTTCAGTATGCAGAAAACTGTACAAATACCAAACTTGTTACATACTGGTCGTAACTTTTTTCGTTGGCAAAAAGATTCGTATAGGTTTTCCATTAAAAAGAGAAAGCAAATAGGATTTAAGATGGCATGTGTTACGTAACCGCTACATATAGTATTAAGGTCCTATCTCAAATAAGACTTGAAGATCTTAACTCAAGTTGGTTATCTAACGGTTGGTACTCCTGAAAACTGGGTTGCTACGTATCGTATGCCATTCAGTGTTGATAACCGCACACTACAAGAATAGAAAAGCTACAGCATTGCTCTATGAATATTGAACAATTATTGTTGTCTATTAATAAATATATTATGAAAGTAACCCTATCGATGATGTCCTTAGTCTTATATATTGTGTTTTGGTTTGAATTTAATTAATAGGTAATAAATATTTATGCATATTTAATACAAGTATAAAAATATCTTATTCCTCTAGCAAACTTGTTTAATACGTAAATAAAATTGATTTTTATATACCTGATTTAATATATACTTGATATTTTAAAGTATACTAGACTTATGTATGTTAGTAGCAAAAGAATTCAGTCTTGACTTGCATTGGAATATAATAAATTGCTCATAGAATAAAGCATTTTTTTCAAATATACTTAATTGCATTCCTCTTAAACTTAGAATTGTAAGTTTCTTAAGTTAATTACTGATTATACTGAAGAATCTAATTTAGTAAGCGAATTAGGTACTTAGTGTATCTAGTAAATGCACATTCTATTCATAAATTATTATTTATGAGTTTTGGACTGGTTATAAATATTAATATAGATAGTAAGTTCCTTTTATTTGGTGTAGTGTAGAAAAATATCCTTTATGGTGTCAGGTAACTTTTAAAATTAAAATTAGAATCAGGAAATTAGAATAGTGCAGGATAATACTAACTAATTCCCGACCTTATCGTTAGACATAAAAAAAAAATGTGAAGAGACAGTGGAATCCAAAAAATATGTAGTTATATATGAAAAAAAATCGCATCGAATAATCATAGTACTATGCTGATACGTTCAGTATTTTAAATGTGATTGAGGTCGAAAATAATTATTTTCATTGGAAGTACATATGTTTTGGATTTTTTTTAATTATAGGCATTTAAGAAGCAAGCAAGAGAAAAAATTGATCGACAAAGAGCGCTCATAGAGCAACAGGAGCTACGGAAAAAGGAACAAGCTGAACGAGAGAGACAGAGGCAAGGAACGGACAGAAGACATCCTGAAGATGATAAGATAAGGTAATTAAGTTGATAGTCTGTCTATTTGCACATGCACATTTTCGAGCCCCTAGCGTCTTTCCTATGCTGTGCTTTTGATATGTCAGTTAGTCAATTAGTTGTTTTTTATATAGATAATGACACCGAATTTCCACTTTTTACACTAAAATTACATACTACATTTTGTATTGTAACATTGTAATGTAACACAAAAATTACTTTTTTTTTTCGTGAAGCTTGTTCCATTTCAGATTGTATACAATTTTTAACACAAAAGCAATAAAATATAATAAATTGTGTAAAGAGGATATTTGATTATGATATTTAATATTTTCACAATATAAGTATTTAAACCTGAAGTTCATTATTTTATATCGAATGTTATTTTAACGTTACATTTAGATTGTAGAGTGAAAAAAAAGAAAATGTAATTATAACATTTTATGAAAATGAACACCTGTACTTTTGCCTAAAATTGGGGATCTTACGTAGCATTTCAGTACTAAGTACAGTTTATGATTTGGAAAAGCTAATAATGGATTAATCATTTTACAGATTCTAACCTAAGGAGAGTCATAATGATCGAGTTTCTCTTGCAATACATGTTGACAATCTGATATAATTTGTTTCAGACAAAAATGATAATTTTCGCGGCCTTAAGCCTATGTCATAGGAGGCAAATGAACAGATCACTTGATGTTAAGCGATCTCCCCGTTCATTGACAATTACAACACCAGGGTATTCGCAAGTGCGTTGTCAGCCTGTGTTGGGGGAAGGAGGGAGGGCCGAGAGGCGTTCTCGCTGATCGGACGAAACGCAACAATGCAAACAATATTACTTAACGTCGGTTTTCTGTGGGTCGGATAGTATTACCTTGAACGAGCCGACCCATTCACGCTGAAACCAGTACCACCTACAAAATTACTAATTTAGAACGTTGATGTTGTAGTAGATCGGTAGCAGGAGGTCGAAGTGTAAGCAAGCCGGAGGCAGCGGAAGTGTCGTCGCCGAGCGTGTCGCCGGTGGCGCGCGGCTCCCCTCCCGCGGCGGCGGCGGCGGCGGTCGCGGCGACGGCGGCACCCGACAAGCCCGCCGCCTCGGAACGCGAGCGCCTCCGACAGCGGGAACAGGAACGCCGCCGACGAGAAGCTGTAAGTTATACTAGCTGCAAGATTTTTTTTTTATGTCATAGGAGGGTAGGTGATGTTAAAGATCACCACCGTCCATAAACTGCAGCAACACCAATGGTGCGTCGCCAGCCTGTGTTGGTGGGGACGGGGAGAGAGGGAAGAAGAGATGGGAGGAGGGTGGACGCAACAATGCAAGCACTGTTACTTCACTTCGGTTTTCTGTGAGAGGATGGTACTACCCCGGACGAGCCGACCCATTCATGCTAAAATCAATGTGGCTCTACCACCTACAGAAGTTGCAAGTTATACTAGTTGATCTGGCCACGCGTTGCTGTGCCTCAGTTATTACATGTTGAATTCAAATTATGATAAAGTATTTGGTATTAGGTGGCAATGAGTCTGCCTAAAAACTTGATACAGGAAGGATGAGGCTACCTACATAGTTAATATATTAACAGAACACGTGCATCGTGATCATTCGTATTTTAAACAAAACGAAATTATTGATGTTGCTGAATGATAGATGGCGTTACGTTTGCATCGAATTTATCATTCAATAAACCAACTAAGTATGGGTTTGAGTGAGTCCTTGAATTGTTTAGCTTCACAATTGGAATTGGTGGAAGTTGCTGCAATCGGATTCTAGGTTTTTTTTTTTTAAAAAAAACGAGTTTAGGAATACATCTAGAACGGGTTGATAACCGATTTCACGCAGACAAAGTTGTGAGGGTCAGCTTGTATGATAATAAGACTATTACTTATGATTCTTTTTATCGGTATTTTCAACCTCCTTCAGTTACAAACTGAGTATTTTAAATTATATGTTGTCTCGTCTTGGTTTCAGATGGCGGGTCAAATAGACATGAATATGCAGAGCGATTTGATGGCTGCTTTCGAAGAATCGTTGTAATGTACTTTAAAAATGATATTACTACTTGTAAATATTGAATTAACTTTAAACGTAATGTCAATGCAATCGGTATCGTGATTTACTCTGTGACACTAGTGAAGTGCATTTGTGGTTGTTTTGTGCGTAAATCAGTTAACTAAGACGAGGTTAAGTGCTGTGAATAGAATATCTTATAAAATAAACTGTTGTATTAACAACATAGATTTTGTGCTCGCATATTTGGGCCTTTATTAGAGGGTTGCATTTTAACTTGTATTATATAAGTTTGTACCTAAGCTTTTAAAATATAAACAACTCTCTTTACATTCGTAAGACTAAATATTTATATTACATTCTAGAGGTGTCTTCGAACTTCCGTAAGTAATTAATTAATATTCGTTTTATAGTATGTACTACTTTGATGACTAAGTTGGTAGAGATTAAATTTGGACTAAATCAGTATGTCTTTATTGAATATCGATTGACAATCAATGAAAACCATGAAATTTGTTAAGATATAACTTTGACGCATTTTCTCATTGCATGCCTTTGTCATTTACGTTCTTAGCGAACAATAAAGTAACAATTATAATAGGCATATACTATAGATGATGTAACTTTCCGTGATTCTATTTATTTTCATGCAATGAGTTAAAATGTCTTATATTTATTAGTAATTGGAATTTCTGTTACTATTTTAGTTTTTGATAAATATTGCTTAATGTTAGTAGATTTTTTATCAGTCTGTGGTTTGAAAACAAATCAAATGTCATACATTTGATTTAGAAATATATTTATTTTAAATTGGGATATGTCTTTTTGTGTTTGTAGTTAGATAACACCAGTGAAAAACTTGTACTAATATATACAAATTTTTGCCTTTAATTACGTATACCTAATTGCATACGAAATAAAATACAATAAATAACTAGCTACAAACGTCATTGTATATTGTTAACATTTTTATTTGAATCGTTTACTCAAGAGATTCGAAAATTATGTAGATATGAAGTTAAATATAATGACATTCCATATTGTACTGTGTTGTTTAAATTGCTATTTATGAACACGTTTGTGTTTCTGATGGGATAAGAAAAGTTTCTTTTCATGAAGACAAAATGGGTTACACTTAGAACTCTTCTCAATGATATTGATATTATTGTTTGACTAATTACTTTTCTGTAGGATTGAATTTATCAGAATTGGAGGTAGAAAGAGCGTTGTGTTCGATATATGTTTTTTATTCTACCAGTTTGATTTAAAGGAGACGACACACCCAATAGTTTGTTGAAAGCGTAAGATAGTTAAGAATTCCGCGCAATGGTTTGTAGGTACAGAGCGGCGTATCTATGTATATTGTATATACATTAATAAAACTGTAAACTAAGTGTATATACATTGAATATATTTGCTAAAAATATTTAAACGGGGAGATGAAGGATTATTATTGATAGAGTACATTAAAATATTTTTTTGGAATTTTTGTTGTTTGTTTGTACACGTTTCATGTTAAATATACCCAAATGAAGTCGTAGGTTAAATAAAAATATAGAGCTCATTTGAAGTTTAGATTATTTTTGTTTGCCCCCCAATACCTTGAATATATAAAGTTTTTAATAATTTACCCACAAATTTCTTAAATAGTAAATTAAAACAAAAAGTGGGTCACTGTTATTGAAATTATATAAAATCACTTTGTTTTCTGTATCTCGGTACGTTTTGCTAAATTAAGCAGATTAATATATACCTGTCGAGCCGAAAAAAGTATTCACGCTAGTGTCATTATGCTGGCATTTTATCGACATAGTTACTACCAAGACCAAGGATATTAAATCCTTTTATAGCTACCGCACACCTAAGTGTTATTGCTAGTACACATTCAGCCCCGGATCTACAATTTTTCGAACCGAGGTGAAGAAATTTGATAGTAGTGCCCGCTCCTCCAGCCTTTAATATGAATTACTTTAAAAACGCATATAACAGTTATAATTTTTCGTGGACCCTTTAATAAATTTTATTCTCTTCATTAATTATTACCTAATAACTTTTTCATTTGTGACATAAAATTTTATAACTGAAAAAAAAATAGTAAGAAGACGTTGATTGTTGTCAAGGAAAATCTAAAATCGTCACCTCGAATTCACAAGTTGACTTGTGGCGTGGCGTGCCCCTTTTTTTACAAGTCGAAAGTGAGTTATTCAGCATTTCGTAAGCTAGACGTTTAGTGAGGCATTTTTTTTAAATCATATGATTTTGGCGCCTCCTGAACAGCCGCCAGGGACAGGTGCTGTGGTTTGATCTTCCTGGATCTGGGGCAGTACATAGTAAAATTCTATGTTAGTCAGTTCAACGACTGAACGATTACTAAATCGTGATTTTTAGACTTGTGTTTTAGAATGTGTCTGGTTAAAACAAAGTAATAATCACTTATCAAATATCTTGTTTAAATTTTTTACTATGTTTGACTGAATAAATCTTTATCAATTATTATCTATTGTTAAATCTATTTTATTTTCCTGCTTCTTTATATATAAAATGATGTCTGATGAAATATCGATATCGCCCACAATTATGTAACGGCCACTAGTAAGCAGTAGGTTGCTGTAGACTTTAAGGGCTGGTATGCGGGAAGTTGCGGTGCGTGTTTACTACTACCGAATTAAAGTCCGAGTTTGTTTATTTTTAAGAAAAACGAAAGAGAGTAGGAAAACATCCATCAAAATAATACTGGAACCTTTTCAATTTTATAATGTCGACTCGCCCTAACTTTGCAAATTTAAAAATGGTATTATTGTATATAATAAAGTTTACAGTTATCAATGTACTCCTTAAGAGAACTTTGAGCACTCCTTAAGACTTCATTAAATCAGTTGATTTTTACACTTTTGTTTTCTTTAAAATGATAATAAAACCATTTGATAACAAAAGGATGCCATGATTATACGCAACCTCTTTTTTTTCTAAAACATGTAGTGACATTCCTTCACCATAGTTCGAGCATTACTTAGATTTTTTTCCGTAGTGCGCGAAGTTTAATTAGGGTGTAGGAATACCGCACCGCATGAAATCTGGAATAATCCATAGGGTTAAAATCCGGTGCAGCGTTATATCCGCAGTGCGCGCTTTTCTATGTAATTTTATAAATCACAGATTTTAGAGAGAAAAACTTACCACGCGGTAGCACTTATCATTAAATTCATATAATTATCTAGTATAGAATAAGTGCCCGCGCGCGATACGTTTTTTCCGCTATATATAACATATAGAATTGTATGGAAGCGCGAGTATTGCGGGTAAAATTTCGCACCAGTTTCAAATTCGGTAAGAATATCTTTCGGTGAGGAAAAAATACCGCAAATCGCAGTAATGATCGAATTACAGTGAAGGTGTGTTGTCGTTACATGCTTTAGATAAAAAAGGGGGTGTTTTCATAGTCTATATTTGTAATGAAATTGCCAAATAGTTATATGGTAATTCTAAAATAATTGAAATATCTTTCTATATGATTTTTAAAAGTAAATTTAGTCTATTTGTGTATTTCTTTTGTTTTTCTAAACTACATTAGTAACATGTTGCAAAATTTTTTGTACAACACATGTATAGAATAACTAGACAAAAATCTAAATATTCTTGTATTATATCATATTAATATATATTCGATTATATTACTATATCTTCCATTCTAATGAATTTGTAAGGAGTTTTAGAGCGTTCTCATTGATAGCGCTGTCTATACTTTAGGATATATATAAATAATATGGGTATTACGGAATCATGAACGGAAAATACAAAAAGTATTTTATGTCTATTAAGAATTACTCAGTGATTATTATTTTCTCATTTGCGAAGCCAGGACGCGTTACTAGTTCTAAAATTAAATACCAATGGTAATACTTTTCCAAAAAACCAAGAGTCCGTGAATGTAGTCAGGCTTTCCTTATGTTTTATAAAAGCTGAGAGATTTTGAGCGCATGCTTCTAACATAGGAACGATGGGTTAGTATGAGATTTGGGTACTCATGATTTTAGCTGGTAACAAACGCCTATATAATATTATCTGAAATTTTTCAAATAATGTAGCATATTTTTTTGTAATATTAGAAATCACATTTATTGAGACACTTATATCGTGGCAAACATCAAAAACTGTAATAAATCGTAAGTGCACTTACTTTATATTATCAAGCCTGAATTTTATCATATTACTTCGGTAACTATTAGATGTCTCCTCAGTAACCAGACACTTGAGAGTTCACCTCACCAGACAAACATAGCGTAGCACGATACAAAATAAATTTAAATAGGTAAATGAGACGGTGAGTTAGGATTTGGTAACCCTTTATTGTGCATCTTTCGGTTATTCAGTAAATATATTACCATCACGTATTACCTATCACGTATAACATTCGATGATTATTATCTTTTGTGCATTTCAACTTACTAATTTTTCTTGGTAAAAAGAAAACAGGGAGATAAGTTAAAAGATGTACAGATGATATACAGAATGTTGGGGGTTCGGATTAACAAAGAGAATGATAGAAACAGCTGGACGAAGCCCACGTATGTGTCACGCTGATTACTAAAACAGAAAACTTAATGTGTTAACCTTATGTTAAAAAAATATCTATATACTTTCAGCAATAAGGTTATAATAATAATATTGACAAGTTTTCCTATTATTGTTTTTATGGTTTATAAAATAAATGTAATTCAGTTTTGATAATGCATCATCACGGGATATATTCATTTGTGTTATTTGCAAAAAATAACTTAATGGCGAAATAATATCGTTTTCTCAGACGTTATTAAATGTAAAATTGTTAAAAAATAAGGGAGGTCTGGCATTTACAGGCTCAAACTATTCCGGATATTCTACCGCAATGCGCGTAGTCTATTGCGGATTTTTTCCTATCCGGAATAAAAACGCGCCGCAACTTAGTGCGTACGGGCATTATCTCAAATAATTATCAAAACGGGTTAAGAATTAAAAACCTCCGTTTTTTTACAAACTTAGTTATGTATCATATTATTACTTTTCGGTTTATAATTTGTAATTAAGATTGTTGCATGATAATTTATACAGTAGAAACTGTACATAATTTAATCATGCCATAAAATAAATTCTGTAAATGTCACGCCAGCTGCCCCCCTCGTCCGACGGACCTGTGCAATGAGGGGATGAGCCCCCCGACTACATCCCCTCATTGCACAGGTCCGTCGGACGAGGGGGGGCAGCTGGCGTGTACCCAGCTACCTCTCTATAGGTAGGAGCCCGGCGGCAACCTTCCGCTGGGTGGACCGTTGGGGCGGCTATTCAAGGTGAATAGCGTAGAACGATCCCTTGCCGCCCCAACATCACGGTTTGTCGGTACACCGTGGGGTTTTAGTCCGTGCGAGTCGGACATAACCCATCCTCTTCCCCCGGGAGGGAGGTCATCCATAAGGGATTTCCCCAAGTAAAAAAAAAAAAATGTAGGTAGGGCATTTTATATTCATAATACTGTTCCTGATTTTAAATAAATATACCATTTTGAATTCGCTATTTTTAATCGTAAATACCGTACCCGAATACAGATAGTTGAGACTTCGTATGCAGCTTTTTAGTTATATCATTGTTCGTATATGTTGAGTAACATATTTCCGTTTAACTTTGTATACAATCTACTAGTTGAACCTGCAGCTCTGTTAGAGTGAATATCAAAAAAGCTGTCGCTGTAATTTAAATATAAAAATGAAACTTATGACACTAATTTCGCTGTTTTAGTTTTTTTTTTCTGAACAACGTCCATTATATTTAATGGTTTAGGTCCGTGTTTCGCAACGTGGGGCCCAAGCCTCATAGGGGGCAATTTAAAAATGGACTCCACACGACTGTGACCATTTGCTTTGGGTTATTAAAATGCAAAGATATCGGTAACAAATTTAACAAAGAAACAGATTTAAAAAAAGCTGTAAATAATTATTAGGTATAATTTCGTTTAACGTTACCAAAATATCAACTGCGTAATTAAGAGTCGTCAAGTAAGTTTTACGATGTTTTTATAACAATTTTATAGTGATGAAAAAAGGTTAAAAATATGTATGGGTGGTATAAAATTTTTAGAAATGTTAAGGTGGGGCAACGCCTAATGTTTGGGAAACATTGGTTTAGGTAATATATTGCAACATAGTGTACTGGTAATTGTTTAGTGTAACAAAAAACTTACTATAAAATTAAAAACTGAATCATGTAGATCGGTTCGGTGGTATTAGAGTTATAAACAAAGTAACGGATATACTCATATTAATTTCTATATGTAAGAATCGAGTAAAAATTTATTGATCAATGTAGGACTTAATATAATAAATTTCTACAGGAAATTAATATCTAGTGATCTTTTATTTACTAATAAACAGTAACAGTTTTGTAAATTCTCAACGTAAGAGTAATTTAAAATTGGTTTTATTACATTGGTTAATTAATGATATAGGTGATGTGATGAGGTAGTGATATAAGCGGTAGAGTCATGCTGAAGCTATTACTGGTTTCAGCATGAATGGGCCGGCTCACCCGGGGCAGTACTATCCTCTCACAGAAAACCGACGACAAGTAACAGTGCTTGCTTTGTTGCGTTTCATTCGGTCAGTGAGAGCGCTGGAGACCCACTTCCCCTCGCCTCTGCCCCTCCCCATTCCCCCAAACACAGGAAAGAAAGTAAAACACATTTCTTTGGAATAATAATATATCACATTCCTTCATTATACTGTACAACTAGTCTAAAAGACAAGAAGTTTATAATATTACATACACAATTATGTATACACAGATAAATTCAACTACATATTGCAGTCTGATTGCATTTACACATTACATACATACACATGGAATTCGTTTCACATACAGCGGGGGCGTTTTTGGCTTTATAGCAGTACCGGCGCTTGCGCTATTATTTTACATACACTAATAGTCTTTAGTATAATCGTGGTATAATTACACTTATATCAGTCACGTGGGATGATGAACTCTCTATCGAGTACAGTCTGACAAATATAAATTATTTAAATTAGGGTCATTCAAGTATTACGTAAGCACTGACGGGAGGGGAGGGGGGAGAGGTCCTTGATTTGCTTATTTTTTATGACATAGGGAAAGGGGCGGCTGGTCTGTGATTACGTAAGCAATATTTTTTTTAAATATCATATAGGAGGCAAACGAACAGACGGATCACCTGTTGTTAAGCGATCATCGCCTTCCATAGACACTAGCAACCCCAGAGGAGTCGCACGTGCGTTGCCAGCTTGTGTTTGGGGGAGTGGAGAGAATGGGAGAGATGGGTTAGAGGAGGTGGGGGAAGGGAGAGGGGAGATTGGTCTCCAGCGCTTTCACTGACCGAACGAAACGCAACAATGCAAGCACTGTTACTTCACGTCTGGTTTCTGTGAGAGGATGGCAGTACCGGGGGTGAGCCGACCCATTCATGCTGAAACCAATAATAAATTCAGCGTGACTACCACCTACAACCTTATTTACTGAATTAGTAAATTTTAATATAATTGTTTACGTAATTATGGAGGGGAGGGTTAGGAACATTGCCTACCTTTGCTGACCAGGGGGAGGGGGGGGGGGCGCGGTCAAAAATTACGAAAATTCTGCTTACGTAATACTCGAATGGCCCTTTAGTTTAGTGGTAAATGTGTTTTAAAACTATGACCCCTTGGAGTCCCACTGTATGAGGTAGGCAGGAGGGGCGGAAGGCGCCACACGTCGCGCCAACACCTGGAAAGTCTGTCCCACTCTGAAATAAGACTGTACACTAGACTTCAAAGCGGAGAGTTGTTCCGCGTTCACTTCCACAGCGCTGCTGTTCGTCTTGTGAGGACTCAACTGTAGACTCTTTACACTATTATTACTACTAGTATTATTATTATTATTTGTACTTCGACGTGCATTTTCATAATAATTCTTCTCTTGCCTCTGTCTCAGTCTTCTGCCGTGTATTTTCACGTTGTTGATGTGACTGCTCTGCGGAGAAGGTTCCCCAATCTCGGGTGTTATTTGAACAGACTTATTATCTTCGGGTAATGGACACGACTTATTCAACTGGAAATTAAATTAATTATAAATGTATTAATTGTAATTATACTAATTGATATCCACCCAGTTTGGTATGTATTAAATAAATTCTTATTAAAAGAAATAGCAATGGATCATTCAAATCTAAAAACGATAAGTAGCTTAGGAGTTTTTGCTGGGATCATGGTCTGTCATGTAGTGGATTTTATATTTTATTCATAATCTTGTGTTATATGACTCTAAATTTTGTAAATTTGGTGGTGTTTTATGTAATATAGTTAGTTTATTGTGCAAAAGTGAATAGAAAATAGTACTACGGAACATGAAATTCTGAGATGCCACAAAAACTCCCTGGAAGGATCTAACAAGGGTGCCACTATCTTGTTAGAATATTGAAATGATCACATGTCGCTTGTAATATAATTGTACTATAACGTCCATTGAAAAAAAAAACATTGACACTGGCAAGTGCTTCTGCGGAGCCAAAAGAAGAAGTAGTGTAGAACAGGGGTTCTCAAACTTGAACTGCTGGCGAAACACCTTAATATTGTTAGAGTATGATCGATTCTGGCCTAAGTGTGGACAAAATACATCTTAGTTATTTTTTAATTATATTTTGTTTTACATACTTATTTACTAAAATAACCTGTGAATAATTCTTTATTGACATATTTTTTCCGAAATCGAAAAACAACATACTCATACCCACCAGAGTAACATTTATTTCACACACATTAATATATATTTACCTGTAACTGTAAATACTTCCGTGGTCGTCGATATTTCCTCCGTTTCACTTCACCGTTAGGTCCGATCACAATATCCTTCTCGCTAAGCTTCCGTTTCAAAGGTCTCACTAAAGGTCCCATCAGAGGGTTCAACTGGACAGGTAATGAGAATCGACTTGGGAAATTACTTAACCTGCCATTTTGTTTATTATAAACATTTGACAACGAAAAAGACTTTTTCGATGGGTAAGTATTCTGCATGAGAAATGGATTGTTTTTCCCTTGAAAGTCTTTCAAAGGCGGTATTATCACATCCAAAGTTCCTCTACTTGATGTCTCATCACCTGATGACTCCACATCATGGTTGAAGGTATTATAAGTGGGAACGCTCTCCATATGCTGTAAGGACATTATCTTGGAATGCTCGATGATGTTCTTTGTTGATAATTTCGATACTTCTAAGTTCATAGTGGCTATTCGCGTCGTGGGACTGTTAATATTTATATTATTCAGATCACTCTTCATATTACTATCAACAATACTGTCTTTGGATATTTTGTCTAACTTTACAGTACAAGGGAGCAGTGATGGCACATCATCTGTAGCGACCTCACAGATTGCTTTACTCTCACATGGCCCCGATTCATTTACACCTACAATCTTCTCTAAATCATCAACTTTGGTATCAGATTTTCTAACAGTAGAAGTGGAGACCGATGATGAATTCTGATCATCAATCTCTGTCGGTTTTACAGATTCATAGGAACTAGTCGAATCGTTTTCTGAATTCGAGTTGGAATTAATGTTTTCATGAAACCTTTTGCCCATCATTAAGTTCAACCAATGGCCATCGACTGGCACTATCATGCATTGATTGTGATTTTTATAGGAACTTTTATCTGTATTACTACTAGAAGGTTGTAAACTGAAACATAATATACAATTTTTATTATCAGGATCATTAAAGGAAGACATTAAATATCGTGTTCCAAACGCAAAAAAGACGTATATAATTCTTTTTTATTTATCAATGGCATTATACATATTACCCAAGTTTAAATTTTAAAAAAATGCGCCCAGAAATACTAACTGCTGTAATGGAATTTTTGGCGGAAATTAAGTCTGTCCTCTGACTCTCTATTTTTTTTTTTTTGAAATGTCTACGCTTTTGACCCTTCTTAGGTCTTAACAGCTTCACCGGACTACTCTCTATTTTATAATATTGGTGGCATTTAACGTAATATAGTTCGGTTACAGAGAGCATAAATTCTGATATGCCATAAAAACTCCCTGGAAAGTTCTAACAAGAAGACCACCATCATGTTAGAACAGCCATACTCAATCTGCCGCCCGCCTGTTGCTTGTAGTTCGCCAAACCGATTAAACTTTATTTTAAATTTTGTTCCCATCAGGAAAACTATGAGCACACTGAGTAAATTAAATAGATCCTAGATAACCCGACCGCAACGCGTTCCTTATGATATAAGGGTTATACCAAGCTTGTTTTATTGGACAACCATTTCTCACTACATTAATACGTTGTTAATATGAAATTAATTTTATTAATACCAAAATATTTGTAGTTTGCGGCTTGCGACACATGGAGTGAAACGTGTTTGTGGCCTGTTTAAAAAAGATTGAGTACCACTGTGTTAGAACATTGAAGGTATCACGAAAAACTTGTAATATTATTACCTACTCGATAATGGCAATAATTATAATCTACAAGATTGGTTGCGAAAAAAAAAATAAATGGCAGTAATACGTCCTTTTTGCATTTGTTACGCGATATAGTATCGGAATGTGTGATACCTATCATCACCAGGTGATGTTGGATGCGGTGAAGGCGCTCGCGGTAGAAATCTTAATCTTGGCGCATATTCACGAACCATTTCGTCAGTCAATGACTCTCCTTTTTTAACCTGGTTAAATTATAACATTAAATTGTATTAAAAAAAAATTGAGGCGTCACGGGACACCTGGCAGATGTGAAACATCGATATTGTTTTGTATAAGTTATGTGCATAAAAGAACAGATTACGACAGGAATCAGCTATGACATAATGAAAACAAATACAAATTTATTACATAAATATTCATTTTGATTAAATGCAACATACAAAAACTCAATTAGGCGTAGGCGCCATGTGTTTGGCGGCATTTATCAAAGGGCACTAGGTCGTCGGCGAATGCCGCGTAACAACAGTAGAACGAGTCGCCGACAGAATAGTTTGAATCTTATACTCATACGGATTGGGTCGCAAGTGTTTTTAAGTATTTCGTTAATAGTGCAATGTTCGTGTTTTGTGTCGCCACGCCAACAATCAGATTTACCCTCCGCCTATAGATGTTTCACATCAAATACCTTTATTCTACAAAAGTGATCTTACAGGGTATAAAAATAAACTGTAGATCCTCGTACTAAATCCTGTCTACCAGGTATTCAACCAATATTTGGGGTGTAAGGGGTGTCGCGTAACATCTTAAGACTTGAGACACTCAAGCCAACCTCTCCTGCACGTTGTGCACCCTGCTGATCAGCGAACGAGGCAATGGCGATAGCGGGGTGGTAGGGTTATACAGCCTGACTGGGTCGCAACCACCATGTATATGGCGAAAAAGCCCGTCATAGTGACTTGCTTTTGCGCGTCGCGTTTCGGGATCAGCCTGTGCATATCCAGTACCGGGTGACTTTCGTCATTATGGCCGGCATGACAGTGGCGACCGACGATGGATGATCTGTTTCGCGGTGGTCGCCACTGCTCTTGGATTGTACTATGCTTACCATCAGGCATAGTGCAGTCACATTGTCGTGCTTCAATTAAAATAAAAAGGTGTAAAATTTATATCCTGTTAGTGCTGTAAATAGCTTACTTATTGGATAAGATAGATTTACCTAATTTAAAATATATATTCACACATGATTATTATATCTAAGTAGATAGTGGATATGTATGTAATTGTATATTGGCCTTAAAATTGTATTTAAGTTCATTTTATCTGTTTAAGAGGGGATACAGGTGTTATAATAAGAATGTAAATTTGTGCCTGTAATTCTTCAATTTTAGTGAAAAAATTTGTAACAGG
This sequence comes from Antheraea mylitta, assembly GCA_014332785.1. Lineage (NCBI taxonomy): Eukaryota > Metazoa > Arthropoda > Insecta > Lepidoptera > Saturniidae > Antheraea > Antheraea mylitta. The sequence goes on along the minus strand of JACEII010000013.1, from coordinate 6,579,023 downwards.
TGTCTAGAGATAAGTAATAAAATATTTTTTTATTTTTAGAAAGGGCTATCGGTTTGTTTGTATGAACATGCATCACTGTTAAAGTACTGGGTTCACAATAGTGAACCTCACTAAAAAGACCAAGAATTTTTTTTTAGTGTAACTTAGTCTTTGTTAGATTAAAATCGGTCTACACTATCAAAAGTTATTGAATGACAGCTAGAGCTAAGTACAAGAAAAGATATGTATTATAGGGTCTATACTAATATTATAAAGCAGAAGGGTTTGTTTGTCTTTCATTGAACACACTAATCTCAGGAACTATTGGTCCGATTTCAATAATTCTTTCATTTTTTAGATAGCTCACTTGTCGAGGATACTTATAGGCTATTTATTATCACGCTAAGACCAATAGGAGCAGAGTATCAGTTAAGAATGTTTCAATATAGTTTGTTTTCTTTTGAGAGCTTCCGCTGTGTGTTAGCTTTAGTCCAAAGTAACTATTCCACGCAAACTAAGCCGGGGGCAGAAACTAGTGAAGAATATATTGAGTCTCTTCATATACCAAATATAATAACCAGTTTATGACATTCGTTTTCGCTTCTCCAAATCCTTTGTTTAATTAATTCACAATATAATGCATATATTAATAGGATTTCTAGTGTATGTTCTTTAATATCAAAATTACCTGTTCTAAGCCCGACAATTGTCTCGGCGGGGGAGGAGGGCGACGCAACCGCAAACCCCATATCGTTGCGCGTTTCTTCATCTCTCGTCCACATTTAAACCGTTTCCTCGAGGACGTTAAAGCTGTAAGAATTCTCTCCCGTCGTTCATTCTCTGGAGTTCGGCACATCTGCAAACGATATTAACACTTAGTATGGTTTCTTAATTGCTACACAAAAAAAATCAATACTAATACTATAAAGCTGGACGGTTTGTTTATTTAATTGAACAGTTAATCTCTGGAACTACTTGATCGATTTGAATTTTTTTTATCAGTGTCAGATAACTTATTTATCGCAGAAAGCTATAGGATATATATCAAATATATATAGAAGAATGTTACAAAATAGTTTTTCTTTCCTTTTGAGAGCTTCCGCTGTGTGTTAGTGTCAGAATAAAGAAATTATCTCACGCGAACGAATTCGCTAGGAGAAGCTAGTATATTATATGTGGAGTATATACTCAGTATTACAAAAAAGAAAACATAGTTTGTAGGTAGTATTATTAACTTTTTTTAAACACATTTTGAACGCTTGCTTTAAAAAGATCTCTCGGTGAGTGTTCGCCGTTTTGCTTTGTTGTCTCGCTTTGGTTAGGTTAGGTTACACTTGCGAAAAAAGGATAACGCGATTTTGCTTAGGGCGAGCGCGGCGCATTTCGTACGAAACCTTTTTTAAACCAAGTATTTAACTTTTTTGTAATAACACCGTTAAAGGTTTACAATATTTACTAAATAGCAAAAACCATATCGTACCAAAGCTTCTGTTAATAAAATACTCACTTTGTCGGGTAATTGGAGTGCGTGCCAATTATCCATTATATATGGCATGATGACAGTGTCTAAGTCAAAGTAGTTTGGTGCATTATACGCCGTCAGGTTGTATAGTGCGAGGTGGGCCAGGTCCAACCAACATAACTCGAGCCGTCTCAAATATTCCGCACCACCGTTACAATTCGCACAAGCGAATATATATAGTCTGGAATACATCCATGCACAGTATAAAACAAAGTCCCCTACCGCTTCTGTCTGTCTGTTCGCGATAAAATCAAAAACTATTCATGTGGAAAGTTTTGGTATATAATTTGTAATGTTTTTGAAGTAAAACTTCTTTAGACGTCATTAGTAGGTAACTGAACGATAATGCAACGGAAGTCCGTTACGGAAATATGGCGTCACGTTTCTGTACCATCCAGTTTTTAATTATTTTTCATTTTGTATATAAACATATCAATGATTTTTTTTTTATTAACAGGGTGGGACAACATACGGTGTTATATATATATAATAAAAATGTAAATCTGATGTGTCTGTAGTCTTTAGATGTTTGTGAAAAAAAAAACTATTGCAGGTGTCTAGGAATAAATAATAAAATCCATTTCAATCATTTTTAGAAATGTTGTCTGTTTGTTTGAAAACGCATCATTGCTAAAGTACTGCGTTTATTTCTACATAGACCGATTCATTGACATAGCTAGTTCGATGAATAAAAACATTTCAAATGTATTTATTGTAACAATATATTGACATACTTATCGCCCGCATACAGGGGATATTGTAAGCTCGAAACGCATCTTTGGTGAAACCAACGGGAACATCGGCAACATAGTAACATCTGTAAAAACAACATAGTTATTCACCGACATACACACACATTATTTATATATATATATCTTTTAAGCAATCATTCAGTAGATTATTACTGTCATTATCGAGTGTGTTACATATTACAAGTATATTGCGATCGATTTAATGAACTAACTAGATAGCCGTCTTGTTAGAACTTTCTATGGAGATTTTGTGACAAGTAGGAACCTATGCTCCATGTTATTATCTGCGATCCACTTCACTTGTGCACAATAACCAAACTATATTACGCAAAACACCACCAATATTAACACAATATAGAGCCGAATAACACAATATTATGAATAAAATATAAAGTCCCACTACATGACATTCCAATATCCCGCCAAAAACTCCAACAATCATTTTTTTTTGGCAACCAATTTTCTAGTTGGCTGTAACTGCCATTGTCAAGTAAGTAACGATATTACAAGTTTTTTGATATAATTTGTATGAACTAACAAGATGGTGGTCGTTTTGTTAGAACTTTCTAGGAAATTTTTGTAGCTAGTCAAAATCCATGCTCCGTGGCATTATTTCCTATCCACTTCACTTGTACACAATAACCAAACTATATTACGTAAAACACCACCAACATTACACAGTATAGAGCCAAATAACACAAGATTATGAATAAAATATGAAGTCTAACTACATGATATTCCAAGATTCCGCCAAAAACTCCCACAATCGAATTATTCACTGACTCAAACATATTTTATGCTATTTCCATACATGAGCGTATCGGTATGAAAAGTTATCGATGGTCACAATAAATGCAGGTGTGGGAAGACATTACTGTGTTATTATACGATTAAGTTTAGTACACATATGAAAGAAGTTTAGTGGACATTATAGTGTTGAGGTAAGGAGGAAAGTGTATTTTTAACTTATTTTAACGAGCAGAGTTGAAAAATCGCGTAATGTTTCCAAAGTTGTCATAAACAGAAGTACTGTAGGTAAATTCCAATAAAATACCCTGAAACAGAGGAATTTGACGATATCTTCAAATTTGACCTCGAATATCTTCAAAATCAATAAGTTAAGCGAAAATTTGTATAGAGCTTCTTTCTGTAGCAATAAATTTCTTATAGGAGATATATTTTATATATAAGTATACACGTATATATAGATTAAAATATATATAAAAATATTTTTTTCAATGTCTAATGTGGTGTATAATACCTGTGCAAGCCAATCACTTTTCTCTCCACAATAGCAGTGTGCCTCATTTTGATCTTTGCCTGCTTCTGAAGCCGTTGAAGATGTAGTTGATGCCGTCTAAAATAACAATTAAATTTTTCTTTTCTAATTAAAAGGGTTAATTTTAAAATAAAAAGAAATTAACTATCTACATAAATAAAAATCAAGTGACATGTTGCTTGCCCACAATGAACTCCGAAACGACTCAACCGATCTACACCATTTATAATTTGGTGCAATTTGAGGAATAGGATAATTTATATTTCAATTAATGGGCTCAATGTTTTTAATTACAAATTAATTGATTGTCAATGTTGATTATTGATCTTAATTGTAAGTTTCATCAGTTTGGTCGTTCGTCATGGTGACCAGATGAGGCCTCCCTCGGCAGCGGCTCAAGCCAAGGTCCGTTCCCTCGGCGTGAAGCCCTTGAGTACGCTGCTCACGCGACACAAACCTTATATCACTGTTACAACATCACACACATCACCTATACACACGTGCACGCCTACACGCTAACACGATGTTTATTCTTTTTCAGAGTTTAGAGGAATTTTTCCGACACAAAATACATATAGGAGTTGTTGAGGCATGCATGCTTGGTACACATGCATGTTTCAATAACTCATATACGTATATCTAGATAGCTTAGCTTAGCTCAGATAGGTCGCGACCTCTGCACAAATCAGGCGACAGCCCAAGCCGAGGTGTGCCGTGCACCCTTGAGTTAGTCGCCCAAACATTCCAAATGGGATGAGTGCCTTCAGCGCTCGCCTCAGAAGTTCGGTGAAGCTGTAAAGCCTTTCCAGGTCAACAGCGTTATCATTTCGAAAAAAAAAGAACAGATGGTGCTTTAAACTAATTTGTCGATAGAAAACTGTAGCACCAACTGTTATAGATAAGTCATAGATGGCGCCACGTTTTAATCTTGAATTTCTTTTTTAACTCTCGTTTACTTTATGATGCATATTTATTCAATTCAACATGTAATTTTTTTTTTTCTTCGAACTGACTACGCTATTGACCTGGCAAGGTCTTCACAGCTTCACCAGACTACTAAGGCGAGCGCTTAAGGCACTCAGCCGAATTTATTTTTGGTAACTAGCTCAAGGGTGCACGGCACACCTCGGCTTGGCCGTTACCTTGAAAAACCCGATCTGTCCTAGCTAAACTATGCTAAGCTATACATGTATCCATTCTTGGATCATGCAATTAAAATTGCATGATACAAGAACACAACATGTAATTCGAAAGAAGGTAAACTAAATCTACTCGATTCAGTTCGATAAGGGAAAAAATCTTTCACAAAATAACCCTTCCACAAGTGTGTGGGGTGCGTGTCTGAGTAACTATGTATGTGTAAAATCGATGTGGGTGAGTACTGTATCACGAGACAATATCTTTGCGACTACCCGGGTAGCCACGGAAAAAGATAATGCCAGGATTACACGATCAAACAATGTGCGGGTGAGAAAACGAGAGCTCTCTGCCTGTGACGCACGAGACAGAGATTCGCGATGTGGCCGGCCACAGAAAATTTAAAGAGAGATCGAATTTACAGTTTAAACGAACGACGCCGGCGTCGGGATCTAAAAATAGACAAGTGATATTATTATTTGACGATTTTAGGGGAAGAGAGACGTAAACATACGAGTTTACTCTTTCTTATATTGAAAATTATTATTTTTTCGCAACGGCGGCACGGGCCAACCGCTGTATCGTTGCCGCAATGGCGGGAAACTTCGCGATCGCGCGAATGGGGCCCTGTTTGGGGTCGTTCGCGACCTCATCGTAGGCTGAGATCTCGGCGATCTCATGAAAGACTAAAAGCTGGGCGGACCAGTCCATGCCGGAGAGAGAGACAGCGGGGTCGGCCTGTGAAGGCTTCGCCACCTGGAGTCTAGGATCGACTCGTGCTGCGATCTGCGGCGACCACGGGGCCTGAGGGGCCCGCGCGGGGAGAGGGACTGCGTTAGGCGCAGGAACGGACGCGGCCGGCGCGCGTGACGCGCGCGGCAGACTCGCAAATGCCTGTCGAGAGTCGAGAGGCGGGGGGCGGGGGCGGGTAGACGCCGCAGGCGCCCTGTAGGGCGAAACCTGCCTAGCGTATCTAGGCTGTCTTGTACGCGGGGCGCGGGGACAACCGCGATAATTCGCGGTATGACCCACGCCGCGGCACAAGACGCAACTCGGAGGATCGGGCGAGTCTTTAGTGCGCGAACACTCCGAAGTGGAGTGTTCGCCTAGGCACTTAACGCACCTGGGATTCAGGTAGCAATTAAGTGCGGAGTGTCCGTACTCCTGGCAGTTGTGACACTGCGAGGGTACGGACGTCTTGCGCGGCGGCTCTACACGGTGACACCGGAGAGGCCACAGAGGGTCGAAAGATTGAAGATCTTTTTGCCCTCGACATTGCGCTCGAGAAGAACGAGCACCATGTCGTAGGGCATACGATTGCGCGCAGATCGCATGCGGTGGACTTCTCTAACCGGGAACCTCTGTTCCCTGAGGTCTTCGTGGATGTCATCCACGGGGATCTGGGCTGGGACTCGGCGTATCACTACGCGTTTCAACATGTAATAACTGAACCACAGCAACACATGGCCGAATCAGTTAGCATATTTAAAAGTTTTCCATATGAAATATGGTTTATGTTAATGATAAATTAAATAAATACTATATACATTGGAACGTTTATAAACCTACATCACAGGGCGGAGTCAGTTCTTGCTGCTGCCTTCTCTGTTGACCCCCTTTGAACCTAAATAGATCAGATCGTTTCAATGCCCGATTCTCTGCAGCGGCCACCCTGTATCTTTGGTCCACGCATCGTTTACAATGCCATGATGCCCCTGCCGAGGAATTGTATAATGTTTAAATATTTTTACTCCATGTTTATGTAAGCCAATACATACATATAGAAATGGTCATTATTAGAACAACTCATAATGTAATACATTATTATTTGGAATCTCCATGTTGGTTATTAATATTGACAATTACACTGGTGGCAATGTTATCGCAGTGTGTGAATATACTCTTTGTAAATGGTAGAGTCACGCTGAAGCTATTACTGGTTTCAGCATGAAGGTGTCGGCTCGCCCGGAGTACCACCACCCGACCCACAGAAACACCGACGTGAAGTAACAGTGCTTGCATTGTTTCGTTTTATTCAGTTAGTGTGGGTGCCGTACGCCCACCTCACTTTCCCCTCTCCCTTCTCCTTATCCCTCCCCCATACATAGGCTGACAACGCACATGCGATTCCTCTGTAGTTGCAAGTGTCTATTAACGGTGGTGATCACTTAGCATCAGGTGACTCACCTGTTCGTTTGATTCCTATCATTAAAAAAAATATAAGCATTTTGAAACTAATTGGTGCGAACAGGACAAAATGTATGTTACTAACACTTAACCTCATAATGTGAACAACGAATATTGATTTATTTATCGTGTCTTGGTTATAGATTCCAATTTGATATAGTACATGGGGAGACTTAAACATGTTTTTTTTAAGTGAGCATGTTCGAATATGCTACTGAGAGGTTTGTATAATAACACAAAAAATATACATGTCACATATAAGTTTTTTTTTTCTAAAAATAAAAAAATTATGCCACTAATTTACAAAAAATTAATTATTTTTAGTTCGAGAAAAAGAAAAACAATTTTATGACTTTATCACGTAAAATTATCGTCCGTACACCGACTTTATAGACACCATTTTTTTTTGTTATGTCCAGTGCATTGTAGAGACCGAGCGGACAATTAAGATAGAACTGGATAAATCAACTAAACTAGTTTACGACAACGACAATAGAGATAACTTTATCGAATATTGCATAAAAATTATAATAACAAGTAAATGTAAGGAGTAAATAATATGGAAATGGAAAGTCATTATGGAACTGTAAAAACTTAAAAACGGAAACAAATATTTAAAGTCTAACAATGTCCCTGACAAAAATTAGTCAGGGGAATAGGCATATACAAAAAAAAAAATTGTGACATTTTTACTTTTTAGGCAAGAGTTTTTACTTTTTAAAGAGTTAATTAGATGTTTTACCGTTTATCCATGCATCAACCGGTGGAGAATGACATTTGGCGTGATACCCCCTCCCGCACATGTCGCAGGCGATGATCGCGTTAGTGGCGGGACTTGCCGCGGGTCCCTCCCTCCGCTTGCAGACGACGCACATGATGCGGCCGTCGTCCGCGGGCGGAGCGCTCAGCAGCTTGAGGGTCGAGACGGGAGCCCACGCGTGCGTCCCGTCACCGAACTTGACGAAACATCGCGCCACCCCCGTACCCACTTCACACGAGTCATTATCATTACTCGTACTCAATTCCACTATAGTCCCTGAAGACAACGTTACATTCGATCCATTATTTTAGAATTAACGATACTCAAACTAACCGTTAACCTAACCCTTCACTGTAAAAGTACCATATCCATATTATATTCATTGTTGGCAACTAATCCTCGAGTAGAGGTTATGATATTACAAGTTTCTTGCGATTATCTCAATGAACTAATAAGAACTAATAATAAGATGCTAGCCATCTTGTTAGAACTTTCCAGGGAGTCTTTGTGGCAAGTCAGGATCATGCTCCGTGGTATTATTTCCCATCCGATTCACTTGTGCACAATAACCAAACTATATTACGTAAAAGAACACCAATATTACAAAATATAGAGCCAAAAACACAGGAATAAAATAGCACTAAAATTCCTCCCACATCTTAATTACATGTTTATTTTAGGACGCCACGGATGATTTTTTTATAGTATAAAGATCTAGCACTCCGGTCATCCATGACCACCGTGATGTCATACGAGACACCGTGGCCAACGTGGCAGTCAAAATATTAAGAAGGTAGTTGTTATCTTTAACAGTTTTATTATTTAAAGTATGAGAAGAATTATAAATTATGCTCCTTACTTTCTTACGTTACTCGAAAAAAAAAATTCTTTACTCTTTTTTCAAATAATGAATATCTGAAGAAAACATATGTAATAATTCGTATCTTTGTAATTATATTATACGTATTAGTTAGAAATGAATGGCAGACCTAAGTAATATTTTCCATCTTTGTTAGGTACAAGCACATCATCTCCGCAGTGGAACGGGTTAGCGTTACTTTTCTCCGTGTTGGTAGTAGAGTCTGGCATGGCATCTTGTGTTTCTTCTTCTTTCTTTTCATTCTTTTTGCTAGCGCATGGTGCAATTGTTTTGTCAAGGTCGCTCAGTAGTGCGTCGATCAGAGACAACTGCGTTGAGACCTCTTTGAAAACCACAAATAAAATATATTTTAATAACAATTCTTAACTACATTAGGATATTAATATTGCACATTACTTTTTCCGTCTATTTCACCGTCTTCAAGTTATTGCATATTAAAAGTAATAAATAATACTTTTGCTTAATATGACTAAGGATGTCCAAGATACGATAAATGACTTTGAATTATTTATGACGGTGCTCTTGTCACTGGACTAAAAAAATAATAGACAAGACTTGGGAATAAATTAATTATTTCCAAACCTGGTGATCATAAAACAAGCCATTTTTAGAATTCTAATAACTTAAATTGTCCAGTGACGTTGAGAACTTTGACGAAGGATGTTTGATATTATTAGTATTTTTTATCTAACCACGGTAAAAGAACTACATTTTATCTGATGAAATATAAAGTACATTTCAAGAACAGTGGCGACTGTAACCTTATAAGTATTTAATGGCAATTGTAGTCGTCACGTCAGATTACAAAGGGCAAAAGTGTAACTGGATGGTCCGATGCATTGAAGCGAGTCACTACATACATTTCTCATAGCGTATAATTCATGGAGTTCACATCAAGGGACGGCAAATGTCCAATACCTTAATCTCATTCCCTTCTTTGATTCAGTTTGAACTGCAGGTAAGTGATGCAGGTCTTGCCATACGATGTGATTATTACCTTATTCAGTCCACTAACCAAATAATTTAACATCTCTTTTACCGTCTTTGTCTACAGATTTAAGTTTTATTCCTTGAATAAAACTGAAGAATCTAAAGAAAAAGGAATCTATATTTAAAACCATCTAAATATTAATTACTTCAATTGAAACTTCAAAATGTTATCTGAACTGTATTTTTAAAAAACTCAACACTCTCTTGACGAAAGAAATAGATAACTTGTAGGCTCGTAAAGAATCATTAAAAATATTGGTTAATGTTACTGGCATTGTTAAAATTCGTATATACAGTTATTATAAATAATAATTAATCTCTTTTTACCTTTACCTGAAGATGGTGAAATAGTCGTTAAGTTTATGCTTACTAAATATTTCACGAAGATTAAAAAATACAGGAAAATATTAAAAAAGATTATTATGAATTCAACAACTAAATAGATAAATACAGAGTATTAAATAAAAACAATGCTACGTAGCTAAGATTTAATCTATGCTTACTATTTCAGTGATTAAAATATAAGCAAATATTATAAAGCTTATAATGACATCAAACACTAAATATATAAATACTGGGTTTTAAATAAAAACAATGCTACGTTGATAAGATTTATTTCTTAATTAAATCCCCATAAAATAACATGTTAATTTTAAATAAATACGATTAAAATTTGGCGAGTTCTGTAAAGTAGTTATATTATATTAACTGTAAAATGTATATGGGTATATAGGGAAGAATAATAAACGAGTGTTGTATCGTTTTGGTAAAAGTAACTCGTTAAAGAGATGAAGCAAAGAACGAAAGTTGCTATGAGATACTTTTAATGACGAGACAAGAGATATGGAAATTGATATTTAACATTTCAGATAAGTCTTTAAGGATGATTTATTGTAGTCCGGTGAAGCTGTTAAGACCTTGCTAGGTCAATATAGTAGTCATTTCGAGAAAAATAAAACCTTTAAGGATGTTTACGAAAATTCAATGCTTAAAAGTCTCGAAAGAACTTTTAAAATTGTGTTCTTTCCGAAATACATAGGAGCGATTTAATTACGGTACTGAAAAGTACGTTTACAAAACGTATTTTTGTAAATAAAATTTACAGTTCGTCGGACAAAAAAAAAATTATTAAGGCGATGTATTAACTGGATATATGGAAAATTAGTGCAGTATTATGGCGGATATTTCGATAAATTTATGAGTTACAATGCCTCATATTGCCTTGCTCGTTATTCAACGAGAAGTATCATGTAATGTAGTAACTTATTTTAGAATATTCGATGCTTATTGCCCATGTATATAGTAACTTAAAAATGTAGGGAAGAGAGAAAAGAAAGAAGAAGAAGGGGAGGGTAGGTGGGTCTCCAGCGCCCTCACTGACCGAACGAAACGCAACAATGTAAGCACTGTTACTTCACGTCGCTTTTCTGCGAGAGTGTGGTACTACCCCGGTTGAGCCGACTCATTCATGCTGAAACCAGTAATAGCTTCAGCTTTACTCTACCACCTAAAAAATTTGGTCATAGATAAATAGTTTCCGAAAATTGACTACAAAGTTAGAAAATCTCTGTGGATAAAATAGTATTTGTATGCTAATGTTTATAACGATTGATAACCAAATAAATATAATACTAATTAAATATTTCTGTTAAATCGCTAGACGCATATAGTTATTTACGTTACGTATTTCTAAGCAGGGCAGTTCTTACAAAAAAGACCCAAGGCCGAATATTTAAAATTTAGTCCAAACTGAATAATATTTCGATAATGACATCGAAGCAGATATATTAAATAATAGTTTATTTGAAGACGTTATATTACATTAAAAAAAAAAGTAAATATATAAATTATTTTTTTTTTTAGTAAATTTTAGTCGAGCTGCAAGCTTTGAAAAGAACTGATTAATATTGTGACAATTACGTTAAAAATCGAATCGTTGCTATGTTATAACTTTTTCGTTTTTTTTTTCTTCAAAATATGAATTTGTTTTCTATAATGTTATCAGACTTAATGAGATCCTTGTGATGCATGGGGCTCTGGCTCTGGACATGTATAATAGGTTGTTTTTTCAATAACTATGATATAGATTATGTTAGGTTACGTATTTATTTCTGAAAATTGAATTACAAACTATTAGGTCTCTAGATAATTTAAAATACTTTTAATTAACTAGTATTTCCATTTCCATACTTTATGAGATTTTTTCTTTATAATACCTAAGAAATAAAAGGGACACATATATATTTTACAGTATTTTATTTATTTAATAGTTTTAAATATTTTATTTAATAATGAGTTGTGTGAAGTATTTTGTGTATGTCTATGTACACAAATAGATCTACTAAGAATTTCTTTTCAATTGATATGAATTAATACAAATAAATAATTAAATAATACTGCCCTGTGAAGAAATATTTACATGTATGTATTCCTATAAATAAGTATTTAAATTTAACTACTGTTTTCTACAGGTTACAAAACACATACTCACTTGATAATTATAACTCCGATGTAGGACAGCAAGATTAAAAAAAAATTATATAAAAATGGGTATAATTAAACATGGATATTTGGATATAGCCAAAAATAATTAAATTCAAATAGGAGCATTTTGTCCTTCACATGTCTATTGTATGTAAAGACATATTAGGAACGTATTTTTTTTTATTTCATATAAATCTAGACAAAGTAATTAGAATGGCATATAAGGTAATTGCAAAGTCAACATTATAAAAATACAAGAGTAAAATAACTTGGTAAAAAATTCATTGATTTAAATTATTTTTTTAACATAACATATGTTCAAATAAATTAAATTTTACTGTTCTGAATTGCATAAATATGTATGAATACTAAGCAATGACATATTTAGGATTGTGTAACATAGAATCTAAGTATATCTACTGAACAGTTAACTTAGGTGGCATAGAAACATCACTCTGTAATGTAAATTATCATCATCATCACGAATCAATATTAACATATAGGTAATTCAATTCAAAGCCTTCACTCAGCAATTGAATGTGCAAACCAAATACTTGCAGGACATTTAATGAAAAGATCACAAACATTTAAAAAGGTAATCTAAAGAGGAAGAGTTTGTCCGTGTTATTACAAAACAGTTAAATACTTGCTTTAAAAAAGTTTTGTACTAAATGCAACGCACTCGCCCGATGCAAATTCGCGTTATCCTTTTTTCGCAAGCCTAACCTAAACTAACCAAGACAAAAGAGCAAGATGGCGTACATTCAGCGACCGCGGTGCATTTATAACGTAACTTTTTTAAAGCAAGTATACCATACGTATTTATCTTTTTGTAATAACACCGTGTGTTTTAGGGTGCAATGTCCAGAATTACTAAACAGATTATAAAAAAAAAATCACTAATTAGATGCAATTTTATGCTAGAGTTTCGACATATATAATCCTAGCTTATATTATAAATGCGAATGTATATTTGTTACGCTTTCACGTCTTAATTATTCTAATTAGAAAATCATTATTAAATTTTGCAAAAACATTTTCAAGGGTATTATAGAAATAAACATAAAGGGAACCTTTCATTTTGTAAAAATACTGATTCCGAGGAATAGGTGAAATCTGCATTAACATGAATGAAGAAGCTGGCAAAAGCTAGAAGGCCGTTTTGTTTTTAGACAATAACTATAATATTGGAGACTTTGTATATATGAATATAGTATTACGTAGTTAATAGCAACCTGATGTTTAGGTACACTATATTATTCTTTACACCGCGACTCTACGGAATGAGGTACTTAAGGCAGACGAAACCTAACTCGTAGAACAATAATACTAGAGATATTAATTTTGCCCGTTTGTGGTTCCGTCGACGGTGGGATTCGGGAGTGAACTCCGAAGAATCGCTCGCAGAGCTCGGTGTAAGATAATCTTCCTATATACTTCAGGTACACATTTTTTTTTCTTTCGATCGGACTTCGCTATTGACCCTGCAAGGTCTTAACAGCTTCACCGGACACATTTACGCGTGTATCTTATCATGCTAATGAAATAGTTTTAAGCAAATACAATAGAACCTTGCTTTGCATTTAGAAATTTGCATTTATTTTCTACTAGACTTTTCATATTTTATGTTATTATAATGGTTTATTGTATCGAATCTATATATTAATACGTGAAGCAAAAAAAATGTACCCCTTTTTAACCTATTTTCCGTAAACGGGTGAACTTGAAATTTGGCATAGTTAAAGTGTATATGGCGGAGAAGTGCAGAAAGCTGTTTATTTTATATAAAATGCATTAGAAGTACATTAAATTTATTAAAATATGCACTACTCACACTACTGCTTGAATTTTACACAACATATACACACATGTAAAAAAAAAACTTTTTTTTTTTTTCGAAATGACTACGTTTTTGACGCAGCAAGGTCTTAACAGCTTCACCGGACTACTAAGGCGAGCGCTTAAGGCACTCAGCCGACTTTATTTTGGCAACCAGCTCAAGGGTGCACGGCACACCTCGGCTTGGCTGTTGCCTGTTGCATGCAAAATTGCGACCTATCTTAGCTAACCTAGCTAACTATTCATATATGTATGAGTTGTTGAAACGTATATGTGTACCAAGCATACACGCCTCAACAACTCCTCCATATATTTATTATCGGAAAATTGAAAAAAAAAAGACATTTTGACAGCCGTCAATAATTAAGAAGTTCATAAGAGGTTGTGAAGGAGGTTGCTATGCTCGACTGTATATATTTTTTAACTCTAACGTTCCAATTACCATTTTTCATCCTACATTCAACAATGATATTATAAAATATAACTATTATTGTAATGTTTATTATTTTTTATGGTGAACTCACTTCAAATGATGATTTAATAAAAAAATGAGCCAAATAATACCTTGTATAATAATCAAAATAAGAATTGTGATCATAAAAGTAATCCATGACTTAGACCTCCGCGGTTACAATGTTGCAATTCAACCTCATGTAGCAACAAAAAAGAATTTATTTTCAAAACCTAATGGTAGTATTAAAAACATCTTTGTATTGGATTCACTATTTGATTGTATTGTGGATCCATTACTTTTCCAAACGATGATACTGGGCATATTACTATTTCTCATAATGAAAAGACTACATTTAATTCAATATCACCCAGAAATACCACCCACCCATGGTGTCGTGTAAAATTAATTGAAAATTGTGTCATGGGTTGCGATACATTTCTTTAATTTTCGTAAAATTATGTTTGCTTAAAATTTGAGAGCTTTACCACGTGATTTTTGTTTCAAATTTATAATTAATTTCAATTTCCATTTACGCATAGATTTTTCACAATATTTAAATAATTAAAGATCATAACAAATAACTGAGTAGCCCTGATGAAAACCTTTGATTATAGAAGTATACCCTCTGACAAAAGAACCCTAATCAAGTTCAAATTTAAAATATCAAATAACTATGGTCGAATGTCGACCACTGGGAGCCCACTAGTTTTATATTACTATCCCGAAAGATATCAACTTTATTAATTTTAGTCAATATACATCGATGTAGGTGATACAAACTTTTGAAGCTGCGCAAGCGAAATCTGTCATGACAGTCACCAACGTTGAACAAAAACTTGTAAGTAATGAACCCGAAAAATTTATACGAAAACAGTGGCAAAATAGCATGTGTAGTTGGAAGTAATGTAAAAACACTGAAACCGCGAATACGAAAAAAAAAAAAAAAATAGAAAATGCAGTCGTCAGAAATAGTCTAAAGACTATAGAAAAATTGTAAAGCTAAAAGATCCTATCAGACTTCGTAATTAATACAATAATCATAAACATATAGAGGTACAAAATAATCCCAAAGAGGGTTGATAACAGGGAGGCGACCAATCGTAAAAATTAAGCCGAATTATACATCACAACATGACAAACATGTTGAACGGACACTACTCAGGTGGGGTAAGGGTAAGAAGAAGAGAATAGAACCTTGATAAGTTGAACCCCGATATGACGAAACATTGTACAACACACAGGTCGAAATTATCCGTATTTTTCCTATATCGCTTTTTCATGCATATTTTCCGTCTATAACTTGTTTCAAATATGTTTCGAACATATCCCAATGTTTTATTTTAGCACCTTTATGACTTGATGCTTTAATTAATAACCTATATATCGATGATCGAACGATTGACCGAACGAAACGCAACAATGCAAGCACTGTTA
Organism: Antheraea mylitta; assembly: GCA_014332785.1. Lineage (NCBI taxonomy): Eukaryota > Metazoa > Arthropoda > Insecta > Lepidoptera > Saturniidae > Antheraea > Antheraea mylitta. Next base: position 6,563,326 of record JACEII010000013.1, on the reverse strand, counting down.
CTTTCCGTCAGTTTTCTATGAGAGAGTGATATTACCACGGGCGAACCGATCCATTCATGCTGAAACCAGTAAAAGTTTAATTTCAAGATCGAAGCCTAAGTGGAGTCGGTTTTTACAACGCAGAGAAATCCCAAGAGTAGCTTTTTATCATTATTTCAATGAACGACATATAAATATGTCATACTTTTTATATGTTAGCTACCCCCAAACGAATATTCCTATCGAATTTTCTAGAAGTTGTGCGTAGCTTATTAACAAATCGTCGCCATCAAATTTTATCATGTAGATGATACAAAATGCAGCGTATTACGCCCGTTTTAACCAATATTTAGGTAACACTTACAATAAATACATGTGACTACTTAGTGTGATTTCGTTCTTAGACAAACCTAGCACTCGAAAAGATTATCCACATTCATAAGATGGATATTCAATCCCTTAACGCGATGTTCCGATTTACGAATTACTCGTTTCAGAATTCCAAAAATTACTTTAAGTTTTTCTCTTTTTCTAATATTGAAATTAAATATGTATTTAAACAATATGTTATTATGAAACATATTTTATTAATAAGAAAGTAATAAGCGTGTTACTTATTACTTTCTTTTTTCTCTTTGTTACAGCATCTGCCTATGTAGACAATTTCGCCAGTGTCAAGTGTGAGTGACATTTGTCTTAGTGACACTTGCTTTACAACTTTGTTGCTAAAAATATTCAATATTATTGAAAAGTATTTCATATGGCTTGCTTTGACAGAATAATTGTCAGAATAGGACTAGGTAGGAAAAATCCTCAGTTGTATCTATTTCAAATTTCATTCATATAATGTGCACTGCTTAGTTTAGGACGTTAGTTTAAGACTAATATTTTGTAAAGGGGTTTGAAATAAAGATATAAGTATTTTATATACATTAAACCTGAATCTAAGATTCTCCTTCTTCATCACAAGAGTAATAATCTGATAATACAAATGTTTTTAAGAACAATTCTTTTACTAAATTTCTAACACTAATATCTATGTCACAGATTATTTTATTAAGTTCTACATCTTTGCTCTCTTACCTATATGTAATGTAATCTATACTAATATATAAAGCTAAAGAGTTTGTTTGTTTGGTTGAACGCGATAATCTCAAGAACTACAGATCTGTTTTGAAAGTTTCTTTTAGTGTTAGATAGTTCATTTATCGAGGATGGCTATAGGCTACATATCATAACGTTAAAACCAATAGGAGCTGAGTACTAATGAAGAATGTCTCAAAATCGGGCTATTTTGGAAGCTTTCGATGCGTGTTAATGTCAGTACTATATGCGTTGCCATGGTAACGCGATAACAATCTCTCGCAAATATTTTCATGGTTTATTTTGTGTTCCTATTAAAACAGTTAATTCTACGTTATTTTTGTTTCCAATTTTTAATTATACGTGGTACGTTTATATCGCAAACATTTCTAAAGTTTATTTTGTGTCGCTATTCAAAAAGTTTAGTAGTAATAATATTCATCCAATAAGATAGTCAAAGGAATTCATCCATACTGCCAATTCCGAAGTAGTTAATATAGGTAGTTTTTTTCTATATCCAAGATAATGTAAAGGTATAAATAAGCGCCAAATCCTCTATGTAATATTTCGTAAATTTTTATCTTCTTAATTTTCAAGACAACAGAATTCATGCTTCGCGGTATTATTTATCTTTCATTTCATTTATGCACAATAAACGAACCATATTACATAAAACTCTACCAATTTAACACAATATACAGATAAGTAAGACAAGATTATGAATAAAATATAAAATCCACTACATGACAGACTAAAATCCCGCCAAAAACTCCTCAAAAACTTTATTCTACGTTAGTTTTGTACCCAATTTTTGATTTGTGATATATTACGTATAATAAAAGTAAAGTGAGTGTATTTTATATTAAAAATATCCGTGATGCTACAAATATCAACATTTTTTTTAATTCTGTGGATATGTCTGTTTTTTTTATTTGTTACGGGTAATCTCCGAAACGGCTGGACCTATTTGAACGGTTTTTTTTTCTTAGAAATGACTACGCTATTGATCTAGCAAGGTCTTAATAGCTTCACCGGACTACAAGTAATATTTGAACGGGAATTTTACGGACAAATAAGTAACTAATTAGCTGTTTTATTTTAAGCTAGCGGTTTCAGCAGACGTTGCCCGCCCTGATAATAAGACAAACTATACCTATACCTTGCCCAATAATCATTTTATATGTTGGTGAAAACGGCATGAAGATGCGTTCTGTAGTTTTTGATCTTATCGCGAACAGACATATAGACAGACGTGGAACAGGACTTTTTCTTACACTATGTAGTGATAAGCTGTTATCCGTGCCTTCGTCCATGTGAAATTAATCAGAAATATGTTGTTCACTGTAATCATACACGAGCTGTACTGGACTCCAAGATTTTTTTATACCAAAAGGCAGCAAACAGGCTGACGGTAAGTGGTTAACGTCGCCTATGAACAACTGTAACACCAAGGGTATCGCTGTTGTAATTGAAAGTCATATGTTTATATGTGATTTAAATTATAGCAAGGTATGATAATAACTAAATTATATCGACACTATGGACATATTATATCTATATAATAAAAGATTTAACACATATTGTTCGAAAATGTATAGCTTAATATTTTCATTACTTTCTTATATAGTGTAAGTGGGCATTAGGGATCATATATAGCAGTTTAAAGTTCCAGTTATGTGGCTGATGATAAATCTCTTCCCATTCGATTCACTATTCGTATTCACATATATAATGTACAAGTACATGTTACCTGTTATAGTAGATGATGTGCGTGCGATACTTACAAATATTTTTGAAAGAGTATTATTGTAATTTACACTAGATATGTGATCAAAATTTTACATTTATTTAATATATTTAAAAAAAAAACGCGTGCGGAGCCGCGGGCAACAGCTAGTTAATTATAAGTATCACAAATTGTATCCAATTTGTAAATGTGTACTGTAATCTAAGAAACATAAAACCTAGTTTGAAATGAATAAAAGCTTAACCTTATATATCATTACTTTTTGTAGGATGATTAAAACTTATAATACACATATATATATATAAACTATTTACCCTAAATTTAATTTATAGCATCTGAAATCAATATTTGTTCTACTTTATATGTTTTTCTTTAAGATAACAAAACTTTAGATATTGGTTGAAGTTATTTATATTATGTAGCAAATGATTATTTTCTACATTTTGAGATGTGTTATGTTAATTCTTTTTATAATCACCAATTATTATATAGCATATATTTTCAATTTATATCATAAAACTAGCAGCCACGGCGAATGTCGTCCTGCCTTGATAATAACAAAAAAGCCTGACAAATTATATACCTAAACCTTTCTTATGAATCACTTTATGTACTGGTGAAAATCTCACAAAAATCTTTTCAGTAGTTTTTAAGTTTATCATGAACAGACAGCCAGATTCTGCAGAGGACTTAGTTTTATACTATGCAATGATATATATAATTACAAAACTTATATATATTTATTACAACAAACTGAAAGCTCAACACAGGAAGGAAATATTAACATTTTCCTTATACTAAAAAAGCAATAACATTGCAAGTCCCTATACTATACATAATATAATATATTTATTTATACATTTATTTCAATATTTATTATTATTCATATATTTTGATACATTATAAATGAAGTCATATTTAGAGAGAACCATTGCATGCTCCACCAATAAATGAAATATTAAACTATTTTAAATATTTAAACATTTAACTTAATAATACAAAAAAATATATATACCCTAATTGTAAAATTATATATCTGAATAAATAAATAGAATCAAATGCTAAATAAAATGTTAAATTTATGTTGCCGTATCAACTTACTGAATTTTTTTAGGATATATAATAAACAAAAAGTCACTAACCAATATGCCGTAAATGAGATGAAGGTTTATGTCCTGCTGTAAACAGAGGCAACGGTCTACAATGATGGTGATGATAATTTAGAATATATCTCAAAAAACTTTCAATACCTTTTTGGTAAAATTAATATTGGCTATAATAAAGTACAACTATTTCAATACCTAATAATTATCTTAAAAGCTGGAACTTATGTCATTACATTATCAGCATAGTATGTATTTAAAGTTTAGAGTACACAATTTTTTTCTTCCTTTGGAATTATTATCTCTTAGAATGAATATTAGATAGAATGAATATAAGAATGTTATAGAATGAGTAAAATATATATTCAAGCATAATTGTTTTTCTCAAGTTTTGTCCAAATTATAAAATTTCATAAAATATGTATTAATCGTATTATTATAATAAAGTGAATAGAAGAATAATAAATGTTAGTAACATTATGCACAAATATATAAAACACTATAATATATATTTTACATAAATTAGAATACTTTAAAATAGTGTATAAAATAGAAATTTTTGTCACACTTACATGAAATGTTTCGATTTCTCAATTATCTAAATAGGATTTACATTATGGATACGTCAGCCTCGACAATACGAGAGTTTAGAACTATCACCACCAAAGAGTTCAGAGATATAGAATTGTCTTTTTAGTTGTCATGTTTCAATGTTGAAAACTTATATAGTGTGTAAAAAAAGAAAACTACAAGCCATAATATGGTTGGCTTAGATTCATTATTCGTAGATTTGGGCCTCGCATACTTCGTGTATTTGGATTATTCTATTGGTAAGGTATTATATAGTAAGTTGTTAACTCAACGATTTCCCCAATGTTATATCAAAACAGGATTTCTTTTTGGTATTGTTGTAGAATTCCGTAATTTACTATTTCAATTAAATAGTAACTAAATTATTAAAATTTCGACCGAGAAAGAAAGCGATCATCATATAATTGAGCGTTTTAATAAAATACACATAAATCTCACTGAAACTATAATTAGATGCTCACCAGCGTTGATGTCCATTTCAGATATGTTCCTTTAACTTATATGAAACATTGGAGATGTATATTTTAGACATAAAATTCATTGTATTAGAACAAACACGTAAAGCATTGGCGCTATTGCGGCCATTATAGGAGTCAAACGTTTCACACTTTTCCCGCGGTAATGAATTTGTAATATAAATAATTGTAAAAATACATTTTTAGATATATTTCTAATAGAACACTGTTGATATAATAAACTAACACCAACGGACGTATCACAAAAAATCTTATTTTATCAAATAAGTAGACAGGTACAACAAAATAACCTTTTGGGCTTTCTATTCGAATTTCTTCTGAACGAATGAACTTTTTGAATGAAGTGAACTATAGTACAGTTGTAGTTCATCGTCCTTTGAATACTCTGTGTACGTAATCTGTCCATGTACCACAGTATATACTTCTTAAATCCATTCGCTCTTCTACAACACAACGAAATGTTTACAAATAGAGCAACCGACGAAACATTATTTTTACAAAAATATTACAGCTTGTACCAATACATAATACATAACGAATATTATTAAATATTTTTAAATGTCTGCTACAAATTTAGACGCATTGAAAATGTGCAGAATAATTTTAAAAAAGGTAATTTTATCTATGTATGGTATATTTATTACACTTTTTATTAACATGTGTTACCCAAATCTACGCATTTTTTTTGTATTACCTACCATCTATATTGTAATATACATAACCATTATTATTATTTTTTTTTTTATTTGAAATTGAATAGTAGGTACTAACGCGTATTATGTTTTTAATATGATGAGATGACTATGAGATGTGTAATATACCTTTTCATCCGATGAGATCAAAAGTAATGAACGTATTGGCGTTCGCGGCGCGAATCATTTTCTGTAGGTCTATAAATAATCCCCATGGTGTCCTCTTGTACGAATAATTTAGATCGTTACGCATTACTGCATAAAATGTAAAACTGTAAAGGCTCGTCAGGTGAGCAATGATAATCAAAACGAAAAAAAAAAACAACGAAACCCTTCAAACCAAAGTTAAATTTCTAATATCTTTTAAAAGTATTTTTAATGGTTTCTATTATAAATTACGTTTTTTATGATTTCCACAAGTCCATTTTTTGTGTTAATCACATCTTTTTTTTTTACTATAACTACAGTATAAAGTTCTGCACTCTGAATAACGATATTTGCATTTTCTTGTTGGCGATACTGAATAGAACTGATATGTCTATTAGCCATAAACCAGAGACAAATAAAAATTACTACAGGCATACTATTATGGAGGGTAAAGAGGAGGAGAACTATGTCTGTAAAAAAGAGTATAGTAAGTATTATAGGAAGTCTGTAGTCCGTTGAAGCTGTTAAGACCTTGCTGGGTCAATAGCGTAGTCATTTCGAAAAAAAAAGAGAACTATGTCATATGAGGGACATGTTGAAAAAGCTATAATACTTACTATACTCTTTGTGAAAAAGTGTCTAGTACTATACATTGAATAATAGTTCTAAGACTTTTCAAAATGGCGCTAGCATAGGCAAAACTTATGAATAGTCTAAAATAATCTTGTAAATATAATCTAAAGTAAGTACTGTAAGAAAACGTGTAGCGTGATAGAATTTTTGTGAATTTTAAATGATATGTTTAGTGATTTATGAGTGTTTATTTTTATGAAATTTTTTAAAATAATTGAACAATATACACTTACTACTGTAGCGCCACCCTGATCTAACGAATTTTGCGGATAGTTTTTCATACATAGAGATGTTAATAGATAAGAATAGTATACTGGACATGTTTTACTTTACATTCCCTACATACAATACACAGAATACTATTCGTAATTTTTTTTTCTCGAACTGACTATGCTATTGACCTAGTAAGGTCTTAACAGCTTCATCGGACTACAACACTACTTACTAACCGTAAAAAGTGTTCCTATAGGAATTTAGGAATTTTTATGCAAAAGACTAACGTAAGCTAACATCGATTGATATATTGAACTAAAACATCGATATACTATATTATATTGTACTAGTTTATATTTTGTAATCGATACTAAGGGGTTGAAGGTTCTTTTACAATTCTCGATATATTTTATTTAAATCTGTCATAGTTTGTTGAAATAAAAACACTATGGAGATGATACAGAGTTTGCCATAACAATGAAATATTATATTAATAATTTAATGACACTTCCGAAGTGTTTTCAGGAAATCGTCTAAATTATACCGTCAAATAAATAAAGAACTTATCTTAAATGTATTTTTCAATCATATCGAAAATAAAATTGAAACCATAGTTTATATTTTTCTCAACTCTGATCGATTGATCTGTAACTAAACCAAAGTCTAGGCTAATATAGTCGAGTAAACGCCTGATTTATATTGAATAATATACATTGATATTTTGCTGATATTTAATGATTCGATATATCGGATTAATCTGTTTGTCAAAGCCAATCATCGTTGTTTTTTTTTTTTAATATCGAAGTGTCACACATTAGGGCTATTAAAATTTTTAAAAATATCAGATTTTCGATGTATAGATATTTATAAAAATATTAATATCGGACCTCGAAATATTGGCAAAAAATATCCATGTTCGACATATCGATATATCGCCTTTATTTAAAAAATATCGATATCAACAGCCGTATTCCCTATGTTGATACTTGATAGCGTTCTGAACTTCTGACATTTATAAATGTTACATTACATTCCTTTTGTTCTAAATATTTTTATTTTTAATCACCGTCAAAAATAATTGTTTATACATCGTGTTTTGTTACTCTTTACGTTGTTATTCTAGCATAATGAAAATATAAGTCACTTCGTGATGGGTAATTCTGGTGTAAAACAACACTATATAACTGCTTCAAAAACTGGCCTTCTACAATTGTCTTCGTGTAAACTAAAAGAAATTCCTACAGAAGTATTTGATTTGTGCGATGTACTCAGAAATTTGGATTTGTCTAAGAACAAATTGTCGGTTTTACCTGAAGATATTTGTAATTTGAAGCAACTTAAACAACTCAATTTGGAATGTAATAAAATACGAATATTACCGAATTCATTAGCAAATCTAAAGAAACTAGAAGTGTTTAATATATCGAATAATATAATTTCATCTCTTCCTGAATCTTTTATGCATCTGGATAATTTGAAACAAGTGTACCTAAGTAATAATAAATTGAAAGAATTCCCGAAACAATTACTAGGCTTACATAACTTGGATGTTGTAGATTTATCAAATAATAAAATCACAGAAATACCATTTGGCATAGCAGAATTATATGCCACAGAGTTAAATTTAAGCCAAAATGAGATTTCCGTAATAGCGGAAGACATGCACCAGGCTCCAAGACTGAAAATACTGAGATTAGAAGAGAACTGTTTAAGCCTAGATGCTATAAGACCAAGTTTACTTAGAGATTCTAAAATACATACAATCAATATTGATGGAAATTTATTTGAACCAAAACAGTTGGTGTCTGTTGAAGGTTACAATGAATATACAGAGAGATACACAGCAATGAAGAAAAAAATGTTTTGATGTTTTATATATATACTTGATTATGAGAACTATATATTATATCACATAAAGTCATGAAAAGAAAATGAAAAAAAATGAAGAGAGCTGACAAGCCAGGTGAAGCTGTTAAAACCTTGCTAGGTAAATAGCATAGTCAGGAAGAGAGAAAAAACAATTGACACTGCATTACTTATGTCACTTAAATTATAATACACATTATATTGAAACTACATTATTTTCTCCTAGCACAATCAATCATAATTTTAATTAATAAACCTAGGGGGTTTACTATGAAAACCTGATAATTGCAATAGAGACAGTTTTGAGGTACTTATTCTTGAAGTTTTGATCAATTTAATCTCTTTAGTACAATTATCTATATTAGTCATGAAACATCTTTGAAATGGTTTAATGTATTGATGAATTAATTTTGAAAGTATATAGAGCTCAAAAAAATAAGTGTCTTCAAATGTGTAATATATTTTTTAGGAAAAAGTTATTTAACAGTCTTTTGTAGTAAACCCTCGAAATAGTACTATGGGATTAAAATGCAATTTATATGAAATGTATTGTATGTCTCATAGATGAAGAGTTCTCATTTAATATGTTATAAATAATATATATTCAATAATTTATTCTTAATTATCATATTTTCTAATTTAAGGGTTATAGCTTTAAAAAAATATTTTGTTTGCACATCATATAAATTATAACTGTTTCCATTTATGAGTTTCTTTTTATTTAATATTATGATTATAATTAATAAGGTCTCTTTTTCCAGCTTTCAATTTTCTATATGTAATTGTAGAAAAAAATGGTTTTGGTTGGAATGCGCTATCGTTTTTTATTTTATTGTCAATCAAATATACAAAGAATTTTTTCAACCTACTTATTTTCACTTTGTACTAGTTGCCAAATAATAAGCACTCTGGGAAATAAACACATTCATTCAGTTTTATTACCAAAACAAATGAACATGCATTTGACATGACATTAACTAAACAATATCTAAAATCAAAACCTTTTTAAACATATATTTAAATTATAGATTTACAAAAGCGTGTCCAGGCAGTTTCTAGATTTAATGCTTAGAATTAGGTGGGGAACTAAAGTGGCCGATTTTCTACAAAATTGAATGAAAAACATGTTGGTACGGCCTGGTTGGTATAATGCGAAGTATGATGTTCTGTCGGTAAATAAAAATGGAATTAAGTTTTTTTGGAACGAAGTTCCTTATCGCGCGTTGTGAAAGGGGGCTAGAAGGAAAAAATTCTTACGAAAAGTTGTCACGACACTTTTTGCTATAGTAAGCTATTGTAAGCTGTGCGGCGTCACATGATTCTCTGTTTGTCTCTCTCTCTCTCTTATAGAAAGCAAGCCAGATATTTTCATTTCTATTTCGCATTGAACAGTGTGGTGTCGCGACGATTATTTTTGTTGAGTGTATACAGGTTTTTTGTAAATAATAAAAAATAATAATAATAATGATCCCAAACATATGTTTCCTACTTCAGTTACCACAAGCCAATTATTACGAAAATTGAACCAACTGATTAAGTTTATATAACATTATATTTGTTAATAATAAAAAAATATTATTATAACTTAAAAAAAATAAAATTTTATTACAATTCCTTCACTAATTAATCGAAAGGAACTTCGTTCCATCCGGGTGTCCCTTGACACCTCTCAAGTTTTTTTTTTTATTGTAGCACGGCAAAGTGTCTGCACTATGCCTGATGGTAAGCACAGTACAATCCAAAAATAATAGCGACCACCGATTGACACACTGTCCATCGCCGGTCGCCACTATCATGCCGGCCTGTAATAAGCTGGATATGCACAGGCTGATCCCGAAACGCGACCCGTAGAAGCGAATCACTATTACGGGCTTTTTCGCCATATACATGGTGGTTGCGACCCAGTCGAGCTGTAAAACCCTACCACCCCGCTTGCGCCATTGCCTCGTTCGTTATTCAGCAGGGTGTACCACGTGCAGGTGAGGTTGGCTTGGGTGTCTCAAGTCTTATTATGTTATTCGACACCCCTGAAAAATCCGATCGAAAAAGTTGGTTAATGAAATCACTTATTCTAAAATCATATTAACATTCATTTTACTGCATCAGGGCTTTTCTTTAAAAGATAATATGTAGACGTTTTCGAAAATGTTCATGTTAAATTTAACAATGAGCATTGCATGGTGTGTTTGACTTTCATTAGATTTTCGTCGAGTCCACCATTGCGTAATGATGTCGCACTGTGTATACATATATTCGTGTAATATGGTAGAGTTGAATCGTAAGCCTGTGGGACATACAGGACGCATCCAATATTTTCTAATATCTCCATATATATCCAATATTTATCCAAGATTTTGTACTAATCATTGCAATGTAGGATTGTATCCAGTATAACGGGACGGTCCTGTAGACTACGGGACTGTTTGCCGCCTTATTGAGAATTTTCAAGTCAGAATCTAGTATATAAATACTAAAGTGTACTTAACTTTATATAATAGGAAATGCATATCTAAAAGTACGGCAAGAAGTATATTCATGAGAGAATAGCATTATGTTCGTGGGTACCCTTACCAGGGAGTATTATAATACTATCAAAATGTATTGACATTAAATCACTAAGTAATGACGTCAGATATGCCGATTGAATGTAAGATATACCTGTAATATTGTGGAGCTGATAACATAACATTGATTTGCATATGAATTTCAAAGTATTATCTAATTCTATAAAATTGTTCAATCCTGCATTTGTATTGGGTTATAACGTATTTTTAAATTTTTTTCGTGATTCGAAGTATTAGCAGCTCGGTTCGCGATTTTTCACACTTATAACTGTTTATTTTACGTGTAATAAAATATGGATTTCGTAACCTTGATCATTCGTACAAATTTGTGTAGGTATCTAATTTCACACCCGCTTGTAGGTTATATTAATTATTAAAATTACATAGCCTCAGTATTATTTTATTTTACGTACATATGTTACTAATATGAACTTTTATATACATAACAGCTGACCACTTCGCCTTCGATCGGATGTACTAACGACGAGAATAGAATAATTTTGTCCACGAAATGCAATAAAATATTAATTTAGTAATTGAACGTCAATCTGTCGATTCTATCAATATTTTTAAAGATCTTATTAAGATTAGTATATAATAAAAGTATAAAGATCTTATTAACAGTAGAATACAATGGAAGTATTGGCTTCTGTCTCACCCAAACCTAAATTTAAACTTTAAACCCAAACTATTTATCCCAATTTTTAATTATCAAATTGTTTTCTTTATACATTGTACAATTACGAACACAATAACAGAAAGAACTATCCAAATAGATGTAGCAGCTTTAAAGTGATGCGCTTCGCCAATTGATTTCTATAAAGATGTTTTTATATGACGTTATTAAATGTAAACTATTATACTGTGGAATTATTTTAGGAGTCCTTTATTGTTTTCGCAGTTGTCGTTATCATGATCCATTATTCGTAATCGTAATTCACATTACGTATTGAGTGAACTGACTCACTTTGTCAGTAGTGGTGTCGAGTTAAACTGTGACGGTCGCGTGACCGTGTCTCAATGTTTTGTTTTTATATAGTACCTCCGTGAGTGTATACCAAATAAGTTAACTTTGACACATGATCTTTTTATTCAAAGTATAGTTTTTTTAATACAGCTGTACAATTTTCTTGGAAGGTACGTATTTCGAAATTTTCTGCAATTTTTAGGAATTATTGTTTTCCAGTTGATGCGGTAAATAACGTTTTTAAATAAGTTAATTCGATGTTGTAAGTATAGTGTAATATCTATTTTCAAATTGTTTCTTTTCACCATTTTAATATCGATAATGTAAATAAAGGTTTTACTCTCATTACAATATAATTTTGAAATAATTATATTATCTATGTTAGGTATAGATAAGCTGTAGAAAGTTGCGGTGCATATTTTCGGCTTTTAAAATCACTAATAAAGACGCGGGCTGTAGGTAATAGTTCAAGAAAATGGTTTATTTACATTTTTATGAAATGTTAACAAACATACATCAACTGAAATTCAAGTTTCATCTTGGAGTTGAGAAAGAAAATAATCAATGTTGTGATCAACTACAATGCAAATTATTATTAGTAAGCCAAACACGATACTTTTATTTATTAGTTTTGATCATAGAAAAGAATTGTTCATATTTATAAATCCTTGAGAAAACATAGTTGCTCGTGATTTTTAAAAGTTTTGAGGCTTGAAACGGGCTGCAAGTAGTGATTGTTTGCTTGAGTAATGTATTAAATATATTGAACGATTTTCATATTATTCATGTTCATTTCATGATCAAATACCCATATATTGTAGGTAGGTACTCTGTATCTCGATGGAAAATTAATTAAAATCTGTAGTTAAATTTTTTTTTTTTTTTTTTTTTCGGATATTTGAGTGGTTCGACACAATTTCACTTGATGTTAAATGGCGATGTAGGCAAAGGTCGTAAACACGCAAAACTTGGAGGTTGACTGGCTGTCAAGTGCGACTGCTGGCGAACAGCTGTAGGTATTTAGCGGGTGATTTTCAACTGGTGGACTGGTGGTAGCTAGCCAGGCAGACTTAGAAAAAGCTTTTAGTAGGCGGTAGAGCTACGCTGAAGTTATTACTGGCTTCAGTATGAATAGGTCGGCTCGCTCGGGGTAGTAACACCCTCTCACAGAAAACTGACGTGAAGTAACAGCGTTTGCATTGTTGCGTTCGTTCGGTCAGTGAGAACGCTGGAGGCTCACCTCTCTTCACCTTCCCCATCTCCACTTACTACCTCCCATCCCCCAACACAGGCTGGCAACGCACTTGCGACTCCACTGGTATCGCAAGTGTCTATGGACGGTGGTGATCATTTAACATGAGGTGACCCACATGTTCGTTTGTCCCCTATAATATAAACAAAAACCCGTTATGTATGGTATTCATCATGACTGTCTTTCATGTCATTAGTTCTAAATATGTCTCCTTACCGTCAAGCGAGATTGTAATTAACGGTTAAGTAAACCTTCTGAGATACGTCTAAATAATGTATATGGCACTGTACATTTTAAAAACGCCCACAGAGTGGTGTATGTAAATATTCTTATGATAACTTATAGTAATAATTTTTATCATTTACATATTATAAAAAAAAAAGATTATCTTGATCAACATAGTATTGATCTTTATCCAATTAACCTTCAATAGTAAATAACTTTAATTCTTCTTCTATTTTATTTTTTTGCAACCAGTATTCTAGTAGACTATTACTGCCATTGTCAAGGGAGTAATGATATTACAAGTTTCTTGATATAATTTCCATGACGTTATAAGATGGTGGTCGTCTGTTTGAACTTTCCTGGGAGATTTTGTGGCACTTCACTTGTACATAATAACCAAACTATGTAAAATACCACCAATATTTAAAACATGAGCCAAAAATAACACAAGATTATGAATAAAATATAAAGTCCACTACATGACATTTCAAGATCCCGCCAAAAACTCAAATAACTTCAATTAGCATGTTGGTAGGTAGGTGCCACAGATTCTACATTTCGCGCAATAAAAAAACAATTTGTTGTATAAAGTTGCTACGTACGAGTAAGATACGCGTGACTTTGATGATCTGTCAATATCAAAGCCCCAAAAAATGCTCATAAATCGTACGTAATACCTGTGACGTCACATTAATACATAGCACCCATGACAAGTTGGATTGGACCGCTAGTATAAAACCAGGATTTTGTTGCAATAAATTACTTTTTAACAATAATAAGTGTGCAGAAAACTGTTTTTTTTTTAACACTGATAGTATTGTATTTGAAGGCATAGTCATGATAAGATTTTTGAAATTACTAATATAAATTTATTTCAAAAAATGTGTAAACTTGCATGCATGTGATGTAATCTGTATTTATGTATACATGCTTATGATTAATGTAACGAAGCACGACTTGTTTTTGTCGTTTACGCATGATATGTTGTGCGCAATAATATGAACTTTGGTTATTTGAGATCTCTGCTAAATATATGTGTGTTAAAAAAATATGCTAAATAAATATATACTGAAACTATAGTAATGACATTTCAAGCAGGGTCGTCAGATTTTATAAAATTTCCTAGGTTCTTATATCTAGTTGATTAGATTTAATGATAAAAAAAAACTGTGTATGAATGATTAATTAAAAATAAATGATTTGTAGAAAAATAATTAATTCAAAAACTAAACCTACAAGATTATGAAAATGTAATTTAAATTCTTTCAATAGACCACAAACAGATAGTAGAGGAGATATATGTATATTGTATTGTATAAATATATGAAAGTTAAATTAAAAGTACTAGTTTTAACAATAAATAACGCTTATCTATTTATAATATGCCTGTATACATATATTTTGTGTATTGCAGTCTATCCTATAGTTTTTATTAGTTAATTAAAGTTATAGTGATATCGCTTGTAGCCTATCATAATATTGTGAGTTCAGCACTAGAGTAAACTAAACTAAAAACTAACTATATCAAACTTTGTAAAATACGAATAATGTGATTTTTTTTTCATATATAAAATATTTACATCATTGCATAAAGTATTGTAGCGATTATGGCTTCGTTGATAGCGTGTTCGGACTCCTTGTCAATCGACGTAGGTTCTAATCGTTGGTTATCGACGAAGGAAAACATCGTGATGAAACCATAGCATGCCAGTAGCAAATTTTCTATGTTCTGGTTAGCTACCATCTCCTTGTTGAGAAAGTCGACAAGTATCTGTTGGTGTTTTCCGGTCTTGTTAGCCACTAAATGTACGTCCAGCATGGCGGGGCGTGCGGCGTTCGTTTCAAACAGATGCATTAACACGTAGGTGTCCTGAGTGGCGTACGAACGGCGCTCTTGGATATTGCACGTCCCGTTGCACGTCCCGCTGCACGTCCCGCTGCACGCCTCGCTGCAAGCCCCGCCGCACGTAAAACAGTAGCTGCTTAGCATGTTAGCACCTTGTATAACTGTAGTAATTGAAATTAGAAACCACATGCTATAAAATTACAGGTCACAATTTATGTAGTAAATAATGATACCTACATCCTGTATAATAGTAGGATGAGAAATAATAAATGATAATTATAGGAACGTATTATTTACAGCAAACGTATACATCTTTTAGAGTCACTTTAAATATTAGTAGTCCATAACGCGACACCATCCTGTAGCCATTTTGATAAGATGTGTTGGTATTATGAAAACATAACGTCATCTATCATATTGGTATGGAATTACTGTCGTAGATAACTTAGGTTATCAAGAGATTAATATGCACATATTATTATTATATGTTTGTATGAAAAACACATGTTGGTGGAGACAGTTTTATATTTAATCTTAAACATATATTTAAGGTATATTTGTGTGTTTTTCTTATAAAATTATACGAACTTTATATCTATTTATACCTTAGATAGAGATTATTTAAAATATGTATGTTTTTTTTATAACGTAGCTAGGAAGACAGATTTTTATGTTTCTAAATCCACCATATAAGTAATAGTTTTATATTTAGAGATTATTTATTTATTATTGTCGTTTATTTATCAACAAGATTTGATATTCTTCTAAAAACAATTTAATACTGGTGTTAAATACGAGAATCCCATTAAAATAACACCTCTCTTAGCGCAGCGTTTCTCTTTTCTTTTTTTGTTGCTATTTGTTTTCTATTGTAGACGCGTAGAATAGATGAAAGTGGTTTGTTCTTGTTGAACAAATAAATATTAAAAAAAAAGAAATAAAGAAAAAATAAATTAAGTTAGAGATAAAAATATATATCCTTTACAAAACAAATAGGATAGGAAAATAAGATTGAAGATAAAATTCTCAAAATAAATAATTACTGCGTAATAAACGTGTACCGAGCCGCGGTCGTAGTTAGTACGTGTTATGATGATCTTAATATCTGAGTTTTAATACCAATGCATACTGCATATTTCTATGATAGCCAATATTATCGCAGATAACAAGGTTATCACTTCCTTTTGCAGGTCACGTGAAAGTTAATGGGTGCAAGGGTTACGTATACTGTGCTGATTATAAATATACGTATTTACACAAAGATAATAAAGTTAATATCGAATAATGTGTAAATCGTTAACGTGAAAGAAAAAAATATAGTATACGCGTATGTTAAGAGTGAGATAGAAAGACCAGACCATTTTTGTATATGCTATCAACCTGTATTGGCCTAATCTAATTTTGCAAAGTATATATAATACATTGGACACGGCATGTGTTATTGAAGGAAATCTACTTAATCTTATAGTAGGTTCGAGTTTGGATCTGCTTTCATTTTTCTATGTAAATAGCAATGCTTTTGTTTCTGGAGTAAACAGTTTTGTTCAGAAATATGGTTTATACATTTTCATAATGTTATAACGTTATTTTTTTTTCGAACTGTCTACACTATTGACGTAGCAAGGTCTTAACAGCGAGCGCTTGCGGCACTCACCCGATTTTATTTGGGTAACTAACTTAAGGGTGCATGGCACACCTCGGCTTGCGCTGTTGCCTGATACATGCAATTCGCGACGTATCTGAGCTAACCTAAGCTAAGCTATATATTCATACTTATATGAGTTATTGAAACATGTATGTGCACCAAGCATACATACCTCGACAACTCTACGTATTTTGTGTCGGAAAATTTTTCTAACCTATTTCAGTTCGATAAAGGAAAAAATAAAACCCTTCAAGTTTCATGTGAAAGCATGTGTGCGTGCACGTGTGTGGAGGTGGTATGTGTAATGTTGTTGCAGTGTTGTGAGATTTTGCAGCGTACTCAAGGGTTCCAGGTCGAAGAAACGGACCGAGGCTTGAGCCGCTGCCGAGGGGGGCCTTGTCTGGTGTGCGGGAGCGAAATTTACCCCCATGTCATAGCGTATTATTTCTCTTATTAAGTATACTATTTGCTACCCGCGACTTAGATCGTGTGGAATTTAGTGAAAAAAAATGATTAGCGTAAAGTTGCGCGTGAGAGTGAGATCTGCTAGACACTGCTTATTTAGTTTATTATATTTGCTTGAAACTCATTTTTTTTTTTAGCTAAAATCAACTAGACCCTTATAACATCAGTTATTTGTCAATGAGAATCCCTCAAAATCAGTCCCACCTTTTCGGAGCTTAGCCGGAACAAACATATGTACAGACAAAAATTTGAAAAAATGTTGGTTTTTTATTTAACTTACTTATATCCGTTTCGTTAAAATTTTATATTTTAACATTACAAACAGACACTTCAAGTTTATTTGTGTTTAGATAAAAATATTGTAATCGGTATAAATATACTAATTCTTAAAAAACAATACTGATTTATCAGTTTAATTTTGCATGTAATTTAAAAGGGGGCACTGGAATCGGGGACACAAAATTAACCTTTTATCCAATTGCGTTGAACTCATGTAAATAACGCTTTATTAAAATGAAATTATTGTCATTATTTCACAAATGTGTGTGCATTTTACAAATATATTTTGTAGTATTTATCTATTAATAATCCCGTTATATCCATAATATGAGAAATTTAAGAGATAATGGTTCAGTGGTTAGTTGGACGTCGATCGATGTAGGTTGGAATCGTTTTCAATGACCCGCACCTTTGGGTGAATGAACACGTGATGATACTATAATATGATGATAGTGTTTTTCTAAACCTGCCTGGTTAGGTACCATCGAGATGTACGTCTGTGGCCAAGCACCTATGAGTGCTTTTTTTACTCGAACTGATTACGTTGTTGACCTGGAAGTCAGTTCTTTACAGCGTCATTGAACTATAACACCTATGGATGTCTCCCGGCGACTGTACTTGAGCCCCAGTCACTCTAGATCTGGGTTTAGCGTGTTTTCCATCTTGTATTACGCCGTCAAAATCAAAATACTCTATATTCAATTTAAACCCCATGAAGGCACCTATGAACGTCAAAACTACCATCGGTTCGATAAACAGCCCAGTCGTCGAGAAGCACCGGCAAAAATTCGATCTGGATAATCTTTTCATAATACATAACATATTTTTTGGTTATTACAACATATTAGACATATAAATATATATATTATTTATTCGTTTTTGGTGGATGCACAGAGAGAGGCGTCACTTCCAGAGGTCGCTATCGTTCACATGTTCATCCACCTTGTAATAGCCTTTATGTATTAAGACCCGCTTGACATAACACATGAACTTATTATCTGGCAAATCGGTAATGGGTTTTGTGCATTTGTTATAAAATGTAACACTATTATCTAAAAAACTGTTATTGGTTTTAGTGAGCCTGAAATACGGATTCATTTAACGTCAGCTGAGACTGTGATCAAATGCTAAAACCTATAAAGATATTATTAATCACTTTTAGTCCTTTCAATGTCTTCTTAAAGTTTAAAAAAATAAACAAATCTATATTTAACAAAAATGATATTACAAGGCATAAAAATTAACTGTAGATTCCCGTATTAGGAACTAAAACTTGTGTCGCGGGCGGAACAAAAACTAAGTTACAAAATCTATCGTGTCTCTCGTGTGTGTTCATTGTGTTCGTCCCGTAAGTGGCTTACTTATTTGATAAAGTAAATTAAAATAAAACACCAGATTAGGCCCCCCTCGGCAGCGACTCAAGCCTAGGTCCGTTCCCTCGGTGTCCCTTGAGTGCGCTGCTCGCGTAATACAGTGACACAAAAATTTACATCACTGCTACAACACTACACGATCACCCCCATACATGTGCACGCCTACACGCTTACACATGGAAGTGGAAGGGTTTTATTTTTTTCCCTTATCGAACTGAAAAAACTCTAATTTTCCGATAAAAAATACATGGAGGGGTTGTTGAGGCGTGTATGCTTGGTACACATATGCGTCTCAACAACGCAAACATATATGAATAGTTAGCTAGGTTAGCTAAGTTAGGTCACGAGTTTGCATGCAACAGGCAACAGCCAAGCTGAGGTGTGCCGTGCACCCTTGAGCTAGATGCCCAAATAAAATCGGCTGAGTGCCTTAAGCGCTCGCATTAGTAGTTCGGTGAAGCTGTTAAGACCTTGCTAGGTCAATAGCGTAGTCAGTTAGAAAAAAAAATTAAAATAAAATCTAAATTATATAACAAAGCAGTTAATTCTATACAATTTTAGTTTGCAAGTGTAGTTTTATACAAATTTACTTTATGGATTTTAACGTTTGACCACAATCTCGATTTATGTTAATTGAAAATGAAAGACAAGATGGTAAACCGCTCGTTTACAGTTATTTGACTGTCAGTTGCAATTATCTGAATACAATATATGTGTTAGGCAACTAACTTTCAACTCAACAACTTAGTCATGTTGTAAATAGATCAAGATTTACTACCATTTTATACTTTCAGGATGAGATTCGAGATGTGTGAGATTAGATGTGTGGTGTGATTAGAATGGATAAGATTAAGAATGAGTATATCAGGGGAAGTTTTAAAATAGCACCAGTAATATAGAATTTGAGAATAGGTAAGCATGGTATGGGTATGTCATGAGGAGAGATGAAAACCATGTAACTAGAATTATTTTTGAGTATGATCGTGGACGGATATATGAGTAGAGGGAGACCGACAAAGGTATGGATGGATTGTGTGAAAAATAATATGTGAGTAAAAGGTGTGAATACTAAGATGATATCTGACAGGAGAGAATGGAAAAAGAAAACATGTTGTGCCGACCCTACTTAGGTGGGATAAGGATTGGATGATGATGATGATGCTCAGGATGAGATTCGAGCCTACTTGATTACTCGGCGTTATTAAGATATCATTACTTCAAATGTTTATGTAAATATTAAGTTAACTTATATATTTTCAAGCTAAAATAAATGTATCAGCAAGTCGTTTTTATGTAAGTCGTTTGGTAACTTAAAACTAGTATGTAACTAGTCTAGATTTAAGATAGCTTTACGGTTCACCTTTCGAAAAAGTTACGTACGTACGACGGACCATTCTAAAAAACGAAATTCATGCACTTTCTCCCAACCAGTTTAAATCTATGCATTGTTACTCATTTATACGTATATTACTAGCTTATTACGGCGACGAAGCTCACAAGAAATGTTTGTTTCATTTAATTAATTTGGAGATTGTTCTAGAAAACTGCATATAAATATTCATAACTTTTGAAGCCTTAAATGTCTAGCTGGTGGTTATTTTTATAGTAATACTATATGTTGTCTGCGATTGATTTTCGTAAATATAATCTTACTATTTTATGGAAGCTACGCATCTCATCTGGATTAATTGTGGTCTATTCATGTTGTTTTCATTGTAAGTTATTATGGTATGCCGCTTAGATAATAATAAACTGAATTGAAGTCTACTTGTTAGTAGAGGTGTTGTCCAAATCGATTTATTTATTTATTTATATAGGGATAATTCAACAGTCCGATATAATATAAGAATAGTAAGAAGGAGCACACTATACTGAAAACTTACAACGCTTTGTCACACCGATACAACTTACACAATAAATAATATTGAAAAAGTAAATTATGTAACATTAAATATTGATAATCATTTAAAAAAAATACATAAGAATAATGAAAAATTTAATATGAGTTCAGATTATTTTTGTAGATATAAAAACTAAAATTAACCTGTGAAATAGAAAACAAGATGACAAATACAATCAAGAATATTGACTTAAAATATACTGGATCTTGTATAAATAGTCATGGATATAATTTTCCTTTTGAATTTAAAAGCTCGATGGTCAAGTATGTCTAATGGGATGTGATTGGATGCGAACTCATTGTACAAATGAATTATAAGTCCATTTGAATTGTAAGAAGAAATATTATTCTTTTAAGTTTTAAGAATAAATGTTTTAGGAAATCGATATTCAAAATTCATCTTTTTCGGAGATTGGCTCTGACTAACAACGCACATTTTAATTGGATTTATATCAGGAGATTGCAATTGGAATATAAACAAGACACACAAACTTAACAGATTTAGAAACAACTACAGTCCTCGTTAAACTTTTTGGTGGCCCTGAATAGAGTTTTATATTCGGGTTCTGCGCGTAATATAGCCAAGGGGCCATTCAAGTAATACGTATATACTAAAATAGGTCTTTATTTGGTGGTTTGTTTGTTTTAATGACATGAGGGTTAGGGGATCTAAATGTCTAGGCCTAATATGTTTTGTGCGCAATCTTATCCATTGGGATACCATCGCCCTTGTAGCGAACAACCATAACTTAATTCCTCTATACATTATAAATTCCTTATTTCTAGACTTTTTAACTGCTGCCACTGAATTAGCAAGAAAACTAGAACAAGTAAAAAAATGTTTACGTAAACATGGGAAGGGACGGTCAGAAATTACAAAAATTCTGTTTACTTAGTGCCCCCCAAATGCTTAATTATATTAACAAAATAAAAATATTATTACAAATCCAATTATCACCCCTTCATATCTCAAAACCTATTTCACATAAACATGTCAAATTTGGCACATGTATTGTGACTTGCGAGATATACAGTGGTGGTCGTATAATTAGCAACACTTCTTCTGAATAAACAAAGTATAACTTCAACGTACAAATGTTCATAAAAAATATACATTCAATAATTAATAATCATGCACTATTGTATAGCCATTTAAATAAACAAATTCATTAAATGCATAAAATATAAACCATATCTCGCTATTAATTACAAAATGAGTATTACGCATGTAGGAGTTTATTCTGTCACTGGCCGCTTGGACGTCTAATTAGAAATATTTCAAAAACAACATCCATAGCTCGTTCTTCTTTTGAAATTGCAGAATAACATTCCTTTCTTGGCTTTTTTCCATTATTTTGGCGGCAATTCAAAATTGAATCTGAATCTTATTGTGTTCAAAATAGGCAAAAATAAAAGTTAACGCGTCAATTAAGCAAATAATTGTTAATTTAAATATAGATCATAAGTGGGCGTATAGAAGAATAGCTGAGCATTTAAATTGTTCTGTTAAGAAAATTTTTAATGCAATTAATCATGATAAAACACATGGAACTGTTGAAAATGTTCTTAGAAAAGCTCGATCAAGAGAAACCTCTCCCAGAGAAGATACGCTAATCGTTCGTGTTGCTAAAAAAGAACCTAATTGGTCTCCAACCAGATTAAAAATGAATTTTTTTTCCCCTGATGACCCGAGAAACATCTCGTCAAGACTCATACGCCGTAGATTAGTGGAAGCTAAACTCTTTGGAAGAATCTCTCGAAAGGTATCGGCTTCTTACTAAACAACATCGAGAGAAGCGATTATTATTCGCTAAAAACCCATTTAATATAAAAGGACGGTACGAAAATGGAAAAAAGTGTTATTTTCAGATGAAACAAAAATAAATATGATAAAGCCAAGTCAGACCTTAGACTACAATATTATGCCAAGTTATAAACAGAAATGGTATTTTAAGTTTTCACAACATATTTTATTACGTCGTTATAAATAAATGTCAGGACTTACCATTGAATTTCGCATCCATTTAGATGTCATTTTTTTGTTGTTGTTGAAGTCAACAAACAAGTTTTCCTGTTTCTGTGAGAATATACACATTTCTCGTCATATTTGCATCAAAAATATTGCGTTGTTTAAAACGTGACATTCAAATTTGACTTTGAATGTTTGTATTTACGCTCAAAGATGTTTCACTTAACTCACTGAAACATTGAATTCCAGCGTAACTAAGGTATAACAGTACTTCTTTTTGAACTGACTACGATATTAACTTAGCAAGGTATTAACAGTTTTTGTAGGCGGTAGAGCCACGCTGAAGCTATTACTGACTTCTTGACTTGACATGCATGGGTCGGTTCGTCCGTGGTAGTACCACCCACCTATAGAAAACCGACATGAAGTTGCTTGCATTGTTGCGTTTCGTTCGGTCAGTGAGAGCGCTGGAGGGCCACTTATCCTCACCCTTCACCTCTCCTCACCCTTCTCCTCTCCTCTTCTCTTCCTCTATCCCTCTCCTCCAACACAGGATGGCAATGCACTTGCGACTCCCCTGGTATTGCAAGTCTATGAACTGTGGTGATCACTTAACATCAGTTGACCCACCTGTTCGTTTACCTACTATGATATAAAAAAAAGATTCACCGGACTACTAAGTCGAGATAACGGTACTGAACTAAGATACATTATCTTTACCTGATTATATACAAATAGATATAGGTCTATATATATACAAAAAATGTTAGTTTAAAATTATAAGATAACCAAGTTTAACGTATGCAATGAAATAATTGTCACAGCTGGCCCACTGCAATCTAACTTGCCGCGCCGCGCCAATTGTTTTGTAAGAAAAATTATGTTTCCAACGCATTCGGCTGATGAATGTGTAGCCCTAAAGGTTATCTAGACCAGTGTTTTTCAAAGTTTGTTGCGGAGCCTCTTTAGGAGGGTTGCGAAGCTAAGTTCTATAACTGAGTTGCAAAAGGCTCAGAAAGCCACTGCAGTAAAAACACAAAGTTTTAAAAGATTTAAGAAAAATGCTAACTAAAGGACATAATTATTTGCATTAAATACAATAAAAAAAAAACTTACGAGAACTCTTAAGTATTTATCCGAACCTTAATTACACAAATGAATAAATGTGTTAAATTGAATATTTGTCTCAAAATAAAATACATGATAGAAAAGCAACGGGTAGGGGAGTCGTAGATATAGGGGAAGGGGGTCGCGGGTAGAGGGGTGGCGGGTAGAGGTGTTGCGAAATATTTCTTCATACTAAAGGGGTCGTGTCAAGAAAAAGTTTGAAAAACATTGATCTAGACCATAGGTGGAGATCGTTTCATTTTATTTCCTAGTAGAATTCATGGTATTTTTACGTTTATTCGGATGTTTTAAGTTTTTAAATCAATAATACACATCGTACTGTTAAACATGAAACTCGTTTATCTTACTTTGAATCTTAAACTTGTCTGGTAATAAAATAAAAATAAAACTAGTATTATATTAGTTTTGAACACTAAAATGATTTTACCGCACAATCACGTTTTTGTGTTATTTCGTCATTCATGAATTACCATACAATATACAATATTTTTCCATTTGAGAGTCGATTATGCAGTAAAATATTTTCTGTTTATCTATTTACATATGGAAATGCTTAAGAATATCTTCCTCCTTTGTTTCTCAACCTCTTTTCATAATTATTTTTTTATTTAGTGGCTATTGGCGAGCTTTAGTGTTAGTACCTAGGCGACCGAGCCTAGTTCGGTTCTTTAAAAAACAATTTTTGAGTTTGCCTTATAAAATTAAATTTTTTTTACAAAAAAGAAATAAATATTAGAATAACATATCTCTTCTGCTGTCACTCGGATTCGAAATGAGGTACACGGATTTTCAAAGCAACCGATTTCCATCTGAGCTATTTTTGTTTTGACAGCGGCAGCGAAATTTACCTTTATATTCTAGCTATATTTTTTCATTGCCTGAAAACTTGGTTAAAAAAGTTTTCTATGAAAAAAATCTACCTAGATCGATTTATCGTCCCGGAAACTACCTACATACTAAGTTTCACGGAAATAGATGACGCCGTTTCCGAGATCCTGAATAATATACAAATATAAAAATATACAAGAACTGCTCGTTTAAAGGTATTAGATAGATTAGATTAAGATTCGAACACTCGTATGAATACAATAGATTTGTAGGTCTATATCTAAATTTATTTTTCGGAAGCTTGTGATAGACAATTATTATATTAGAAACGATCATGAGTATGACGTTAAAAATATGTATGTGTCGGTCGGTTCATATGGCCTTTATAGATTTAACCAAACCTGGCTAACCAGCCTAACTGGTTTGACCGATTTTAATAAGAATTCGCAGTCATAAGTATCATTTGCACTTACTCGTTATAAAGCATAAAATATTTTAATAAATTGTGGAGACATTTTATAGCCGGGATATATACGCATATTATCAAATAACGTAACAAAATAATTACAAGAAATTAAAAACTATCTTTAACTTTCAAACGATAGACATACAACTTTTTTTTTCGAACTGACTACGCTATTGGCCTAGTAAGGCCTCAACAGCTTCACCGGACTACTGAGGCCAACGCTTAAGGCACTGAGCCGATTTAATTTTGACTACTAGCTCAAGGGTGCACGGTACGGGTGTTGCCTAGTTAATGCAATTCAAGATCTAACTGACCTAACCTAAGCTAACCTACATATTCATACGTATATAAGTTAGTGAGATACATGTGTGTACCAAGCATATGTATCTCAATAACTCTGATATGTATTTCTGGTCGGATATCGCCATATAACCCATTTTAATATATATACCCGAAGTATAAGCAATTTTGAAATAGATAGGCAATAAAAAAAACACTTTTGACACGTTGGTAACGTTGACACACTAAATATTTAAGATGGCGACAAAATGTAAAAACAAGTGACAAATAGATGAAACAAACTTAATTATAAAACCAAAGTGTTCCATTTTTAAATTCGTTTTCTAATATACTTCATATATGTAGCCAGATTCGGATTTTTTTTTATTGCGGTTACATACAATAATTATGTTATTTTGATAATATAGTAAAAGATACAAGCATTCAATTCAGAAAAACTGCAGGATTCCGGAAATAAAAACAGATTTATTACTCATGAATACTACTAGTCTTAGCAACATGTCAATATTTTTGAGTTAAAAACACTTTTGACCATAAATAATAGTTTAAAAGATTTTAGATATTCAAACTCATCTCGTGTCTTACCGCCGACGACACCCTGTTGTTATTATACAAAAAAAATCACTTCATAAATTAATAAACAATTTTTACAGCTTTCATATATTAAACAATGCTTACAATAGGTATAAAGTTTTTGAATAAAATTTATCTCATGTCTCGACACAACTAATTCTAGAATGTTTATTATTAACAATATACGTTTGAAATTCACAGATAAATTATAATAATTTTGCCATTTTATCTACCTACAAGTTGAAACAGGTTAGGGTATTCAACATTTTATACAATCGTCCATAGATTTATAGGTAAATTTATTCGTTGCGTCGTAATATAAATTTCCATTCCAATGTTAAACACTCGTTCAAAGTATTAAGATTGATATTGATGTTTAAAATTAATACGCTTTAAACATATCCGGTGTTATTACAAAAAAGCTAAATACATATTAAATACTTGCTTTAAAAACGTTTCGTACTAAATACACCGCGCTCGCACGAGGCAAGTTCGCGTTATCCTTTTTTCGCAAGTCTAACCTAACCTAACCAAAGCGAGACAAAAGAGAAAGATGACGAACATTCAGCGAGCGTGCTGCATTTAAGTGACCCTTTTAAAGCAAGTATTCAATACGTATTCAACTTTTTTGTAATAACACGTGTTTATCTTCACGTAAAATTTTAGGTTTCATTCTTAGAAACAGTAGGCTCTTTAGAAACAAATCCATCAAGATACTTCTATACAGCACGCTTGTAAGAAGCCACCTTGAATATTGTAGCACTGTCTGGTGCCCTCATTATCAACTTTACATAGACCGTATCGAAAATATTCAAAGACGTTTTACTATAGCTTGTTTGTCAGGTTCTATAAAATTTGCTCCGTATAATGATAGACTGAAAGAAGTTAAACTGAAATCTTTGTACAATAGAAGAATTATCCTGAACATGACTTTTTTATACAAACTTTTTAATAACCACATTGATAATTCAGAACTTTTGAATCGATTTAATATTAATGTGTCTTCCAGACTACCTAGATTTCCTGTCTCTTTATTTGGTCACAAAAGCTACAGAACCAATTTAGGTCATTTCTCCATCGTTCCCAGACTTTCTCGACAATATAACGACCTTGTTAAAAAAGATCACACCATAGACTTATTCAGTAATTCCCTATCTAATTTCAGATCTAAAATTAGTTTTTTATTTAATTAATTTCTGCAGGATCTTTTTTCCTTAATTTTTAAGTTATAGATTATCGAATTGTTTTATTTTATTATCTTCTTAATTTTTTTTCATGATTGTTTCTTTTACTTTTATTGTCTTCCGCATCGTATCTTTTATTCATAAATGCTGTAGTCAACTGTAAATAGTGACATAAATAATTTTTAAGTATTCGCATGTATGTTTTTTAGTTTTTTATTTTATGTTACTGTTGTTGATTCTATATGTTAAATAAATAAATAAAAAAAAACATCGATCGTGACTGTAACATTACGTGACAAAGTGTAAAAAAGTCAGACAATAATAAGTTTTGATATTATTTCTAAGAATCTTACTAAAGATCCAAAACGTATAGCTCCTTGAAATACTAGAAGCTAGCATTCTTATTTGTTTATATATTTTATCGTATTTTAATCGTCGTAATTACATTGAACATTGTAATAATACATGTTGTGACTTGCTGTCTAATGAAACCAGGTCGTTTATTGCATTTCAATGTAGTCGATGGAATTAGTTAAAACTAAACATATAAATACAGTATACATAGTCGCCGATGAAATAAAAGCTAAAAGTTGTGTGGCCAGCAATTTTAATGTGACGTGTGTTCAATTAAATGAATAAAGAGACAGTCAATCGTGGGGCGATCCAGTACGAATTGATGAATCTAAATTTATTTTAATTTGCAGAGTGAAGTTCAAGTGAATAACATCTTATACCAATGTCATATTATTTGCATAAATGAATCGTACGATATCGTATTATAAATTAAGGAAAGATTATGAACTCAACCTTGGTAGTAACAGTCATGAAGGTTATCACGTGAACACAAGCATATATGTAATTAAACATGAAAGCCTTATTGTTACCGTTCTTCTCTGAATATTAATTAAAAAAGGAAAAAAAGGATAATCCGTACAAATTCAATACCTTGTGCATTAAACTTTATGTTTACGAATTATTGTCAACGCAGTTAGGTAGTCTTACAGTAATTTAGTTAAAAGTATTAATATTGTGTTGGGGTTACTGCGTGACTGAGCCACGCGGCATTGTACCTCGTTGATATAAGCATTCACAGTTCGTCCCCTTTTAGTTTATGATTGGTAATCATAGGACAGTCAACCTGCCCTAGTGGCTCACGATAACCCGCGCCCGGGCACACGATCCGCCTGAATTATATCAATTTCGCGTAGTTTATTTTCTGGCCTACATTATATGGTGATTGCTCCGCTTCTACGGCTCGTAGTGTGGTGATGTTAGACAACTTTTATCTTTCCTTAATAAATAATGTATAAAATGCAAAAATTATTCTAACTAGTAATTGTAGAATTGAAGCGTATAATCGCTTGAAACTTGATGATATAATCAAGATAGTATGGATAATTATTGTGGATTATTTTTAAAATATCTAACAAATATTTCAAGTATAATAAAAAGTAAACAAATATATGTGTATATATATATATCTCAGAAATGAAGACCTTGACATGTATTAGCAGTTAAGAAAAACGCTTTGTTGCATATTCAAAATGCGCTAATATATCATTTCAATAGCCGTTACGTGGCTTATTAATCAAAGAAATAGTAGGTACTATAAATTCCTTCTATCAATGTACGCTGTAATAAATTTGTAGAACTGTCGCGTTTTAAAATATTTACTAATAACTTAATACAGATAATCTTAGGATTGTAACAGAATATACAATCTTTTTATTTTATTATCTATTAAAACTTTGTCTGTCTGTGTGAAAATGCGAACCTCCATTATATCTGTTGGGCTAATTGTCATAGTAGTTTTCAATAGTAACATGAGCCTAGTTTAAGGCAACAATAACCTATATTATTTAAAAATCGGCGCACGTCAAAAAAGAGAAAAATATTTTACGTACTTTTCTCAGTCAATGTAATTCCAAAGAAAGTGTAAAGTTAGCGTTCTATTAGTACATTTCCAGGTGCTGCGTGTTGCCGGCACGGACCCTAGTGTCATTCGCTTTTTATATGGATAGCCCTATACCGTTCGCTTTACGGCAGTGAACAGTCAGTATTCTTCCTACTTTTCAAGGCCTTTGCACCCCACATCAACGTAACTACAGATTATGACGTTGTGATCTGGTGGTAAATTTCGTTTCAGCATATTCGCCGCGACACTCCTTGACAGCGGCTCAAGCCTAGGTTCGATCCTCCGATTGGGAATCCTTGAGCACGCTACTAACGCGATATTATGATAGTGAAATTTTTCACTCAATAGCTCAACTCACACAAGACAGATATCTTTCGAGCACGGTTAATTTAGGCCAGCTAAGCTTTTAGATTCAAAATACATGTTTGAAGTCGTGAAGTACAGATATGTGTCTTAATATGTCCTAAGACGGTGAACTTGTTTCAAAAGTATCGAATAATATAATAATAGTTTTTGTTCGTTATTTTTTTTATCATTTCAGATCCGTTTTTTTTTTAAATTTTAATCAAATTTAGTAAAGTTCTCAATAAAAATAATCACCTGTCCATTATTCAGTTTATAGATGGACCATAGTACACTTTCTTATACATTGGTAGAAAGTAAAAACAAGGTTGAAGTATTAACTCCGTATACATTATCGCTTCGTGTTACATTATTGCGAAAATGAACGTAAAAAAAAAGTAATAACGTATTACTCACTTGTTGTAGACTAACTGTGGCCGCTACTTCGTTAGTTTATTTGTATTAAAAGTTAAAAATATTATACATGAGGATGTGAACGAAGGGTTTATTTACATCATTAATGCGGGAGGGAAACTTATTTTTCGAATTTACTATACTCTGTTGGCCTGACAGGTGTTTACAGCTTCGCCAGACTTTTTTAGTCGAGTGTTTAAGGCACTCAGTCATATGGTGATGAGCTCAAAGGCGTCAAAGTGGCGGTACTTCAGCTTGGGCTGTTGTCTTAATTGCAACTGTTTTTTTTTTCCAAATGACTACGCTATTGACCCAGCAAGGTCTTAACAGCTTCACCGGACTACTAAGGCGAGCGCTTAAGGCACTCAGCCGATTTTATTTTGGCAACCAGCTCAAGGGTACACGGCACACCTCGGGTTGGCTGTTCCCTGTTGCATGCAAAATCGCGACCTATCTTAGCTAACCTAGCTAAAAACTATTCATATATGTATGAGTTGTTGAAACGTATATGTGTACCAAGCATACACGCCTCAACAACTCCTCCATATATTTATTATCGGAAAATTGATAGTTTTTCAGTTCGACAAGGGAAAAAAAAGTAAACTCTTCCACTTTCATGTGTAAGCGTGTAGACGTGCACGTGTGTGGGGGTGATCGTGTAGTGTTGTAGCGGTGATGTATATTTGTGTGTCACCGTATCGCGCAAGCAACGCACTCAAGGGCTCCCTACCGAGGGATCGAACCTAGGCTTGAGCCGCTGATGTGGGAGGCCTAATCGGGTGTGCAGGAGCGCAATTAACCCACAGACCACGGCGGCGTGATCTGTGGTTATGCGGGCGTGGGCGTGAACACGCTCTGTTTCAAGGGACAAGCTGGTACTGATCGTTCGCTGACGTGATTGAATCAGGAGGGTCGGTAAAAATGTGTCGCGAACGTCTTTTATAACGCGCAGTTTTAGGTACGGGTTCATAGTTTTTGGCGGGTTTTTTTTCGAACTGACTACGCTATTGACCCAGCAAGGTCTTAACAGCTTCACCTAACTACTAAGGCACTTGAGGCACTCAGCCGATTTTATTTGGGCAACTAGCTCAAGGGTGCACGGCACACCTCGGCTTGGCTGTTGCCTGTTACATGCAAACTCGCGACCTAACTTAGCTAACCTAGCTAACTATTCATATATGTTTGAGTTGTTGTTTTTGGCGGATACCACTAACGGACTGGTTCTCAACTAAATTATACAAAAATGTAATATGTTTAAGAAAACATACATTTTTTTACATAAGAATGTATGCCCATATGTCGTATTTAATTTTATGCGACGATAATTATGCATTCAATGTGTCGTCTCTTTGATGAGTAAAGCCTTTGTTCCATATTAGTTTATAAGATGTATGTACTTACTGTTGCCCCCCGTACTGCGTTCCCTGATTCATTAGTTAGTACTAGCCTCTGCCCGCGACTTTGTCCGCGTGGAATAGTTACTTTAAGCTAACGCTAACTCGCAGCGGAAGCTCTCAAGAGGAATGAAAAACTCCGATTTTGAAACATTTTTCATTAGTGCTCCGCTACTATTGGTCTTAGCGTGTTGATATATAGCCTTTAACCCTCCTCGATAAATGAGCTATATAACACGGAAAGAATTTTTCAAATAGTTTTTGGGATTACCTCTACAACTTCATGAACTTACAAGCTTTACCACTTTATAATATTAGTATAGATCTCATCGACTATATGATATTCTTCGAGTAACAAGGGAAAATAAAAAAACGGACATGTAGTCCGGTGAAACTGTAAAGACCTTCACGGGCTAACAGTGTAGTCAGTTCTAAAAAAAAAGAGTTTTTGGCAAGATCTCACTCTTTCGTTTATGTATTATGCAATGGAACTTAGCCTCTTATTTTTTATTTATAACCTTGGAATATTGGATCCTATATTTTGTAGTACCGGTGACATCTTACGTTATATAGTTTGGTTGTTTTCCAAAGGTGAAGCGGATGGGAAATAATACCACAGAGCATGAAATCTGATATGTCATAAGTGTCTGAAAACTTATAACAAAAAGGCCACCATCTTGTTGGGCCATTTACGTCATCACGAAACAATTTGTAATAATATTACCGATTTATTGATGGTATTAACAATATTTATGAAATTGATTTTTAAAGCGGGGGAAGAAAAATAATAAAAATAAATCCAAATCCGTCTGATAGATTTTAAGTCATCCTTTTGTATGTTACACAAAGAAATGTGTATATAAGTATAAATAATATGGTATCTTTATTATCTCAGTGAAAGTAATGTTTTAAGTCGATTGCATATTATAAACAGTCTAGCTTTTGCTAGCTGCTTCGCTCGCGCGAATATAGATTTGACTTATCTCTCATAACATTATTTTTTTTCCGAATCAAATGTATGCACTCTATTCCCTTTTCTGTAGCCCTAACGATATATATGATAATCTATTTAGTAATTAAGGTGTTAGAGCGTAGCAAGCAAACAAACATACGCACATTCGTAGTTATAATATTGGTTAGGAATGCAGCGTAGTCCGGTGAAGCTGTTAAGACCTTGCTAGGTCAATAGCGTAGTTAGTTCGAGAAAAAAAAGTTTAGGAATGTGTCCATTGTTTAAAGTATACTTTTTAGCAGTTAAGTGAAATAAATGCAATTTAAGGGCGAATTTCACCAAGCAAGTGACAAAAAAAGTGACATTTTTGTTTTTAATCCAGATTTAAGACTAAAAGTCCTATGTATTTTGAAACAAATAAAATAAACTCAAGATTCAAATAAGATATACTTTTTACCAGTGAATAATTACAAAATATCTGTAAGAAGCAACTCAATATAAAGATTTTATTTTCATGTATTTTTTTTTTCTAGGAATATTTGCTGACATTACAAATATGTCTGCCTTCAACGTTGTTTTGGGATGTGTCATGGCGCTTCTACTCATTTTGTTTACGATCAGCTCTATCGCCAGATACTATATAAAGGTGAGAATAATACATTATTTTATTAATGCTAAAAGTTTTCAATTAATTTTGATGTGAAATATTCATAGGCGCGAGTAAACCTGATTGTTGGCGTGGCGAGTGTGTGATACGTGGCGACACGATGCCATGCGCAAGCGACTGTACGCAATCCCTCTTGCCGCACTAAGCTCGCATACCTATAGCGTAATTTGAGAATTCGAGATTCGTTCCATTCGAACAATTTCGGTGTTTCATATCTACCAGGCGTCCCGTGACGGCTCAATTTTTGTTATATGATATATATGTTCAATTCTATTAATTATAAATAACTATATTTAAATAAGTTTGCGAATTCGAGATTCGTTCGATTCGAATAATTTCGGTGTTTTATATCTACCAGGCGTCCCGTGACGGCTCAGTTTATGTTATATCACATATATGTTCGATTCTACTAATTATTACATAAGTATGTTTAAATGAGTATCTTATTGTCTATATATTAATACTACTAAATAAATGTACAACTTGCCGTCTGATTTCAGTACTCCAAAAAACATGCGTAATACAATTCTATGAAAATTATTTTAAGTAAACTTTAATTACCAACACAGCTAAGCAAACTACTTATTCGAGTTTTTTTATTCTGTAAATAATTGATTACCGTTAAATAGTATCTAAAGTTTATACTTTAATGATGATGATTATTCATTACATGGTATAAAACAAAGTCCCCTACCGCGTCTGGCTATCTGTCTGCATGTTCGCGATATACTCAAAAAATCACTGAACGGATTTTCATGCGGTTTTCATCAGCGGATAAAGTGATTCATGACGAAGATTTTGGTATATAACTTGTCAAGGATTTTTTTTATAATCTGGGCGGAACATCGTCTACTGCGTCCGTTAATTATAATTAATTTACTACTTAAATTAACAAACGGCTTTTAGTAGCATTGAATTCATATTTTTCGAGTAGTTAATTTCAGAAACTGCAGGAAATTAGATAATTGTTAATGTATTATCATTTATTTTTGTGTACAGGTTTTCTTTATGCTATTTCGGACGAGGTTTTTCATTGTGCTACTCATAAAGTTATGTGTAATTTCTTTATTTTTTATAATTTGTTAATTATTATTTTCAGTTTACATTGTACACTATATTATGTTTGCTATTTGCTACTGCTCCAATGCCATTGATGTTGCTAAGACCGTTCAATCCAAAGAATGCACTGTGAGTATACAATAATATACTTGTTATGTTTAATTTTTTGCTTATCGCTCAATCATTTCAAGTATCTAGGTATATAATTTTATAGTTAATATTTCTATTTATTAAGACCAAACTATTTGTAACTATTTTGTATTAAATTCTTCGTTTTTTCCCAATAAATATTGATCTCATTTGTTATGTTTTTTTTTCGAAATTAAAACACTGTTGACCTGGAAAGGTCTTTACAGCTTCACCGAACTATTGAGGCAAGCGCTAAAGGCACTCAGCCGATTTCGGATCTTTGGGCGACTAACTCAAGGGTGCACGGCATACCTCGGCTTGGGTTGTCGCTTGTTTTGTGCAAAAATCGCGACCTATCTCAGCTAACCTAAGCTAAGCCATCTAGATATACGTGTATGAGTTATTGAAACATGCATGTGTGCCAAACATGTGTGCCTCAACAACTCCTATATGTATTTTGTGTCGGAAAAATTCCTCTAAGCTATATAGGATAGGATAGGGAAAAATAAGGGTAGAACTCTTTGTCGTTTATTTCTCTGAGAAAGAAAAACAGCGTTTAAGCGTGTAGGCGTGCACGTGTGTATAGTTGATGTGTGTGATGTTGTAGCAGTGATGTCAGGTTTTATGTCACTGTATCGCGAGAGCAGCGTACTCAAAGGCTCCACGCCGAGGGAACGGACCTAGGCTTGAGCCGCTACCGAGTGGGGCCCAATCTGGTGATCTCACTTGTCGCTTTGTCGCAAAATGGACGGCTTACCAATAAAAGAGTAAGAATGCTTAATAACTAACAGTTGCTCGCGGCCTCGACTGTCATTTATATCTTTGTAGACGATTACATTATCTTCCTGTAACCCTCAACAGTTGTAGCGCATCGCGAGATAGTTCTCGGATTACAAGTTTTTTTTTTAAACTTACTTGACACTTCTCGTTATATTTTGGCGAATTTAAAGAATTCAAATCACGAATCTGATCAAGCTAAGCTAACTATTCATACACATACCTAGGAGTCAATGAGATACACGGGTATATCAGACAGTTTGTTAAGCTTTCACTCCTTAATTACTCAGCAGATGGTTACAAAACTTTATATACACGTTGTCAAGGATACACAAAAGGACATAGGTACCTTTCGTCAAAATACGAGCAATTGTTATTCTTACCATCATTCATGGGCCTGTAAGAGACCCACTGCAGGGCTATAGCACAGTATAAATATGAGACAAAGTACGGAAACTACGAACAAACGCTCGAAAAGGGCACACTCACACAAACACGCGCATCGACGAGAGGTTTTGAAAGGAATTCTATGGACAGCACCGCGAAGTCTGCTTAGGGATCTTGTCGATGCGCATGTTTATGTGAGTGTGCCGGTGCGAACGTTTATAGGGAATCTCCAAACTGTCTGTTATGTGTACTGTGGCTTAAGGTCTGCTCCCGAAGTAATCCCGAAGTATGGGTGTAATCACCACGCCAGCCTACAATGACTTGGCGATTTCAAACTCTGAGAAATCCGCAGTTCTATATTTTTTCCACATTCACTAGTACTACAAGAATATTTCTCAGGTTCAGGTTTCCTCACGATGTTTTCCTTCGACGACAGGCGATAGTGTTATCAATTAAAATTAGTAAATGTACGCGAATTCCAAAAAAATCGTTAGTACATGCCGGGGTTCAAACCTGCGGACATCAAAATAATATTCCATCTGTCACACCACTAGGCCACCACGACTTTATGTCTATGTATAAGCTATACTATGTACTGTAAATTACCTATTGAAGTAATGATGGCTTAGTTGATACCATTTTTTTATATCGTAGGAGGCAAATGAACAGGTGGGTCACCTGATGTTAAGTGATCACCACCGCACATAGACAACACCAAGGGAGTCGAGAGTGCGTTGCCAGCCTGTGTTTGGGGGAGGGAAGAAAAATAGACAAAGGGAGAGGAATGGCGAGAGGAGGTGGTCCTCCGGCGCTCTCACTGACGGAACGAAATGCAACAATGCAAGCACTGTTACTTCACGTCGATTTTCTGTGAGATGGTGCTACCTCGGGCGAGCCGACCCATTCATCCTGAAACCGGTTATAGCTTCATCGTGGCTCTACCACCTCATGTATAAGATATTTAGACTACCTATTCAAGTAATGGTGGCTTAGAGGATATCGTGTCGATGGACATAGGTCCGAATCCTAGGAACTTAGTCGGAGCTTCCTGGGAAAGAAAACATCGAGATGAAATTATAGTAAGGTGATAGGGCTTCTTCCAAGTCCGCCTGGATATATACAACCCTTAAGTTGAATATCATCTAAGCATTTGTTGGTGTGTTCCGGAAGGTGTACTCGAGAGCCAGACCCCGTATAGGATAGCGTGTTTACCATCTTAGATTACACCCTCCTTTAACGTTATATGGGATTATGGTTAAATGCAAAAACCTTACAAAGAATAAAAATAAGTAACTGGACGACCGAGCCTAGTTTGGTTCTTTAAAAAACATTTCTAAATTAGAATAAACTGCTAGGTTTGACTCACAAGATTAATACTTATTTACCAAAAAAAAATAAATTATAAAAGATATCTCTTTTGCTGTCACTCGGATTCGAACTGAGGTTAGACTGATTTTCGAAGCAGCCGATTTCCATCTGAGCTATTATTGTTTTGACAGCAACGCCGTTTTGTTCCGTTTCCGAGATCTGGGGGCCTGGGGGTGATATCTGAATGCTATATCACGTGATTATAGCGTTTAAATATGTGATCTCCATACATTTTTCCGTTTTCTATTTGCGTTAGTGATTGTAGATAAGCAACTTGGCTAGGCCCCCTGTATATATAACGATATAAAATTATACAAGAATTACTCGTTTAAATGTATTAGATAGATAAAAGCTTCATCGTAGCTATTTAGTAGTTTTTTGTGTGAGAGATTAGCAAGCGTACATTCATTCCCACAGCCTTCTTATTATTTATAATAGTATTATTACAATAGAATTAACGAATATGTTAATTAATGACAGTGTATATTTTTCATTAAAATATTATTGAATTATAATACTATATACCTTGATATCACTACATAGTATTAAACGAAGTCATGTCACGTCTGTCTGTCTGCTGTCTGTTCGGGATAAATTAAAATAATACTCAACGGATTTCTATGCGGATTTCAACGATAGACAAAGTGATTCGTGAGGAAAGTTAGGTATGTAGTTTGTCAAGGTTTTTTTTTATTATCATAATATAGTTAAAACTGCTATCAAGTACACTAGAACTTTTAAGTGCAAATATTACCTAATAGTCTTAGGGTATTTTACAGTGTCATAAACTAGGATTGATTCTTGATCAGCTATTAGCTTTTCTATAATTTTTTTTAATTTTTTCTTCTTAACCATCTCACACTCAATTTCTACATAAATTAATGGAAGGAATAATATTATTTCCATATGTTTATAACGTAAGAATTTCGAGCTATCACTTCCTACTTTCATTTGTAGCTAGATTTACTAACGGTATCGACTCAGTTGACAGAGCGTTACTTCCTGCACACAAATTGAGGCACATTCTACTACGGACTACAGATTACTGAACACGTTTTCTCTATATATCTATGTTGTTTAGTATATATTTTTGACAGCGTTACAGCATAATAGAATGAGGTTCAAAGGTACGATTGTTACATGCAGCTATGTTATAAAAAGTAATATTAACAAAATTTGACAGGAAATTACAGTTTTTGTGGTGGGTACTTAGTATCTCGTGTAGTGGATTTATATTTTATTCATAATCTTGTGTATAATGACTCTATATTTTGTTATATTGCTAGTGTTTTACGTAATATAGGGACCTCATAGGGAAAACCTTAGTTCTATAATTTTTAACGTATTACACACACTATATTTTTTTGGTATAAAAAAAAAACTTATAAAGTTAT
Organism: Antheraea mylitta; assembly: GCA_014332785.1. NCBI lineage: Eukaryota > Metazoa > Arthropoda > Insecta > Lepidoptera > Saturniidae > Antheraea > Antheraea mylitta. Next base: position 6,525,034 of record JACEII010000013.1, on the reverse strand, counting down.
CGTTGTTTGTTGTCAGCATATGTTGTATATCAAGTTTACTTTTTGACGTACTGAATTTCCGCAACTCGATGCCTACAGGTGGTTACTTTATTTGTTATATTGACTGTAAGTTAGTATTTATAACAGTTATTTCGACATTTTGTGTACGGTGCAGGTGTATTATGTATGTACTAGACAAATATTCATAGTATTTACAAAATGAAACTTACATTGTGACGTAATCTCGTAAACTTTTTCTGTTTTATTTACAGTTTACTACAGCGTAGCTCGGTTCTTTAAAATAATTTAAAAGTTAAAATAGACTGTTAGGTTTGCGTCACAAAATTAGTATTTTTTACCAAAATAAAAAATATTAAAAAAGATATCTCTTTTGCTGTCACTCGGATTCGAACTGGGGTTAGACGAATTTTCGAAGCAGCCGATTTCTATCTGAGCTATTTTTGTTTTGATAGCGGCGGCGAAATTTACCTTTATATTCTAACTATATTTTTTCGTTGCCTGAAAACTCAGATAAAAAAGTTTTCTATGAATAAAATCTAGCTAGATCGATTTATCATCCCCGAAACCATAACCGAAACATACTAAATTTCACGGAAATCGTTTACGCCGTTTTAGAGATCCTGAATATATAACAGTATAAAAATATACAAGGATTGCTCGTTTAAAGCTATTAGAGATAGAGATATCAGGTTTAATCTTCCGCTGTTTTTCCATCGTTAACTTTATCTACTATTATATTTTCCTTTATTTAATGTGTATTGTTGCAAAATAATCATGTCTACCCATTATTTTCAAATCACAGCGAAGGTTAAACAATTTCGTGCTATTTAAGTAATTCTTTATTCTATTGTCATCGCATTGTCATTATTATCTGTTACTTTGCTACTCATTTTGTTGCAAATAACTACTAGATGCCGTTATAGCGCATTTACTTCTTTGCTATTAATATCACTGTATAGATTCACACTGGAATGTATAAAAATCAATTGTTGAATGTATGTAAGCGTATCATTTCGTAACAGTTGCATCTAATTTTTTTTTTTTTTTTAACGTTGGGAAATCCCTTATGGATACCCACCCTCTCGGGGGAGAGGATGGGTTATGTCCGACTCGCACGGACTAAAACCCCACGGTGTACCGACAGACCGTGATGTTGGGGCGGCAAGGGATCGTTCTACGCTATTCCCCTTGAATAGCCGCCCCAACGGTCCACCCGGCGGAAGGTTGCCGCCGGGCTCCTACCTATAGAGAGGCAGCTGGGTACACGCCAGCTGCCCCCCCCCCGTCCGCCAGACCTGTGCAATGAGGGGATGAGCCCCCCGACTACATCCCCTCAGGTCCGGCTACGGGGGCAGGAGGAGTTGGGCAAAGCGCCGCCTCCTCCTGCCGGTCCTCCGATGGTGAAGACGGCCGCTGAGGGGGTCCGTCTCGCGGGCCCTCTCCGCTGCCTCCTTTTGCGAGATGACTTCCTCGCAAAAGGAGGCCACTGCTCGCCACGCCTGTTCGCTGCCGAGCATGGACGAGACCACGCTTGGCAGCGAGAAATCCTCTCCTACCACCGCCACCAGAGTGCGGCGCTCCACCTCCCACGCAGAACACTCAGAGAGAGTGTGCTGCGCGGTATCTTCCTCACCGCCGCACTCATGGCAGGCGGCGGTCGGCTCCCTGCGAGCAATCCGGTGCAGGTACCACCCGAAACAACCGTGTCCGGTCAGCACCTGCACCAGCCTGAACGACAGGGAGCCCCACGGCGGCGAGCGACCTTATTCTTGTTCGTTAAATTTATAATTGTTTTGGCGAATTTTTTAAGAAAGCTTGCATGGAAAAGGGAATAATTTGGATTAACGATATCCATATAAAAAGTGAGTGAGTGTGATAGAAAACAGTTGGAAGATTTTGAAAAAATATTGACGGAATTGACAGATTGACGTTCAGTTGTTTAGTAGCCATTTTATCACATTACATGATCATAGTGTAAAGAGGATAGTTGTGGTCATCTTTTTCGTCAGTACAACCATGCCATTTGCAATAATTCCATTAATACAAATAGTAGTAATAATAATTAAATACGAACCTGAGGGCACATATAAGTAACTATACATATAAGGTTGGCCCACAATATCTTTTTTCATTAAATAATCGATTATACCACCTAATTAAATATAGTATATTGAAAAATTCAGTCGGTATCCTTTTGGGATCAGCCTTTGTATTGTTATACATAGTCTAACTCCAGGAATTAAAAAGAAAAATTGTAAGAAAATGATTCTGTATTTAAACCAATTTCAAAAAAGGAAGAGATGATCTTTTTGGTGTATAATTATCACCTCCACACACATGCACGCATACATGCTTACACATGAAAGTGGAAGGGTTTTATTTTTTCCCTTATTGAACTGAAATAGCTTAGAAAATTATCCAATACGAAATATATATATAAGAGTGGTTGACGTATGTATGCTTGGTACACTTATATGTTTCAACAACTCATATATGTATGAATAGTTAGCTTAGGCCAGCTCAGATAGGTCTCGAATCGCACGTATCAGGCAACAGCCCAAGCCGAGGTGTACCGTGCACTTTTGAGCTAGTTGTTAAATAAAATCGGCAGATTACTTAAGTGCTCGCTTTGGTAGTCCGGTGACTTTGCTGGGTCAATAGCGTAGTCAGTTCGAGAAAAAAAATGCCAAATATGTAATGTTTTTTAATGTATATTAATTGATATCTTCGTCCGTTTTGAACTAATACTGATTATTATTTTTATATTTGTATTGGTTATGTTTAGGAGTTGTCCCATTTAAATATGAAAAAGATATTGTACTCCTAAAGTCGAATGATATGGGATTAATATTTCTTACTTTACTTTCATCCACTTAGCGTTTGAAGTTCACGCAAATCTTTTCGCCTGCTCTGAATATAGATGCGCAAATCACAAATTTAAGTATGAATACGTATTATATGTATAACATCGAAACATCTTGAGGAGAAATAAATCCCAGTTTTAGATTTCCATAATAATATTTAATCTTTGTTTTATGTTAAATACTTGACTATGTTATGCGCAATCCCGAACCTAAGGCTATATTATTCAGAGCGGTCAAAAAGATTGATGAGGAATGTACATATGTATCGCACCCTTAATAAAGTATGGGCACATATCGAAATTTTCGTTACTTTAGTATTTGCAATTTAAGGATTTATTAGACATAGTTCTACAAAGTGAATCTCACAGACAAAGAACTATAGGGCGTTAGATCAAATTTTAAGCAATGTAATCACCGATTAGTTTTTTGTCATTTCCCAAAAATCTGCGTCTTTGAGTTTTTTTTTATATCATAGGAGGCAAACGAACAGGTGGGTCACTTGATGTTAAGCGATCACCACCGTCCATAGACACTTGCGACACTAGGGGAGTCGCAATTGCGTTAGCAACCTGTGTTGGGGGAGGGGGGAGGAAGAGAAGGGGAGAGGAGGAAGGTGGTCCTCCGGCGCTCTCACTGACCGAACGAAACGCAACATTGCAAGCACTGTTACTTCACATCAGTTTTTTCTGAGGGCAGTACTACACCAGGCGCGCCGATCCATTCATACTGAAGCTAGTAATATCTTTAGCATGGTTCTAGCACCTAGAAAGTTATGTTTTATTAAGGGTATGATCTGTTTACTGATATTTTTGTTGATTTTAAATCAAATTCAATTATGTATTTACACGCATGTTCTTAGAATACCGGCGGCGTTGTTGCGGCTCTCGGCCAGAATGCTCGGCATACGCTGGACGGTACGTGGATTGGAGAACGTTGATAATTCCCGAGGATGTGTCATATTACTGAATCATCAAAGTGCATTAGACCTTTATGGTAAGCTTAATAATAAAAAATTACGTAGGCTAAATTCTATAACCCTTTCGATATTATATTAAGATTGATTTAGTTTTAGGGTTAGTTTGCTTTATTTTCTTAGTACATCGTTATCAAAGTAAAAGTAAATATACTTGGTAAATATTTATTAAAAATTACTAAACATTATGAATGGCTGAAACGGTGAGTAAAATAATAAATGTGAATCATTAAGATATGCTATAAAAACATGTCTGCAATTCACAGGTAAAATTAAATAATGATAAAGTATTCATATAATCACACCGATATATATATTTGTCTGTTTTGAATAATATCGCTATTTCGTTTCATGATGGTTCAAATCACAATAGAGCTAAATAAGTATTCACCTAATCATTTCTTGAAAGTTTTAATCACTTTTTTATAATTATTAGATTCTACAGAATTTTTGCAAAAAAAAAAAATTTGAAATTCATGAATGTGATTTATCTGGGTAAATTAACTTGTGTGTAACTTTTAATATTATATTGTAATAATATATACTATGTGAGTATTTATTCTGGGATATCACAAAGATTCCCCTAAAAGCTCTAAAAAGAATGCCACCGTTTTGTCAGAACATTGAAATATTCCGGTGTTGAAAAAATTCGTAATATTAAAAAAAAAAAAACTTGTTAATGGTAATAACAATTTTCTATGCTGGAAATTGGTTGATAGAATAAAAAAGGAAAAGGATTAGATTCTATGTTAAGCTTTGAATTTTATCGTACAGTCTAGTTGTCTAAATTATTTAGATAAACGAATGTAAACACACTGTTTCTTAAGAAAGAATTTCATTTAGTTACCTAACCAAACCTAACTTTATTAGTTAGGAATTTACGGTAATATCTATTTTGCAAATTCATATCATAATTATATCTGCTTGTAATAGATCCACTGCAGGGCAAGAAACTCTTCCCGAAGTAAGGTATGGGAACAATGTTCACGCAGATCACGACGTATTGGAGAATTAAAACCCCGATAAATCCATAATCTGGGGGCACGGCAGTGTTCCTGCCAAGTCGAGTAAAAAAACGGCACGGCCGTACTGCTAAATGCAATGGCAATCGCACTAAACAATCTTGTTTAATATAATAGTACCTGGGCGACCGAGCCTAGCTCGATTCTTTAAAATATTTTTAAATTAAAATAAACTGTTGGGTTTGCCTTACAAAATTATCCTTTAAAATATATATATATATACATATATTCGGATACGAACTGAGGTTACATGGATTTTTGAAGCAACCAATTTCCATCTGAGCTATTTTTGTTTTGACAGCGGTAGCGAAATTTACCTTCATATTCCAGCTATACTTTTTCATTGCCTGAAATCTCATTTAAAAAAAGTTTTCTATGAATAAAATCTAGCTAGATCGATTTATCGCCCCCGAAACTAGCTACATACTAAGTTTCACGGAAATAGATGATGCCGTTTCTGAAATCCTCAATATATATAAATATAAAAATATACAAGAATTGCTCGTTTAAAGGTATAAGATTTTAATTATGTATTACTTGTGAGAGAAATGGTGTTTTCATGTGATGCAAAGTCAATCTATTTTATTTAAAACGTAAAATATTCTTAATATTGATATGGCAACCATGAGTTGTTGTTAGGTTAGCTAATTACATAAATACTTAAGACAGAAGATCCCTTAATTAGGGACTTCATAAAGTAACCGACTTGGTATTTACATGGATCTCACAACTTTTAACGGTAGAAGAACTGAGTTGGGAGACTTGGTTCTTTTTTACAAGTTTTGTTTTTGATTTCTATATTTTTTCACATACAAGAACATTTTTAATGTTCCGGTTTCCTCACGATATATTCCTTGATTGTCAGGCGACAGAGTTACTAATTTGAATTAGTAAATGTATGCGAAATCTGAAAAAAATATTAGTACATATCGATATACTCGAAGAATTGATATTCCTCTGGTAAAACCAATCTACCATAACGAGTGTATTTTGTAATAAAATAGGTAAAAATATTAGTTATTATTCAAGCAGTATTGTACAAGAGTGTGAAACTTTAACTTTTAGACCTATGATGTTAATTAATGGTCGAGTCATAACTGACGTAATATTTTTTAAATAAACCTATTATTTTTTTCTACTTTCTTATAAATAGCAGGAATGTGTAGTGATTAAACGAAGTTGATATCGCAATGATAACATAATTATGTAAATGATAACAAAATATCTATATCTATAAAATGGTTAATTTGGAATAACATCCAAACAAGATAAGTATAAATGCGATGGATTTCAAGATTATCTATGACATGATTACCTATGCCATTAATATATGGATTTTAATGCTAGTCTGATTGTGTAATGCAATGAAGAGTAATGTTAAGTTATTGAGTTTATCTGTTCACGTGAAACTTGTATTGTCGTGCTTTTGCATTAGAATTGATACATGTGGCTTCACGGCCAACGGCATGACGCTCTTTTATGCCACCGTGCGCGCTTATACTATTATACACTTACAATGTTCCACATCAGGCTTCCTGTGACGTCCTCCTTTTTTTCTATTTCTACGTTGATACATTCGAAACTACCATAGTGTAGTAGTATTAAATTCAGACCCCGTATCAATCGATGTAAGTTAATGTAAGTAAGATCTAATCTTTGCAATGAACTGGACTTTTCAATCAATGAGTACATTGTGATTAAACATTAAAGTAGTTTTTGGGATTTTTGTAATGCTCGGCTGAATAATCAATATTCATAAGTTGAACATTACGCGATATCGTCATTTAAGATAAGTGAGATTGTGGACAGACACTAAAATTTACAAAATAAATCATTTAAATTATATTCTCTTGTCTATATTGATATTGGCTTGGATACCGGTTTTGGTAACTTACAAACTGAAAATAGATTTGTACCAGAGAATGTCCCATTGTGTAATAATGCCTTTGAAAGTTTTGAATGTCAGCAACAGATTGCAAAATATTTAAGTGTCACTTACTAAATAATTATAGAAAGGGCAATTTAAAATAAGTATTCTCTGCAACATATTACTATTATTTAAACATTTTAAAACTCAGTAGCTATTGCAATGGGTTTTAAGCCGGACGCAGACATCTATTTATAGTCCAAAGTGTTTATTCACTATTTACTTTTCATATGATATTGTTTTAATGGTGTCTTCTGACACTTCTTATTTATCTCTTAACGGTTTGCGAGTTTAAGTTATTATATTTCTGGATTATACTATATTCATTCAGGCTTTCATATTCTGAAACATTGGTAAAACATCTAAGCACGCATTTCTATGTTTTTAATTACAAATCTTAAGAGGTTAAAGATTTTTATTCCTTTCTTCTTTTTTAATGTTGCTAATCGAGTCCTCCTTAAGGACTATTACTGCAATTCTTATGTACAAAGTTTTAATAATCTTCTCAAGGTGTTTGCTTTTTATCTAGGAGTTTTGAACGTTTGTTATACCAGCCTCATAATTTTTGCCATGCTACAACTTTCAATGATATGATAGAGAGCCTCTATGATATAACTTTTTATCTACAGTACAAATTTTGTTATTATGTATAATTTTTATATCAATAATAAGTCAGAGATGTCTGGTTAAATATTTGATTATAACGCATTCTATAATAAAATCAGATTTCTCTTTTAACAAACATTTTTTTTTAAATAAAAGTTTATACATATATTAAAAATCTTATCCAGTACTGGGTTCTGGCTTTTGTATTAAATCTTACAGGTCAATGTCGCGTAGCTATTTTGTATAAAATAGGGCAAGACTTTTGCACAATTAAAATACGACCGAGATTGAAATTCTTGTTTGTGAACCTAGTAAAGTATTTATTTTTGATAAACGTTGAATTATGACTCGGCAAAAACAACTTTATTTCAAAACTATAAGAAATAAACTATTTGTTTCCTTTATATTACAGTCTCGAGATAATTCGTATGTTAATTTTTTTTTTTTGTAATAAATTACATACGGACAACATTATACTAATTTTTGTTGGTGTATGTCTAGGTATAAACAAAGTTATATTAAGTACTTCACTGCTTAATCGCAATGGTAGCGTAATTTGTATAAATGACACGATTATACGAGGAACGTAATGTGTTATTCCTTTCCCACTTATTGGTTGTTGGATCCTTTTCGTTTGTTGACTCCGCCCAACGTCTGTCATTTAAATTAGTAAAAACGGAACACGAATAATTAACAGCAGAATCAATTTCTTCAATAATCAGATAATACTAATGTAGGAATAATTCGTTCGTAGTGTGGTAGTCCGGTGAAGCTGTTAAGACCTTGCTAGGAGAATAGCGTAGTCAGTTCGAGAAAAAAAATCGTTCATAGTTGTTTTTTTTTTTGTTTTTTGGCAACCAATCTTATAGTACACTATTTTTTTTTCCTCGATCTGACTACGCTATTGACCTAGCAAGGTCTTAACAGCTTCACCAGACTAATATTAGATTATTACTGCCATTGTCAAGTAGGTAGTAATGTTATTATAAGTTTCTTGTGATCATCTCAATGAACTAACAAAATGGTGGTCGTCTTGTTAGAACTTTCCAGGGAGTTTTTGTGGCAAGTCAGAATCCATGCTCAGTGGTATTATCTCCGATCTACTTCACTTGTGCACAATAATCAAGTTATATTACGTAAAACACCACTAATATTACATAATATAGAGCCAAATAACACAAGATTATAAATGAAATATAAAGTCCATTACATGACGTTCCAAGATCCAGCCAAAAACTCCATTCATAGTTGTTGTCATAAGTACGTGTAGGTAAAACTTTAATTTAGTTAACGAGAACAATTTACCTTCAAGCCATTTTCTCTTTTATCCTTAACCTTATTTCATAGCTTATTTGTTCACGTGTTTACATAACGATATTATCATTGTGCGTAATTTTTTCATGCCGAATTATTAGTGTAATCAGCTTTAATGATTCTGTGTAAATTTAACGTAGCACGTACTGATAAAGTGACTAATAAAAAGTGTTTTGTGTTTTCTACTAAATAAATAGCAAATATACGCGTTGCTGTTTACAGTCAGCGTCAAACTATTTGACCGCTCTGAATAGCTGTGTAGGACATAAATTTAAATATGAGTACGTATTATTACGTATACCATATATATAACATCAAGGCAACTTCAGGATAAATAAATGCCAATGTTATATTCCTATAATGTTATTTTAACCTTGAGTTGTATTCTGTATTAACTTCTGATGATATTATGCGTAACCCCGAATTTATGGGTATATTTAGAAAGACCAAGAAGATGTGTATAGTTAGTATATATGTTGTATATTTATATGCATATATGTTTACATATATTTATATGTATAGTATATATGTATATTTAGAAAGACCAAGAAGGACTGTACACGGTATCTCGACTATACTTAACTAACCAACTTCTCTTCTATCTTCTATATCTTTACATATATAATTTATTGTACGTGTGTTGTATGTCACTGAACTCCTAAATGTCGGGACAGATTTTGTTGATATTTTTGAATATGAAGGCGAATTTAATGGTTTAGATTTACAACTGTACCCATTAAGTGGCGCTGCGGTTTACTTTTAGGATTTTTTTAAATTTTTGAATTCAAGTAATGTATTATTTACCTTACCTTATGATATCCTTTCTGCTATCACTCAGTTTTTATTACAACAAATAGTAGCAAATAATAATAAACACGAGTAGAGCTGTGGACAAAGGTAGTTAGGTATGAAATACAAACGTATATACAAAGTTGTCAAAAATCGATATGGTAAGGATAGTTTAGATCAAGAAGTGAAGAACAATGATGTCTAGAAATACAGTAGAGTTTCACTAATGAAGCACTTCAAATACGGCCAATAATCCGGTACCTTTTTTTTATATCATAGGAGGCAAACGAACAGGCGGGTTACCTGATGTTAAGTGATCACCACCGTCCATAAACACTAGTAACACCGGGGGAGTCGCAAGTGCGTTGCCAACCTGTGTTGGTTGGGAAGGGGGAGAGGAAAGAGAGAGAAGGGAGAGGAAGGAAAGTGGGCCTCCGGTGTTCTCACTGACCAAACGAAACGCAACAATACTTCACGTCGATTTCTATGAAAGGGTGGTAGTACCCCGGACGAGCCGACCAATTCATGCTGAAACCAGTAATACCTTCAGCGTGGCTCTACCACTACAAAACTACGCTTATTCTACCCTCACACCTCCCTGCTTTCTACATTCGTTTTGTGAGCCGTGCTAGGCGCAAGTCAAGGTGCAAGGCACCGTTATCCGTATAACCTCCAAAAACTCTAACCAGTTTTTCTATACAATTGAATAATCCGACACCCCTGGTTTGCAAAAGAACCGGATTAGTGACACTCTACTTTAACATACCTCTGTATGTCCTCTAAGAACGATTATAAATATGATATAATGTATGTACGATAAAAATAGATAAAGAATATCGAATTTCTTGCCGGTTCTTTTAGTCGAATCGGTTATTTTCCGAACCTTTTGTAGTTTGTACGTTCATAAGCGTCTTCTCGGTTACTAAATTGAGTAAAGTATTTCTGATTTTAGATTAAATGTCATATTTCTTAAGCGAATTAATATAAAGTTCTTTTTTAGTGTTATCCGTACTTTGGCCGCTCATGGCACGCTGCACGGTGGTGTCGAAGCGCTCGCTGCAATATTTAGTACCTTTTGGAACTGCTACCTGGCTATGGGGTACTGTATTTATCGACAGAGGTGCTCAATCTGCACGAGAGGCTCTGAACAAGCAAGCAACGGCTATAAGAACTCATAAGGTGAGCATTTATTCCCCAGTTTCCGCTTTGAGGTCTGCTCTAGGATGTTACGACTTCTCTTGATCATATACTAACTAATCCTTCGAATATAATATTGCTTGAATGTTGAATAGTTTCTAAAAACTTTATTTAACGATGGGTTTTACATCGCTTTACTATTGTTCTTGAAAATTGGGTATGTCGATGTGCATTTTCATCTTTTTTACAAACATTTGAACGTTGACCTTTCCGAAATAAATTTGTGCAAATTTATTTCTTACCTATACCTTTATAAAATAAAAGTATCTTTTAGCAAACGAACTTCGTAAAAACTTCTATAATAAATTACAATTATTGTATCGTATCGCTCGCTGTATTTACATATAAACTACATTTTAATATTTATTAAAAAAAATCCCAAATATACCAGGTGAAAGGTTAGACACTCGCAGTAATCTAGGAAAAGACAATTCATGATCACATTTTAAATATAAAATAATCATATTAAAACAAATATTAGTAAACAACTATGAAAATCGAAGCTAAAGTGTTTTTCTAAGACTTTCAAAAGTATAGCTACAAACGTGTAAATAAAATAATAAACCTAAGTGCAATGACCGGTGCCAAAAGCTACAATGGGCGACCCGGAGTTATTAACTTTCGATAGTAAGACGGGCAATATACCGTTTTGTTTTGTTCCTGACATTCCCACATTCCCTTTCAAATAAAAGTGAAATCATGCGACGGTCATTGACACTGTGCTGTTAACATAGATGCGTAGAGGATTATGTATAATTTTTGTATTTTTTATAAAATAAAATATTAAATTTATAAAATATTAAGCACATATTTTTTAATGATTTAGGCCGAGAATTGAGTGCAGAGTGTCCCCAGAAATATTGCAACTGTCCAAACAATTATCTGGTATACAGATTACCTCAATATAAGAATGATTAAAATCGGCCGTGTACTTCTTGACAAAAATATCCACAGAAATATATGGAAACAATCTTTCTTTGTTCAAGATTGGTCATAACAATTTCCACGTGTTTAACTTTGTAACCAACTTTACTCCATAAAGATTTCCACTCTTTATTTCAAACCGATTAAATATTATCTCCAAGTAACGACTAATAATAATAAATTCGATTACTATTATTACAGATATATGTGGTTTGCATTTTTTATATATTTAATGATTTTTGACAATAGTTACACTAAGTAATATTTTTAAATCTATTAATATGCGTTTCAACAAATTAAATTTTAACCTTCTAAATAATGTCAAAGTCGCGACCATCAGTCAATAATTTAATTGTATTCTATGTACGTGTTTTCCTAGTAAGTCACACCTACGACTCTGTCTTTATTAGTCCTGCAAACAATAAGTCCTTGTGAGGACGTGATGCGATATGATTGTCTTCGACACATTTATATGTATATAAAAGGTTACGAGAAGATTTTTTAGACTGTAAATAATAAAAACAATGTTTTTTTGTATTGCATAAAGAAGATTATAATTTGATTCAAATCTATAGTGAAATTACGTTTATCTCTAGATATAGATAATGTTACTATACGCAGCATCGAATGTAGGATTTTTCCAAATTAGGGTTTCCTTTGAGTGTTTAACATTTCTAGGTGCTATAGAAATTATTATTCTAGCAGAAATATTATGCACAGGGCCGGGTTAGTCATATCTGGGCTTGCCACTCGTATTTTATAATAATGTTAGCACTCTCCGTACTACTACTAATGACTTACTCATAGACTGTGTCGGTGGTGTTACTAATGACCTGTGACACCATTGGTCAATGTTATATTCTAATGTCGGGTATTTATACTGCGAATGGCCCATACTTATAAGGGCTTGTAGTGTTGACTCGCAGTTCGGTGAAGCTGTGAAGGCCTAGAAAGGCCTACGCAGTTCGAGAAAAAAAAACGTGTTGACCCACTCTTACTGTGGCCGTCGTAGTATGCAGAAGCTCTGTCCGAACTCGTGTCAGTTATTTAAAAAGTAATTCATTGTTAGAATTGATTCTTAATAGTTTAGCAAAATTTGCCAGTTCTGTTATTAATAATCAATAAATGTTAAAAATACCTAACAATAAAATATTATACGTTATTTCAGATAATTATACTTTGTGAGAACAATAAAGTACACGAAAACACTTTATTTTTCGTGATTTAATTTTTTGAACAGGTTTGAAATAATCGTTAATTTCAAACCTGTTCAAACCTTTGTTCGCTTTTTTTTTTCTCGAAATGACTACGCTATTGACCCATCAAGGTCTTAACAGCTTCACCGGACTACTAAGGCGAGCGCTTAAGGCACTCGATTTATTATGGCAACCAGCTCAAGGGTGCACGGCACACCTCGGCTTGGCTGTTGCCTGTTGCATGCAAAATCGCGACCTATCTTAGCTAGCCTAGCTAACTATTCATATATGTATGAGTTGTTGAACCGTATATGTGTACCAAGCATACACACCTCAACAGCTCTTCCATATATTTATTATCGGAAAATTGAGAGTTTTTTAGTTCGATAAGAGAAAAAAAAAGTAAACACTTCCACTTTCATGTGTAAGCGTGTAGGCGTGCACGCGTGTGGGGGTGCTCGTGTAGTGTTGTAGCGGTGATGTATATAACCTTTGTTCGCGTGGAATAGTTACTTTGGGCTAAAGCTAACTTGTAGTTCGGTAAAGCTGTTAAGACCTTGCTAGGTCAATAGCGCAGTCAGACCTAAAAAAAAGCTAATGCTAACACGCAGCGAAAGCTATCAAGAAGAAAAAGAACCCTGATTTTGAAACATTCTTCATTGGTGCTCAGCTCCTATTAATATTGGCGTGATGATATATAACTTATAACGATCCAAGATAAATAAGCTATATAACAGTAGAAGAATTTTTCGAATCGCACCAGTAGTTACTGAGATTGCCTCCTACAACGTCACAAAGTCATAACGTCACAAACTTTACCTCTTTATAATATTAATATAGATAATCAATGTACTTTGAATGTAAAAAGAAAAGTGGCAACCCTAGTCACATCACAGAAACAGCACAGGCAAATGGACTTGCTTCTGTCCCAAATTAAAATATCTTTGGACCTCCCATTTGAATAAAATCATTGTTTTTAGTGTTTATAGGATGCTAATCGCAGTAGTCATGTTTTATTAAGCATTAATTTGTCCCTTAAAATAATTGCAAGGGCAGGTAACTTGTGTATGATTTGGCAAGAGCATATCGTTAAACAAAATGGGTATTTACAAACCTTAGTAAAATCCACAATAGAGCTACCTATGAACACGTAGTCCCAAAATCCTCCTACCAGGAAGTGTCTAGAGATGGTTGCACAATTCAGAGTACATTAGGGCTGAAGACAATATTTAATCGTTTCCGCTATCGCTTTACCTTTGTGAAATACATCATTAATGGGTCTATTTCTTAAGCCCTCAGACACCGATTATCAGGAGGATAATAGGCATCGACGATATTTAAAATGGGTGAAATGATAAAATGATTGGTGTTAGGAGGTGTATAACACCTAGTCGATGCGGTGAGAGATGCCAATAAATACTTCGTAGTTATTTTTACTCTTTATTTGGCCAGAGTTACGGCTTACAATAATTTTCACATAGGAATGCGTAGATAACACCGACGTCTTGCCTTTTATAGGCCGAACTATGTAATTTATAAGACGAAATATATAAATCAAAGCAATTACCATTTATTTATAATTCTGAATTAACGAACAAATTGATATTATTTACGTACATCAATTTTATAAAAACATTGTTATATCATTGTTATTTATATATCAGAAATATGTTTATGTGTGTAAATTAGCGACATCTAGTCCTTTATAGGTCAAACTATGGAAGTCAATGCCACCGAGGACACCGTTTGGTACGCCTGGATTGCCCTCAGTGCCACCGTATTGGCGGCACCGAGGGCATCTGTCCAGACCGGTGCCCCGTAGGCGGCCATCGCCCGCACGACTCTAATGAAAAGTCGGCGGCACCAGCACCCGGCTCCCCAATATTGGGGAGCAGCCGACCGAGTGCCGCCGCCGTCCCAGTAATTCGCGGTCAGAACCCCGCAAAGTGGGGCTCGAAACACCAGCGCCCGTCCAGGGTGAGGCCCAAGTACTTCATTTGGGACCTCACCCTGATCCGGGCGCCCTCCACCATTATGTGGGCCCCGCCGAGGCCCGTGAAAAAGAATGGTCTCGGTCTTCTCGAGGGCCACCCTAAGGCCCACCCTTCTTATGCGGCTGACCACGAGGGTTGTGGCCATCGTGGCCAGGCACTCCACCTCTTTCCAGTCTCCCCCCGGGCTACGACTAGGGTGTCATCCGCGTAACAGATGAGGCGCGCTCCGTAAGGGAGCGCGCCGCGGAGCACCTAGTCGTAGCCCATGTTCCACAGGAGCGACTCCATGACCGACCATCCGCCCATCGCCATCTACGTAGGCGACCTCCCTGTCCTCGAGGTACGCCTCCAACAACCGCCGCAGATACGGGGGCACTCCGAAATAGCGGAGAGCCTCCCGTATGACATCGTGCGGCAGGCTGTTGAAGGCGTTGGAGATGTCCAGGGACATCGCCAAAACCCTTTCACCCTGGGAGGTCGCCTCCGTGGACAGCGACTACAGGAGGTACAGGGCGTCCACTGTCGAATGCCCTGCCCGGAAGCCATACTGCGCGTCCGACAAATTTGGCCCCACTCCCTCCAGGTGCTGGACGACCCGGGAAGAGATGACCCCTTCCAGCCCCTTCCCGGCGTCGTCCAGCAGGACGAGGGGCCGATACCTGGACGCGCAGTCCGGAGGATGGCCCTCCTTTGCTATCAGGCAGAGCTGCCCCAGCTTCCAGGGCTTCGGAAACCGTCCGACCGCTAAACATCGGTCGAACAGCTCCCGAAGCCACCCCCAAAGATGGACCAGCGCAATGCCGAGCACCCGGCTCGGGACCCCGTCAGGGCCGGGCGCTCTCCGCCGGTTAAGGAGACGTTAGACAACCCTCCCCATCTCCTCCTCCGTAATTGGGGGAGGACAGTCAGACACCTCCTCAGCTTCCTCCCGAGGTGGAGGCATGGGAGGAGCCGGTAGCAGCGGAGGGTCGGGGAATAATTCTCCCACGATCCTCTTTGGCAACTAGCTCAAGGGTGCACGGCACACCTCGGCTTGGCTGTTGCCTGTTGCATGAAAAATCGCGATCTATTTTAGCTAACCTAGCTAAATATTCATACATGTATGAGTTGTTGAAACGTATATGTGTACCAAGCATACACGCCTCAACAACTCCTCCATATATTTATTATCGGAAAATTTGGAGTTTCTTCAGTTCGATAAGGGAAAATTTATGTATCTTTAATAAAATGGCGCTAGTATCTAGTGGTCTTGAATATGACCAGCGGCACCAGAGGTGGGTAGATAACATTGGTCAAAATGAGGCTAAATCGCCAAGTAGGTACGCAAGCAGAAAACATTTCCGTAATATAAGCACGTATAACGCTATGTCCATGTAATTCGAAAGTTAAATGGCAACTGTTTACATTTTGTGTTAGTGTATTACGTAAAAGTCGACAGAAATCTTATGACAACAATGATTGTCATAATTTGAATAACAATGATGTACAAATAAGACCAGAATAGTCATTCGCGGTAGTCTGTATAATTTTGTAAATCATTTGAAATTCGCAATTGTAAACGAGTACGTGTCTACGTTTTTCGTTTTCCCATGAACTCCAATTATAACTGGCTTGCTTCTGGCCGCGATTTAGTCTGCGTGAAATAGTTACTTTCGGCTAACGCTGACTTTAACTCGCGACTTTTAAGGTGAAAATGTTTTTAAATAATACATACGTTGATACCGATTTTGGTACATTGTTCATGGGCACTCCACTCCTATTGGCCTTAATGTAATGATGTAGTAGTTAGTAGGTGGTAAAGCCACGTTTTAGTTATTACAGGTTTCAGCATGAATGGGTCGGCTCGACCGGGATAGTGCCACCCTCTCACAGAAAACCGACGTGAAATAGCAGTGTGTTCATTGTTGCGTTTCGTTCGGTCAGTGATAGCGCCAAAGTGTTACCTTCCCTCCTCTCGTCCCTCCCTCTTCCCCCTCCCCATACTCCATCCCCCAAATACAGGCTGGTAACGCACTTGCGACTCCCCTGGTGTTGCAGGTGTCTATGAACGGCGGTGATCACTTAACATCAGATGACCTGTCTGTTCGTTTGCTTGATATGATTTAAAAAAAAGATGTATAGCCTATAGCCTTCCTCGATAAATGACCTATCTTACACTGAAATCATTTTTCAAATCGGACCAGTAGTTCCTGAGATTAGCGTTTTCAAGCAAACTATTCGGTTTTATAATTTTAAGTATAGATACTTCATGTGATTCTATAAAATTTTTGAGTTGTTGTATTAATTTTTAATATAAGTAAGAAAGTAGCTTTAAAATTCTGCCCATAGGTCTTATTATGGGGTTAGCAAAATGTTGTTTCATTGAAATAACTATATATGGACAAAACTTCATTTTGTATGAATAAATGACAGTAATTAACGCTTTACGATACTGGATTCGGAGATATTCCTTATAGAGTCAAATCATGTAGATATCTACGATTATCTCTATTTTAGTGGTAATAACCATATGCCAAGGTCGCCGAGATCTCATGCGGCTACAATGCCTGTTCGATCCGCCTTCACACTGTTCTAAATAGACATTTCAGGCTTTATTTAGATGTTTATTTATAAGGATTATTAAGTCTTGCAATAATATCTGATTGTTTTTTTTAAATAGAACATTTTTTTTATTTGGAGATATTGTCCGTTATCACAATTATTTTATTCATTTAATCTATACTAAATACTATTATTATAAAGACGCAAAGTTTGTGAGTTTGTGAGTTTGTGACGTTGTGAGTTTGTGACGTTGTAAGGGGTAATTAATCTCAGGGTCCGATTTGAAAAATTCTTCCAGTGTTATATAACTCATTTGTCGAGGATGGTTATAGGCTATATATCATCACACTAAAATCAATAGGAGCCGAGCACCAATGAAGAATGTTTAAAAATCGGGGTATTTTTTCCTTTTGACAGCATCCGCTGCGTGTTAGCGTTAGCCTAAAGTAACCATTCCAAGCGAAGACGCGGGCAGAGGCTAGTATTTTATAAAACGTGTGCTAAATTTTTCAATAAATATAAGAACTTACAAAAGATGAGATAATAATTACAATAATATACTTACTTTGTACATTGTTAACGTGTAAAATAAAAAACAAAATATATTTTGTAAGTTGTTAAAACTCAATAGAATGCAATTGTAGATGCACCACCGTTATACATATTTGTGCCATCATAATATACTGCTAGTGATGATAAATGCTATTACTAAAATACTATAGCTAATCATATCATTAATGATCAGTGCCGAATGTCTTACGGCACATCCATTAATTACGTTATACGAATTTCATAATTCTTGGAGTTCCTTCCTTTCAATATGCTGTTATATTTTTTGGTCACTATATGGTGTGTCATCAGCACATATTTAGTAATTTTAAATGTAAAAATTATTAATTTATTAATATAGTTTCTTTCATCATTATTATATATTTCTATTTAAAATCTTTTGTGCTACAATCAAACATTTTAGAAAATTTATAACTAATTATAATTTTGAATTTATGGATCTTGAAATCATTCAAATCCTCAAAGGTGGCTGATGTGTATCATTGTAGGTGAATTGAAATAGTGAAATTGCACGGCTGACTTGATCCAAACAATGATACAGACATATTTAAACCTTATTGCGACAATATTAGAATTTATAATGTTATACATTTCTTCGTTAGTTATATCAAATAGCTCATGCCTAAATTACCACACAATGCCATACTTTGCGTAACGTGTCATATATTTTATGGATGAGTCCTTAAAATGAATGATGTGGTGAGCCCTGATGTAATCTCATTAAAATGCGATAATTATAATATTGAACTAAGTTTCTTCACATATTTAATTATAATTATCATAATTATATTTACACATTATTAATTAAAAAAAATAGTGTGTACGCTGTTGATACCGTGCAGGATTTCATTGTAGAAGCACTGTTGCCACGCATTTTTCAGCTATAATATTAATGTAGCAAAATATAACATTGAGTAACGTTTGTGTTCGACGCTTACTATCTTACGGACTTAAATACTACGGTTAGGAATAAGTATTGACGACAAGGAGTTTCTATATCTATCTATAACTGACCTCGATTAGGTCAGCAATCATATTTGAAACTGATGTTGTATTTGTATTGTAGCTCTTAGGTAAATACATAAGGTGATGTAGCTGTGAGCCGGTTATGGTGTCTGTTACAATAATTAATTTGTATCATTGTATGTAAGCTCTATTAATATTGTGGGAATAATATTATAACAAAAAAGGCTAAAATATCATTGTATCGTGGGAGATTATATCAATGTTGAATATTTAATATCTGTATAGGAATATATTTTTTATAAGATCTTTGAAAATAAAATATGCTCTTTTGTAAAAAGAAATATTATTTTGATTATGCGATTTAAGGGTAGTAGTAGCTTCCCGCATCAGCTTCGCACGAATTTATAAACAAAGATAATGAGAATATATCTTTCCTTTATAGTACGATTATGTAATGTAATAAAATGCCAAGTGAACATCAATAGCATCATCCAAGGCAATTTAATTTAAATTTGATTATAAAATTGGAATATAAGAAAAAACAACAAAAAATCTTATAAATTACTGTTAATTATGGAATATTTAAAAAAAAAACAACTAAAAATCTTAGGAATGGCTTTTTGTTATGAAATTTAATTGTATAAAAAAAACAGCTAAAAAGTTTCATGAATGACTAAGATAGAACTTGGTTCGTTATGAAATGGAACGTCTCACATAATACCAATTTCCTGATAGCCTCGGGCACTGCTAAAATAATTCAATTATAAAAATTAAATATAATTCAATGTGATGAAGAGATATATCGTACTTATTTAGAAAACAAACGATTGTTCCAATAATAATATAGTTACTGGAATATATTCAATTGTTAAGGTAATAAGGTATTGAGTATGTATTGATTGACCCGCTCTACTTTTTGGACGAAAACCGTATTTATCAACAATGCCTGTTTAAAATTAATTGAAGCAATGATTATTCAGTTGTACTGCATTCATACACCCTTGTAGGTTAGATGTGACATAGGTTACAATACAATAAGCCGAAGCTTGTGATGAAAGAAAGTTTTGGAATGAAACTATAATAAAGGTGTTTTTTATATCAGAGTTGCCTTAATATACCCGTACATATATGTTCAGGTAACTACATTATAGATCCCCCTTTTAAACCTTAGCCTCATTCA
Organism: Antheraea mylitta; assembly: GCA_014332785.1. Classification (NCBI taxonomy): domain Eukaryota; kingdom Metazoa; phylum Arthropoda; class Insecta; order Lepidoptera; family Saturniidae; genus Antheraea; species Antheraea mylitta. The sequence goes on along the minus strand of JACEII010000013.1, from coordinate 6,504,971 downwards.
AAACTGCCCGTTACAGAAAAAAATCGAGCCGTTACGGGACGGCGGGCAGATGTGTAACATCGAAATTGTTTGAATGGAATGAATCTCTAATTCTAAAATTACACTATAGGAATGCAAGCTCGATGCGGCATGAGAGATTTCGAACGGTCGCTTGCGCATGGCATTGTTGTGTTGTGTCGTCGCCACGCTAACAATCAGGTTTACCCGCGCCATATATGTTTCACATCAGAAATTCATTGCCATCAATACCTTAGAAAATATCAATGATTTAAAAAACGACGTCTCGCCTCTGTCATCAGCAGAACTAAAAACAAGAATTAGTTTATGGGCTGAGTGAATCTGCGTTCGGCTGGAGTTTAGTTAGGTTACATCGGGAAGACGGTACCAGCCTAAGCCGTGGTGTGCATGCACCCTTGTGCTAGTTACCTAAACAAAATCGGCTGAGTGCCTTAAGCGGTCGCCTTAGTAGTCCGGTGAAGCTGTCAAGGTCTTACTAGGCCAATAGCGTAGTCAGTTCGAAAAAAAAGCGTGCGGCTGGCATGCAGCGTCCAAGACCGCCGCTCGCGCGCCGCTCGGGACACCTACGTCACAGTATACATATAAGAGACAATATGGAAACTATCTATTAACGCTCGTACCTGCGTGGCACACCGACAATAACATGCGCATCAACGAGACCTCTAAGCGGTTTTCGCGGTGATGTCCATAGAGTACCTTTTAAAACCTCTCGTCGATGCGCATATTTGTGTAAGTGTGCCGTTTTTGAGCGTTATAGGTAGTTTACATACTGTCTCTAATATTTATACTATGCCTAAGTTTTAATGTATCTATATGAAACGTACGCCGCACGCCCCGCCACGCTCGACGCTTGATTTGAGCGTACATTCTGGCCGTACAATGAAAGCAGCAAATGCGATGCGGAATAATTTGACTACTTCGGTACTTATGTCACAAATTAGAAGATGAATGCAACCATACGCAATAGGGGATGTCATTTCGAGAAAAAAGTATTTAGGCTAAATTACAAAATGTCTTACATGTTATTTATTATTAATTGTTACTACTAAACTATTGCTGGTTCTAACTCTTAGTTTCAATTTGTGTTCTTTTGTTTTATCTACATTGGGTATTGTTCTTAATTAATTTTATGGAAATTTTACAGAACGACTTTAAGTTTAGTTGGAATACGAATTTTCGCCTGCTTCCTTTGTGATCATTTTCTTTTCAGTTTCTTTGAAATAATTTACTAGTTGTTAGATATACATTGTTGGAGAGCTTTTATTATGTTTCATTATCGTGAAAACTTTCCTAATTGATGTAAATAAAAATACAACAAGTTTTATCTGTTATAACCGCTTTGTTACTTCTATTTTCATTTTAACAATAGGTAGTTGTTTATTTGTAGTGTAGACGCCGTAATTTGATTAGAGCAATCAATATGAATTGTGCATGTTCTGAGAATCTGTGTGTTTTACTAACAATGTGATTTCAAATTAATATGGTTACGGTCCAGTGCTATTACATATTCTGTCCAAATCCAATACTTGTTTGAATATTCACTTTTTACGTTTACTAACAACGTTTTTTGCGGATGCCGAGATAGCTCACTGTATGAAATTAACAGCAAATATAACTTTGTCTGTTCATTAGTATATACGTTATTGGAAATTCATTATTTTTCGGATCTATTCTTTCTCAAAGACTTGATTTCGTGCCAGAATTTGGCAAGATTTTATGTACATACATGGAAAATATCATGTAAATCTTATTAATTGGTTACCTATTATGCGAGAGTGAAACTGGTCGTTTCTTTTTGTGCCGACATAGAAACTTGATTTTTATAGCAGTGTCTGCCGTATTAGTATTTGATATTAATTTCGACTTTATATCTTAAGTTCTTTTTGAGAAAAAGAATTCGGATACATGTAGAGATCTACAGAAAGGCGTTACCTTAAGTGACCTTATTCTTGTCTTTGGTACATAATGTTAAAAATGAAAGACAACGCAAATTAAGTGAATACGAGTCAAGTAACTCCTATGGTTTTTTTCGAACTGACTTTGCTTGAAGAGCTTTTTCAGCTTCCCCGGATTACTAAGCCCACGGGCTTAAGCGTTTAGCAACAAGTTCAAGGGTGGCGAAGTACCCGAACCTCAGCCCGGGCTATTCTAATTTGTTAATTTACATCGTTAGCAATATGTTAACGTACTGAAATTAACACGCAATTTGTGAGTTTCACATTTGGAAATATTTATAGGATTTTTTGATTCGATTGATAAGTTAAATTAGACAAATTCTTAGCCACATACTGAAAAGTTACTTAGGTCTCTCTAATTTATATTATTTTATTATTCCAGCGAAAATTATTGCTGTTCCCCGAGGGCACTAGACATTCTGGAGAGAAGCTGTTACCTTTCCGCAAAGGTGCATTCCACGTGGCCATGGATGCTGCGGCTCCAATACAGCCGGTTGTCGTATCCAAATATCATTTCCTCGATGGAGAACGTCATCGTTTTGGGTCAGGTGTGTAAATAAATTTCCATAATTATTCGGGTCTTTAGTACATATATATAATACGTGTATACTATCTACACTAATATTATAAAAGCTGGAGGGTTTGGTTGAACGCGCTAATCTCAGGAACTACTGGTCCGATTTGAATAATTCTTTCAGTGTTAGATAGCTCATTTATCGTGAGAGGCTATATATCATCACGCTAAGACTAGGATAGGAGCACCAATGAAGAAAGTTTCAAAATCGTTTTTTTTACTTTAGAGAGTTTCCGCTGCGTGTTAGCGTTAGCCCAAAGTAACTAATCCATGCGGACGATGTCGCGGGCAGAAGCTAGTATTCACATAAATTAGAGAAAAGTTGATACATTCTAAAGCAGTCGTTTTAAGCCGGTTGTATTGATAACAGTACGCAGACCCTATGATATCCTATATAAAAACTAGCTGTACCTACAGCTTCGCGCTAGTTTTTTTAAATTGTATAAAAGAAATATGAAATTGTAAGAATATGTACAATTCTAGAAGTATTCTTTTAAAACCATTTATAAGTACGACACGCACGCCACCTACAGCAAATGTAACGTGTACATTGGATATGACTAAAAGTGTGTCAAATGAGGCTTATCATCAGCAACATATCTGGAATTTTAACTCATCATAACTATCTTAGTGCTCACTTACACTGTTCAAGGAAATAATGAAATAATAACTTATAAGTGTTATTATAAAGATGCCAGTATTGTCATTATAATTAAGTTTTTGTGTTTATACAAAAAATATCGCTTATCTGTTCCACAAGAAATTGTATTATGGAACTCTTACGTAATACGACTATGGTTTAAGGTCTTATTAGAAAGACCTCTTCTATTTGTAAAGCTATTATTAACTATAGTTGAATTGTAAGCAATAAGTTGATAATTATTTCTCTAATTAAAAATATAGAATGAGTTGAAGTCTTGATCTCTTGCTAAATATCACGCGGATGAAGTCACGGGTAATAGTTAGTCTAAAATGGAAAAACCTAAACTACTTTTTTTTTTCGAAATGACTACGCTATTGACCTAGCAAGGTCTTAAGAGCTCCACCGGACTACTAACCTAAATTACTTCCTATACAGTAAGCTATCTGCCAGTGAAAGTCTTGTAAAAATCGGTCAAACCGTTTTCGAGACAGCACTGCGGACGAAGCCGTGGTTAACAGCTAGTCTAAATTAATGTAGCCTATCTCATCCGTTGTTATTTCAGCTATTTGCCAGTGAACTTACATGAAACAGACAGACCGACAAAAATTGCATTTTGTTATCAGTAGCGTGTTATGTATTTTCATATTGAATCACTAAAAGTTGTTATTTTGATATTACATATAGACACTTGTTTTTCGAGCTGACTACGTTATTGACATTAACCTTAATAACTAGACAGACACTCATGATGCCACATTACTAATTACATGGCGACTGTACGAAGCTGCTTTATTTTTCTTTCATGTGTATTAGACAGTAAAATCTCATTTTTTATGTCTAATTATGTGTAATTAAAAAACTTAATCAAAATGAATATTAATTTATACGATTTCGATTTTAAATTATATTACTCCCTGATTATATCTATTGTGGCAAATGCAGTTGCTATGCGCAAAAGATTTAAAAACTTATATATTCTTGCCACATTTTATATTTTTATGTTTTAGTAAGTAATAAGCAACCGGTAAACGACCGACGTGATGTAGATACTAACCAACGCATACCGGTTCCGAGAGCGGTCAAAATTCTTTGTAACGGAAGTATGATGTAATTGCAAACTGGCATTGTATTTGTCTCTCACGAGATTTCACTCAAGTCCATATATAGCGATACGTAGGAGAATATTAGAAATTGTTCACGTTCGAAAGACAGTGGATATAGTTGTTGAGTAAATTATAAAATAGTACCTGGACGACCGAGCCTAGCTCGGTTCTTTAAAAAACATCTTTAAATTGGAATAAACTCTGTTAGGTTTGCCTGAAAAATTAACATATTTTACCAAAAAAATAATTAAAAAAGATATCTCTCTTTTAATTAAATCAATAATATTCTTTTTAAATTAAAAAATAGTTAGGTTTACCTCACAAAATTAGCACTTTTCTACAAAAAAAAAATAATTAAAAAAGATATCTCTTTTGTTGTGTCACACGGATTCGAACTGGGCTTAGACTCATTTTCGAAGCAGCCGATTTCCATATGAGCTATTTTGTTTTGACAGCGGCGGCGAAATTTACCTTTATATTCTAGCTATATTTTTTCATTGCCTGAAAACTCAGATAAAAAAGTTTTCTATGAATTAAATCTAGCTAGATCGATTTATCGTCCCCGAAACAACCTGTGTACTAAGTTTCACGTAAATCGCCGATGCAATTTCCGATATTCTGAATATATAACAATATAAAAATATAAAAGAATTGCTCGTTTAAAGGTATTAGATAGATACGGAATAATACCGTATACGAATTTAATTAATAGCTAATTAGAATAACTGTAATTTCTTCGAAATAATATTTAGTTTTGAATGAATAATAACTGTTCCGTTTGGTTGATATATGTGAATCTGTATTATTGTCTATGGACTTGCAAGAGAGATTGTATTCTTGCCATCATATATACATGTATATTTGTTATACTTTATAGTATTTAGTAGGGGTGTGTGAATAATTCGAACTTGCGAATTTTTTTCCGAATTATTCGTAAATTATTGGTGAATTTTCGAATATCTTCAATTCAGCTGAAATATAGTAGAAGAAAATTACTTCCTGGTGATTTTTTTTTTCGGAATCTCTTGCCAATATTACCAGCTAGACTTTTTATGGTACCATTCATGAACATATATTGAAAATGAGTAATTGTATTCTCTGGGTACTTAATTTTTAAAAGAAAAGTGTATTATTCGTAAGTAGAATATTTCGATACACAATTAAAAGGAATTTAAATAGTTACTGTTGAATATCCAGAGATATTTCATTAATTCGCGAATTATTCGAAATTTTTCGCATTATTCGAATACCAGTATTCGATTCAAACGATATTCGCACACCCCTAGTATTTAGTACTTAACAACAATCTAATGTGATATTATATAAAAAAACTTGAGAGGTGTCAAGGGACACCCGGATGGAACGAAGTTCCTTTCGATTAATTAGTGAAGGAATTGTAATAAAATTTTATTTTTTTAAGTTATAATAATATTTTTTTTATTATTAACAAATATAATGTTATATAAACTTAATCAGTAGGCTCAATTTTCGTAATAATTGGCTTGTGGTAACTGAAGTAGGAAACATATGTTTGGGATCATTATTATTATTTTTTTTTTATTTACAAAAAACTTGTATACACTCAACAAAAATAATCGTCGCGACACCACACTGTTCAATGCGAAATAGAAATGAAAATATCTGGCTTGCTTTCTATAAGAGAGAGAGAGACAGAGAGAGAGACAGACAGAGAAACATGCGACGCCGCACAGCTTACAATAGCTTACTATAGCAAAAAGTGTCGTGACAACTTTTCGTAAGAATTTTTTCCGTCTTTCGTCCCCATTCCGTCCGTCCCCTTTCACAACGCGCAATAAGGAACTTCGTTCCAATAATCTAATGTGATCTAAGACGATGAACATCCTAAACTTCGAGGGGCACTGGCTATCAAGTGCTGGCCAACAGGTGCTTGATGACAGATTTTCAATTTGAGGGTTGTAGCTAGTGGGCGGCGGACTTAGAAAAACTTTACCATAGTGCTATAGTTTTATAACGATATTTTCCTTGATCAGAAGAAGCTCCTAATCAGTTCCAGAGATTTGAGCCTACCTCCATTGACGCGGTGTCTATTCTATTTAGTATTCTTTTTTCACAGTATTAAATCTAGCATGAGGGTTACATTAAAGATAAGACGTGTTGGATTAGTCTTAATGCATAAAATACAATAGTAGTAGGTGGTAGAGCCACGCTGAAGCTATTACTGGATTCGGCGTGAATGGGTCGGCTCGCCCGGGGTTGTACCATCATCTCACAGAAAACCGACGTGAAGTAACAGTGCTTGAATTGTTGCGTTTCGTTCGGTGAGTGAGAGCGCCGGAGGTCCACCTCCCCCTTACCCGTTCCCCCAAACACAGGCTGACAATGCACTTGCGACTTCCCTGGTGTTGCAAGTGTCTATGAACGACGGTGATCACTTAACATCAGGTGACCCTGGGTGCTCTGTTCGTTAGCCTGTTATGACATAAAAAAAACATTTTGATCGCATAAAATGTACCTATTATATATCGTAGCATCAATCTACATTATCTTAACTATTGAGAGGGTGTGAAAACCTTAAAACCAAACATCTCGCTGCTCATATTAATTATAATTGAATAATTTTTATCTTCTTGGGATGCCTCTATAACTAGTGAATGTTGCCAGTTAATTTATTGTATTTTGCTTTGTTATGATGGCCTATAAATGATCTGTGAAACTCGAAACCCCCGATCTTAAAAGTAAATTAATTAAATATTAGTTACCCATAAATCAATTAAATAATTTCAACTTTCGTGTTGGAGTTATATTGTAAACGCTATAGTGTTCATACTTTCGAAAATTTGTTTTATTAAAAAAAAACTTAAACAGACAATACTAATCTATAAATATCTCATGACTATACAGTTTTGTTTTTAAGAAATTGCATATTTGCCCAATCAGAGCTATATGTATTTTCAAATGTTGAGAAATCTACATTTTCTTTTTGATATATAATTATTTGTCAAATATTCAGTTGTCACTGTTTTCCTGCACTTATTAAATTCTAATTAAAGGTGTCGCGATTTTCGAAAAAAGTAATTTCGCATACTGAGAAACAAAACAGGCTACTTTGAACCGTTTCTCATTAGGTTTTAAACATTCGACCATCAATGTGAAAACTTGTTTTGAAGTCGCCTTTTCCCTATTAAGTTTTTGCGGCGACTTTCTCAGAATCTACAGGACCGATTTTTATCTTTTACTGGGGTAATTAATACGGTTATTTAAATTATACGTACAGGTATATAATATTGTGTCTAACGTCGACCTTAAGGAGATCAGTTTATCCTCTTGTTTAAATAAATTAACGTATTTTTGAGATTTTATGTTTATCTTTTATCCGGTTGTAACAGGTTTGAGTTTTTGTTTTGCATCACTCACGTTTGTTCTATATTTCGAGTGTCTATTTAGAATGACTTGTTGTTTGTACACTTCATGCGTGCATTTGTTATCAAATTCCAGTCTTAACTTGCCTTTATGTTTCGTAAGACAATACATTTATTAATGATCATACTTTTATCTGGGTTATTTTGTCAGAGCTGACCTAATTTGTGTTAGGACGCCTTGCTTACAGTTAATTATACGTAATACGTACAAATAACCGTTACCGTCACTGTTTTAAAATAAAATCAGGCTCACATCAAAGGCGAAATAGGAAAGGAAATAACAGACACGATTGAAGTAAAAGCTTTGTATCAAAGGGAAACATTTTAATTATTCTCCAATCACTTTTGAATTGATTATATTCAATGATCGCCACGCCACCTGAACATGGTACATGTAATTACGGACAACGAGAAAAAAAGAAAACAAGAAGAGCCTATATCTCACCGTTCTCTACTACCCGAAGGAAAGCGAGACACTACTCCCATTCTACCCGACACAGTTTTTACCCTCACCATTTTTCGTCACACAATGAGATTGCGGATCAGATTTTTTTTATATTATAGGAGGCAAACGAACAGGTCGGTCACCTGATGTTAAGTGATCACCACCGTCCATAGACACTTGCAACACCAGTGAAGTAAGAGGATGGGGAAGGTGGGAGAGGTGGGCCGCCGGCGTTCTTACTGACCGAACGAAACGCAACAAAGCAAGCACTGTTACTTCACGTCAGTTTTCTGTGAAAGGGTGGTACTACCCTGAGCGAGCCGACTCATTCATAATGAAGCCAGTAATAGCTTCAGCGTGGCTCTACCATCTACTAATTTCAGAATTTCAAAGCCCGCCCATATGAAGTTTCATTTCAATCATTTTATTTTCAGGTGAGATCATTATTACCATACTGCCGATGATTGAAACTGAGGGCGCGGGTAAGGATGATATAGAATCAATAATGCAAAAGACGCAGAACAGGATGCAGGAGGAATTCACGAAGACCTCGGCGGAGACATTATCGCGTCGTGGACTTCGCGCTAAGACAGATTAATAATATTGGGTGAGTAATCTAGTTTTTTTTGTTAAATCTAAAAATACGTTATGTGAAACTAATCCATATTGATTAAAATTAACGATCAAAAAAACTAAATTATACTTAATTTGGTGAGAATACATTCGCGTAATAATGAAATTCTATATATTAGGTACTTATTATAGACTTCTTAGTTCGAAGTTTACATAAAATATAGTGGCTGAAATCGCTAACTCACATGTAACTTCATATATGCGTATTTGGTCTAATATTATACTGTCTACTTACCTTTTGGTAGATATGTTTCTGGCCGCGTAAATTCAGAGTGAATGTTAACGAACGAATGGTGATGAACGAATATGAAAGAGTTGTTGAACTTGAACGAGCTAGTATAGTGAAATATCTATGGGGAGATTAAGTTTGGCTTTAACTATTCTCACACTGTGGTCACGTACATAAATGAAAAATAGCACGAATGAACGAATGTATTGTCAATCAGCCACGCTCACTCTGAATTCGTGTTCTTTTCTTACATTATGTACAGTCGTCGTCAAACTTTTTGACCGCTTTAAATCTAGCATAGAACATAAATTTATGTACAATTACGTATTATGTATACATTGACACAATTAAGGGATAAATAAATGCCAATTTTAAATTCCTATTACAATATCTTGTTTTGTCTTTTTTTTTCGAACTATGCTATGGGCCTTGCAGGGCCTTTACAGCTTCACTGGACTACAGTTGGTTTTGTATTAAACCCTTCACGATATATTATGCGCATGCACGAATTAACTTTTATATTTAAAGGGGACAAAATATTGACTGTACGTCCAAATACACTGTAATATAATGTTATTTATGTATTAAATATATAACTTACAAAAAAGTTATAATAAATTAAATTACAATCGACAGTATTGCCAATGATTTATGTTGATAATAACAATCAGATATATTTTATAATTTGTGAATGTATTGGATGATACTAGATTAAAAGAAATACCGTTGATATATATAGCCGTAATCTTCGCTTGACGGTTTAACTTGTTTGTAATTAATCTCTCATCCTTTAAGATTAATTTCAAACAATGGGACGCAAAAGTATGAAGAGAAAAATTTAGATGTGTTTTGTTTCAGGTATTTCTGGATATATATTACCCATTTTTCCAAAAGAGCTGTGATATAAATTAGATGGACTTATTTCATTGTATGTACGTAATTCAAAAAAAAGGCAGTTGTATTTTTAAAATGGAGTGTATTTATTTTGTAATAAAATTAATAAAGCAAAGGGTTGTTTGATTAAAAAAGTTCATAGGTATACAGTATTTTATTAAGAATTCACACATAATAATACAAGTAAATGTAAAAATAGTCGACATTTTTATACAATGTACGAAAATATCACAATATTTGCGAATAGTCATTTGGTGATTACAGGATCGATTACAAAAGTACACTTAATTTTAATTACATTAAGAATTCAATAAACCTACTGCATATAGAATATAATTATTAAAACTATGCACAAAAGACATCAATTTAATATACAATACAAATTTAAACATGTCTCCAAGTACAATGTTTATTCACAATAATTCTAGACTAGGGATGAAAATGCTATATTGCACTTATACATCACATAACTACAAAAAATACACTTTCTTATAAAATTACTATTAATTTGGGAACTCAATACTCATTTCTAAAACTTAAAATAACAAATCTGTTTCTGAAATATAGGTTATTGATTTAGTACAATGAAATATCGATTCGTTATTAAAAAAACAAGTATCTATGTGGTTTATAAAACAATTACCTACTTCATCACCATCTCGTATATCTCAGGCCTTAAAACAAAGCACGACAACCGTGTAACTCATTTTCTAATAACAACAAATATGATCCAGAGATATAAAACAAAAGTTTTTTTTGTGAACCAAATGTTTCGATTTATTTCTCAACTCCTTAACAATTTATAACGGAACATTCGAGTTTAAGGTCTGACAGTGACCCATGTAAATAAACAGTTGCATAAAAACTTATTTCATTATACATACCCAGACAGATCATAAGATCACAATTTTTGAGCTCATTTATTTGCCCAACTAATGACTTTCATGTTCTTACTTCATGCTAGGTGACAAACGGATAATTAACTGTACCCAACTGTTTACAAAGAATATGTTAAAATACCACGATTCATAATAGCGGTACATTATGATGGCCGTTTTGACACATTACAATAGTAACGTAACATGTCGAATTATATTCGACAAAAATATGCTGCTTTGTTTGTTTTGCATTAAGTATTGGCACGATGTTGGATGTTGTAGTTGATTATATTATATTATAATTTTTAAAAACATAAATGTGGCGTTGTTTTGTGAATAAGTACACCAATAATTAAAATCCATTAAGAATTATGTCAAATGGCGCTGTTGTTTTGTTAAAACGTGAAAATGTGTGTTCGCAGGACTATGTTATAAAGTTATACGTATGCATATATTACAATGTAGAAATTAGTTTAGTAAATTAATATGTCTTCAAATTCGATACAGTTTAGGGCTAACTGCACGTCTTTACTGACAATGAAGAACAGTAATATGCTCCTTCAAATGTAGTTATCAATATATACAAAATATTTCGATAGAACAAATGACAAAAGGGCCATCATAGCGTGCCGCTATTATAGGTAATTTTTTATATAGTAATTATAACAGAAGCGACAGAGTGCATGTAATTTCAATATTAGCTTATATCTTATACTTGTCATTAAAATTTTGTACATGACTATAACAATAAACGATTTTATATACGGTAGTGTTATCATGCACTTTGCCACTTGTATTATTTGATTTGTAATATGTACGTTCTAAAGAGATTACATTTGGGTTTATTAATAATTTTCAATGTATATTGCAATACACTAAAGTATAAAGTAACCATTGAGGGACGCTGCAAATGGCGGCCATCTTTTTATATCTACATGAAATTGTGGACTAAATAATAACCTATATTCTTTTGGATTTTTTTAATGAAGTAAGTTATGTCTAAACGAGTTTTGCAACATCATGAATTAATGTTATCTAGACTCAATGTCATCGAGTGTTACAAATAAGTACAATAACCACGTGTTACCGATTAGATAAAACTTTTGAAACGAATTACTAACCGTAATCTACTACTCTTCAGGGTGATTACAATAAACCTATGTGTTAGAAGTGGTCCCTAGTAAGTATATCATGATATAGTATTACCAAGTTTTATATAAACAATATAAAATGGCACGTAAATGGCATATTATTATTTCTGTTTCTAGAATATTCTCCTTTATTCTATTTCAGTCCAAGTCAAATTTGGTATATTCGAGTAAGAATAATTCGAGTTATTATTGTTAACGGGCATTACATATGGTATGAAAGATGATACATGAAAACATAATTGAAGTTATACTTCTTTTGGCGCGTTAGGGAAAAATGATGAGAGTAAATTTTTACGATGCGGCGCACACCGTCACGAAAAACCGACAGCCTAAAGTAATTACGATGCGCGCGCACACCGTCACGAAAAACCGACAACCCAGAAGTTAGCTATAGTCAACATTTTGTTTCTTTGTATTAAACTTTCAATGTATTAAATACCTTTTTTCTATTGTTTGTGTCGTTTTTTCTACAAACGTAGAATAAGGCTAATGATACAATTTTTGAAAGGATTTTTATCTTGTTACGCCAAAGAAGTATAACTTCTAACGCGTGTACACACACATTTTTTTTATATTAATTTCTGCACGTTGGACTATAACCAAGATACAAGTAAAATTCAATATACAAAATCTTATACATATTATTACATTATTATACAATTCAGCAAGCAAACAAAACAAAGCAACCTCATTGTTTGAGTGAATTTCATAGAAATACTTGGAGGTTACGATGACGTAAAAGAAAGCTGATTGAGCTATAAAAAGCTAACATAATATTATTATTTTAAAGTTTGAATATAGTCGTACCAACTACTTAAGCGCTTTGTCCTAGTAATATGTTATTTAAGCGACATTTTGATATTTTTATTTGTATATTTTTGTAATAATACTGATTAATGTCAATAAGTAAAATATCAAAGCTTAAAACTAGCGTAATATAATAAGAAAATAATACTTTGAAACTAAATAATAATACATGGCGCACCGGCATGTTTAAATGACTACAGGAGAACATACAATCGATTGCGGCCCCTTAATTACGTATTTCGCAAGAGCCAAGCGATATCAGAAATGGATTAATATTGACTTTGAATGTCATAACCAAGCTTTAACACAGGAACAACGGGGTTGCCTCCGTATAGATAACAATAAAAATTGTTTTGAAGTAAGATTACATAGTCCGGAATTTTTATACCTTATAAATATGACTCTCAAAGTGGTCTATATGTCAGTTGTCAGGGAAAAAACAACTGGAGGATCATGAGACGCAATTGCGAATGATAGTGGATCTTATTTGAACAGGTCGTAGGTTTAATTTTGGTATCCCATGAATGGAACAACATATGTATAATAGTATTTCCTTACAATATGAATGACAAAAACACCTTTGCAGAATATATTTAAATATAAAATAGCAAAATGAAAACAATATTAGGTAACGGGAGGGTCCGCATATAACCGAAAAACATGGCAAGTGAACTTACAAAACCAAAAATTTGGAGACCTATGTTTATTGTATAATGGGCAGTTGCCAATTTGTGTTTTAGATATTTAACTATTTCTACTATCGCATTGCTATTATGAAATACGTCATTTCGCAAAAACATCTATACATATAGTATCTAAAGATAATATTACCAATTCGAGCTACAAGCATACACGCGTTACACTTAGATATATTATTATTGATGTCATTAAATCTACGAATATAAGCTTCATATTGATTAGTAGATAATATATAGACATTAAACACAATAATACTAAATTAATACTCATTATAATTTAAGTAGAGACAATTTGTCTTTATTTATTAACTTAAGTAATCAATATTTGTTATTATAAATAATACATAGGAATTATATCAAAAACATTTTCTTTATCTAACGTGAAAAAAACGCATGTATATCATTTGTTTTTTATCTATTTCATAAACAAACATTATAACGTGTATAAATAAATTACGGAGTACATTAATTTTTTTTCGGGTTATCAATACTGTAATTAAACTCAAGGCAATTGTTTACAAGACAATTGTAAGACCAGACCTTATGTATGGCAGCGAAGCGTGGGCTGTAGAAGTAACATCAATACAATTTGTCGAAAATTAAATGTTAAGGTGGATGTGTGACGTAACTCTGCTATCTACGAGTACTTGCAGCCTAGGAGTGCGTGACATTGTCGACAAGTTACAAGCAAACGTGCTGTAATGGTATGGTCACGTGACGAGGAAACCGTCAGATGATGTGGGAAATTTGGTACTATAACTGTCACTATCCTGGTCAAAGATCCAGAGGCAGATCCTAAATTGAGAGGGTGTAGCGCTGAAGGATATGAAAGAGTACAACATTTCTGGATCTGACGTTAAGGACAAAGTAAAGTGGAGAAGAAAAGTACGGAAGGCTGATGCCGCTACCATGTGTGATAAATATTCAGCAAGAGAGAAAATTAATATTATAACTACTGCATAATTAAATCATTTTTGTTAATAAAAGCTTTATCTATATAGGCAAGAAGCAAAAAAATCCTAATACAATATTTTAATTTAAGAATGTTCAGATATTCGAACTATGACATATACACTTGGTTAGAAAAATATATAAAATTTATAATAAGCACACAGTACTTTATCATAGACGCTTAGAGGATTGAGTACAGTTAGTGTAAGTTTCTAAATAGTTAGATTAAATATTAAGCACCTATCATTTTTATTAACTTAGAACTAGAATCGAGTGTAGAGTGTCCTCAGTAAATATTACTACTGTCTAAACTATCACCTGGTATATAGAAGATTTAATAGTTCTTGTGTAATAGGTCTAGTTTGTTCGTCCGGTTTATATTCAATTATTCCCGATGATGAAGCGTGCTTTGCGCGAACTTTTATATGCACGCCCGTGAACGTTTCTGAATACATTCATATCTCAATAGATGACGTGCGCGCGGTTTGTTTTCGATGAAATGGGAACAAAATCGCGGGTTAAAAAGGCTGACTTGAATCATATAATTAGACGACAGAGGTTATTTAAAATTCAATACAAATAAATGTAACAGCGGTAAAGAGAACGTACATGCACTCACGCATTTTAATTAGTACCGCGATAGTAAAAACTTCAATGCAATCACGTCCATCGTCAGTGGTTTTACAGTACAGGTAACAAGGTTGCAACAATTACGACGCATTTATCAATGTAAAATTATTGCGTTTTATATCAATAATGAGAGTTACTGAGAGATATAATATAAATAAGAATTGTCATCTAATGGAATTACAATTAATTTATTAATAAACATTTCCATTTTCACTAATATTATTATAAAGAAACTTCGGAGATCGTGAGACGATTTTAAAAAAATCTTTTCGTTAATATAAAGCTACATTATTCCCGAACGCAATGTTTTATTCTAATCAATTTATGTGTACGAAGTCACAGACAAATTAATAGTAAGTCCATGTTTGAACAAATCATCACTGCTCCACTAATTTAAATAGTTAAAATTGCCATACAAATTAATAAAAAAGACCCGCTTTTGTGTTATTTAGTTATCACGAGATATCAAAAGGTCATGGGCACCTTTATAAAAAAATATATAAATGTGATTTTTTAAGACAATCCTAAGCTCCTTGTGAAAAAGTTGATATAAAACTATGCATCGGTTATTATTTAATACACATATCAAATTATGAAAAAAGTAAAATATTACATTAATGTGTTGTATAATAGCGAATAAAATCTTAAAGTATATAATGTGTATAATTACATTAAACATTCGTAAATACTGCTTTAAATAGTTTCCGTGTACATATAATCGTGAATGCACTCATTTACTTTCACAATAAGTACCAATAATTTTCCTCATTGTTGCACACTTTCGCTATTATGAAACAAAGTCTTCTACCACATGTCCATCTGATCGCGATAAACTCAAAAACTACTGAACGGATTTATATGCAGTTTTCATCAGCAGGTAAAACGATTTATTTGGAAGGTTTATATATATAATTTGTGAAGGTTTTTGTCATTATTAGGAGGGGACAACGTCCGTTGTGTCCGCTAGTTAATTTAAGTTATAACCACAGTAGCAAGTAAGTAAGTAAAAGTACTGACAAAAAATTATGGCGTATCTATCACTTAATGCTTTAAAATATGATATGGCATAAAAAACGGGATTTAAATGAATCACTATGTCTATACCGTTGAACGCAATACAAAAAAAAAATTGTAATTAACAGTTACTGTTCTTACAAGCCGTGGACAGCAAACCTGATTTTTTTAATTCATAGGGAATACACTAGAACCTCAAATTAGATAACTAGATTCAACGGTAATTCCCCTTGCAAAGACATCACATCTCTTACGAACGCGTTCAAAACTCTTTTAGGATGCGTTCTTAAATACAATAAACAATCTACCGTGATAATGGTGCGCCAATGCTAAATATTTTAATTAAACAACATTTGTTAAACATGCGTCACTTAAAACGCTGTCATGACATGCTAACTATTATTGAGCCTCTTTCTAAATAATCTGTGTTTTTCCTTCATTCGTCTTTTTTATAATTAAAAAGATAAATTTGTGAATGCAATAACAATTTTTTCCTGACTATTTTCTAATAAACCTGAACGCGTGTGACGTCAGTATTTATTTCTACTTTTCTACTCATCAGGCAAAGTGTTTTGGAACGAAGTTCCTTATCGCGTGTTGTGAAAGGGGGCTAGACGGAAAAAATTCTTACGAAAAGTTGTCACGACACTTTTTGCTATAGTAAGCTATTATAAGCTGTGCGGCGTCGCATGTTTCTCTGTCTGTCTCTCTCTCTCTCTTATAGAAAGCAAGCCAGATATTTTCATTTCTATTTCGCATTGAACAGTGTGGTGTCGCGACGATTATTTTTGTTGAGTGTATACAGGTTTTTTGTAAATAATAAAAAATAATAATAATAATGATCCCAAACATATGTTTCCTACTTCAGTTACCACAAGCCAATTATTACGAAAATTGAGCCTACTGATTAAGTTTATATAACATTATATTTGTTAATAATAAAAAAAATATTATTATAACTTAAAAAAAATAAAATTTTATTACAATTCCTTCACTAATTAATCGAAAGGAACTTCATTCCATCCGGGTGTCCCTTGACACCTCTCAAGTTTTTTTAGTCCATATATGTCTACACAATAAACTGCATTTGACTGTACTATCATGACACATGATCATGAGCACAACGTTCCTAGTCACGCAACGCCTTTGATTACTTAATCGATTTTAAATTGTTTATAAAAAAATAATTTCTTTTTTAGTTTTTCACATCACTGACAAAGTTATTTATTGTAGTTTTAAAAATACACAAAAATATGATTAAAACGATGAAAACTTGTATGTCAAGTTAATAAAAGATATATAAAACATTAATAGATTTGGTTCATAAACATATTCAATTAAAACACATAAAAAATCGACTTTTTGAGTTACGATTAAAATTAATTAATTATGGCCGATACTGACTAGCGTCAAGCGGCTCGATATAGTGAAGTCTGAAGAGCCGCTATTACTAAAAAAAATGGTTAAAAGAATCCATTTCAACTTTTTTATTTAATTTAAAATTTAAATGTCACATTTGTTTGATTTTTTTTTCAATATGATATACTTATTGAAAAATTGATTTCATTATAAACTGTATGTTATAATGTAGCGCTTTTTCATGGTAATATGAACATACTCTCAACGGAAATAATTAATCACAACAGCTTTAATTAACAATATCAATACTTAGATCTATATTACGGAGAGTGGGCCAAAAAACATTTTTTTTTCATTACGAAAATATCGTCCAAGATGAGTAAAAAAATTCCCGTAAAAATTACCATGAGCCACCTCTTTGTATTAATATTAAGAACTCAAACTTTACCAGAATTGTTTTTGCGTCATCTAAGACGATATTTTCATGTCAACAAAAAAAATATTTATAATCTGACTTCGCTATTGTCCTAACGAGGCCTTGACAGCTTCACCGGACTACGCGAAAAGAAAAGAAAAAAAAATTAAAAAATTTTTTGGCCCACCCTAGTTTTTGTGTAAAATATTCTGTCAATATTATTTCATAAATTCAGTCTGGAATCTAATTATATAGTTATTAAAGTAGACTTAGACTTAGATTATTAAGCTAATATTATTATTCGAGGCTTGTAAAATTTAGAATAAACGTTACCGTTTGTAGAGTGAATCAGTCTGCAGTAGCGAGCGGATAGTTGGGCGGTAATGCGCTGAGTACTTCTTTTGAAAGTTCTTTGTATGCAGAGTCCATCATATTGCGTACTCGATTGATTAACTCCGGCACGTCCTCCATACTTAGACCTTGTGTTGAGACTGGTTCTAAGCACTGGATAATTACGTGACCTGAAAACGGAGTTAATTAATACCACATTTTGTAATATCTATCTCATCTATCTTAATTTTTTAGTTGAATACTTTTAAACGAGCAATTCTTGTATATCTTTATATTTGTATATACTCAGGATCTCGAAAATGGCGTCATCTAATTCCGTGAAACTTAGTATGTAGGTAGTTTCGGGGACGATAAATCAATCTAGCTAGATTTTATTCATAGAAAAATTTTTTAACTGAGTTTTTAGGCAATGAAAAAATATAGCTAGAATGTGACGGTAAATTTCGCCGCCGCTGTTAAAACAAAAATAGCTCAGATGGAAATCGGTTGCTTGGAAAATCCCTGTAAATCCGAGTGACAGCAGAAGAGGTATATTTTTTTTTTTGTGAAAAAAGGTCAATTTTATAAGGCAAACGTAACAGTATATTTTAATTTAGAAATGTTTTTAATGGACCGAGCTAGCTCGGTCGCCTAGGTACTTTTGCTTAAATGTGTTTAGATTTTTGGAAATGAGCTAAATTCAATCTTAATTAGAAAAAATATCAAATATCTCTTTTATTCAATTTAAGCCTCGAGAAAGCCCTTATGAACGTCAAAGCTACCACCGGTTCGGACAAACAACCCAGTCATCGAGAAGAACCGGCAAGAAACTCGAACTGGTTTATCTCCTTCATGTTGTATATTTTTAAAAAACATATATAGAAGTTACATTTGTTTTTAGTGGATGCACAGAGAGGGGGGGGGGGGTGTCATTTCCAGACGTCACAATCGTTCACATATTGTTCCACCCTATAATAATAGGCCTTTAGACATTAAAACCCGCTTGATATATTTCTCGAACTTACTATATCTTACTTCATTCATATAACATGTTTAATTTTTTAAAGATTTTCAATGTTTATATACACAGAGAGCGAACTTCAAATTTTGCCATCCATAAGGTTTTTAGTTTTCTTGAAGTTTTACTTCTTTTGGCGCGTTAGGGAAAAATGATGAGAGTAAATTTTACGATGCGCGCGCACACTGTCACGAAAACCCGACACCCTGTAGTTATTACGATGCGCGCGCACACCGTCATAGAAACTCTGAAATTAGCTATAGTTAACATTTTTTATTTATAGTAAAACGTTAGTGTCGTTTTTTCTACAAATGTAGAATAACGCGAAAGATAACATTTTTGAAAAAAAAAAAACTATCTTGTTACGCCAAAGAAGTATAACTTCTAACGCGTGTACATAACACACACACTTTTTTTATTATCTTCATATATTACATGTGTAACATTTTTACAAAAAATAAAATAAAGTAAAATACTGGGAATGCCTAAAATTGGTTTTACCTCATTTTAAAATGTAACGACATAAATAATGTATCACAAATTCGTAGAAATCTTTTTTTACCGCCTTTGTACATTTATGTATGGGGGGTATAAAGTTTTTTCTTCGAGTGTTAATATTTAGATAGATATCTGTTTTTTTTCTTATTTCTGATGTCGTCATCGCTATGTAGTTTTACCGGTGGAATATCAATCTGATATTTACAGGTTCGAAACACGTCGTGTATCAACGATTTTTCGGAATACGTGGATATTTACTTATTATAAATGGTAACACTGAGTGCCCGTGCGCAGTAGTTGTGGCGTGCGAAATAAAAATCGCATAGGAAAAAAATCCTCAATAGACGGTACGCGCACTGCGGTACAATTTCCCAAATAGTCTAAGAACCCGTGAAAACATAGAACATTACATTACGAAATTTAGGAGCGAAATGATTACTATACAAAATGTATTTTAAAAAGTAAGCTAAGCGAGAACGAACTAATAGAGCGAGTGTGGTATAAACAAAAAAAAAAAAATCTGTTTACGAGGATATATTTTATAAAATTAAACGCGAATCAAACTGCAGTGTATAACAATAATCAAATAACTATATTAATATCAAACGTAGATCTTCAAATGATTCTCTTATAGCCTGATCAGAGTAAAATTTCTGAAGTCAGATTTTAGTGTAACTTCTTTGCAACACTATAAAACGATAGTACTTGAACGGAAGAAAAATATCTATGCTATAAATTAAAATAAAAGGGAAATCGATTGACAATGATAGTATCACATTCAAAATTAAGAAACAAAGACACATCTATATACATATAATAAGAATGTATGTATATAGATTTGTTAAATGTGTCTGTACTTTTTAGATTTTTGTGATAAAGTTTGTTGTAGGTGTCTAGGAATAACTAAGAAACACATTTCAATCGTTTTCAGATGTCTATCTTTTAGTTTGAACATGTTTGTTTCATTAAAATCTGTTCATTCTATCAAAAGTTATTGTAAATTTAATGACTACGCGACTTAAGAACAAGAGAAAAGTAAATAAGAAAATGGAGTTAATACATTTAAATGATTTTATTTATAACTGTTTTTTTTTTAAATAACGTTCCAAGCGGATAGAGTCGCGGACACAACTAGTATTATCTAAAAAGACAGAATATATTTCTGTTACACTGAGTAATATATTTGCTCACTAAAAGTTCCTTCGTGTAATGACCTGCACGTGATTACATTTTGGTGGAAACAATGTAATTTATAACCAACGTCAGTTGGTAAGAGATGAATACCAAATAGTTTGTTATCACATGATCCTTTGGTAAAAAACAAGTAAAGGATACTGTAGTACTTCACATTCTAGAGGAACATGATACACATAGACAAAGTATAAGAGGTTTATTAATTAGTAGCTTCGGCCCGCGACTTCGTCCGCGTGCATTAATTACTCTGGGCTAACGGTAATATGCAGCGGAAGCTCTCAAGAGAAGAAAAACTCTGATTTTGAAACATTTTTAATTAGTTCTCCGCTCCTATTATCTTCGGCGTAATGATATTATAGCCTATAAACCTTTCTTGATAAATGAGCTATATAACACTGATAGAATTTTTCAAAACGAACCAGTAGTTCCTGAGTTTACCCTCTACAATGTCACATACTCACTAACTTTACCTCTTTATAATATTAGTATAGACTAGTATTGATTAAGAAGTATTTATTACCTTTATCAAATATATTTTTTCTTCTGTTTATAAAATAATAAGGTGAGTACACAACTGGTAAGATTGGTACTTGAGCAGCCACAGCAATATTGAATGCGCCTTTCTTAAAAGGTAGTAGTTTCGTGAAGTCTTTATTTCTAGTGCCCTCCGGAAAGAGCCATATTTTTGTCTGTAATTAGATTTTTTTATACACTTAAATATCTGAATATACAAATCTATCACTACATATAAAACAAAGTCCTCTGCCACGTCTGTTTGTCTGTCTGTTTGTGTTAAACTAAACAATATACTAAACTGATTCATGAGAAAGTTTTAGGCATACATATATTAGTCATTTTTTTATTAGGGCGAGACCACTTCCCCCGTGTCCCCGTGTCCATTAGTATTTTATAAATTTGTAGTGTTGTCTGTACATATATTAATTTATTTATTTTTCCAACTTTCTTCCAATAACTATCATTAAAAAGACACTTATTTAAATATTTAAATAAGTAATTGTTATATTACAAATTTTTTTTTTATTACAACAGAAAAGAATTTAACAGAAAAGTGGAAAACCATTTGGATAAAAACACATGCGTATAATTAAAATGAAGACGATTATGATTATTTATCACAGAAAAGAATTGTTTTGCAAAACTTATATGAACTGTAAATATTTCAGAAATAATACATATATATACAGGTGATTTGTTAGATAGCAGTAATATTTTTATGGGTTATTAAGTAGTAATTTCTGGTTCTAAATCAATAGAAAAAATAGGTGTTTTATATTTGAGCTAATTATCTAGTGACAATAAAACTGATATACATTAAACATCATGTGATCTATGCAAAATCGAACTGGTGTAACTCTGTTCGACCGTGTGCCGTTCCCACGATAAGCGGTTACGTAATGATTAACCTTGAAAAGCGCCGCATTAATGTTGTTCATTGAACCTAGATGTAATTTTTTTACGTTTAACAGTATAGTTGTCATACTTGTAAAAGTTTTAAAACAAACTTTAACTATGGTTCTCTTTTTGTTTATTAGTATTTGTTTTGATATTATTTTATATGTTAAATGTGACCATGAACTACCAAAGTATTGAAGGGTGATAACTTTAAACAGTCATGTGGTATATATACACAATTCATAATAAATTACATAATATTGTTAGCCTTACACATGACCAACATACCTTATTTTTCACCATTATTTCAGAAGTAATATTCAGTTGTTTATAAGCATCCTTAGAATTGTTTCTGTCAATGAAAACCACTCCGGCTAAGTATGCAGCAAGACCGAAAGGCCACACATAGAATATTTCTTTCCTCGCTACAGCTGCAACTTTACCAGGAACATGCCAAATATTAAACATACCTGTAATATAAAAAAAATATATATTTTAAAATATATAATGTTATACGAAACTTACAAATTGGGTTGATTTTTATTGTTTATGATTTGTTTTGCATTGATTAAACTCAATCCTATTGATATAATGCTGAACTATTTTATTACTATAGAGATATAACTTAAGGGATTGAAAACTGTTAATGTGACATACTTTCCATATAGAATGTTTGTCCATTACATTTTTAAAGAAGGTGTAAAAAAAGGTTTTCGAATTGGATTATAACCAGTACCTCTCCTGTCATTTTTTTTTATACTGCATTTTCTTATTTTATAAAATTTCTGATTAGATACATTAGGTGTTGTTACAACATTTCCGTAAGTTTAGTGTACTATATAAAAGTAGGTATTTATCAGTAGGAAGTTGTAGTCCTTAATCTACTTCTATACTAATATTATAAAGCTTGAGGGTTTGTTTGTCTGTTTGAACACACTAATCTCAAGCAATACCAATTTGGAAAAATATTTCAGTGATAGATAGGTCATTTATCGAGGGAGTATATATATCATATATCATAATGCTAAGACCAATAGGAGTATAGAATCAATAAATAATATTTGAAAATCAGTGTTTTCAACGTGGTATGAACATTGACTCAAAATCAGGGTTAATTTTTTTGAGAGCTTCTGCTAGGTATAAGTGTTAGTCCAAAGTAACTATTCCATGCAGAAGTCACGGGCAGAAGCTAGTATATTATATAACTGATAATGAAATCAAATTTATAAGCTAGACAATTTAAATGCATCTAATGTACATATATTATTTCTGTTTCCTAAGAAGTCATACAATGTTTTGTGTAGTATTAATAGGTAATAAAAAAAACCAGAGTAATTACTTCATTTATCTATACTAATTTAATAAAGAGGTTAAAGTTTGTGTGTTTGTGACGTTGTGATGTTGTGACTTTGTAGGGGGTAATCTCAGGAAGTACAGGTCCGATTTCAATAATTCTTTCAGTGTTATATAGCTCATTCATCGAGAATGGTTATAGGCTATATATCTTCACGCTAAGACCAATAGGACCAGAGTACAGATGAAAAATGTATCAAAATCGGGATGTTTTTTTCTTTTGAGAACGCGAACGAAGTCGCGGGCAGTGGCTAGTCACAAAGATTTTATATATTAATTATTATAAGATTATACTGCCATATTGGAATAATAAGCTTTCCTTTAAAATACTCAAAATCACAGGCCACTATATTAAACTAATGATCTCACAATCGACAATTGACCTAATTGACATCATGATGGTTTCATATTATTGGTTCCATTCCAAATTTATACATGGGAATGGCATGTAATGTTTTTATTAAACATAAAGCGTTTAAGCATCAAAATATATCCTAAAGCCAGCTGTTTAAAAATGTGATGGCCATACAGATAGCTTGGGATCCCTGGATAGGGAGAAGACCCTAGTCGGCAATTGCTCTACAATTATAAGAGAATTTTAACATTTATTGTTACAAAATGCCTTATTTTCGTAAGATCAAAAGCAAAAACGTATTCATGTAATCTTATAGTACAAGAAAGATTTTGTAAATTGGTTATTCCATACATAGAACATTTTACAGATTAAGTTTTGGTTGAAATTTGGTGCCGTTTTGCTGAATATAACAGTATGTTAAAATAGTTAAAATTTACTACCAGAATTAGGACTAGAAATAAATTTATTTTTTCTGTCGAATAAA
The DNA here is from genome assembly GCA_014332785.1 of Antheraea mylitta. Lineage (NCBI taxonomy): Eukaryota > Metazoa > Arthropoda > Insecta > Lepidoptera > Saturniidae > Antheraea > Antheraea mylitta. The sequence goes on along the minus strand of JACEII010000013.1, from coordinate 6,480,528 downwards.
ATACCATCTTTAAATATTGTAATGGACTCACTTTGCACGTAAGTAACACTTTCTTACCATTAAATGATGGGGTAACAATAAATGTTATATTCACCTTACCTAAAATATCGATCGATGATTGGTGATTCGATACAATTACTGCACCCCGATCTTCAGCTAAAACTCTCCCATTTCTCAAATGCCATTTCACTTCTATTACTTTTGTTATATGCTTTACTATCTGTGAAGAGAACCTGAAAAAAATCTTTTACATTTATTTATCTATTATGGATAATCACCTACTTTTAAGTATGTGATCATATATATTAATGGGTACAAAATAAAATACTTTTTTGTAAATACAGACCAAAAAAATTATATAATGCTAAGCTACATATGTTTTAATCATCATTATTATTGTCAGTTTGTAAGAGATCCACTATAGGGGCACAGGCTTCTTCCCAAGGGAAAATATGGGCATAATATGTGGAATTTACTGTTCTATATCTTTTATATCTACTATATCTATATATCTACTACAAGAACTTTTTTTTATTTATAATAAGAGGCAAATGAACATGTGGGTCACCTGATGTTAAGTGATCACCACTGTCCATAGACATTTGCAACACCAGGGTAGTCGCAAGTGTGTTGCCTGCCTGTGTTTTGAAGGGAAGAGGAGAGGTGGGCCTCTGGCACTCTCACTGACAGAACGAAACCCAATAATGCAAGCACTGTGACTTCACATCGGTTTTCTGGGAGAGGGTGGTACTACCCTGGGCAAGCCAACCCATTTATGCCTAAATCAGTAAGACCTTTAGCATGGCTCTACAACCTACAGCTCTTCTTACAGTTAGGTAGGTAGGTAGGTACTCTTCTTAGGTTCAGGTTTCCTCATTATGTTTTCCTTCACTATCAGACAATAGTTTTACCAATATTACCTTTTGCACTTAAAGGTTAAGAAGTAATGCCATATAAAATTTGTCTTCAAGCTCAAGGTTTCCGCTAAGGAGACAGTGTAATGTAACATTAAATTATCATTTTTAATAACGTTCTCCTTTATAATTACCGCGTAGGAAGTTCTGTAAAGTTGCTATTATATCATAAGTGTAGTAAATTAATTATCTAAGAAGATGCCAGTCGGATGAGGAAAAAATACAATTATTGTATTTCAATTTACGGAAGTACCCAAGATTAAATGTAGGTAACCAATTTACTGCCTTATAACATGATGATTCAGTGTTGTATATTTATCAGGTATATAAATTATCTTTTGCAAGATAATAATACTTACAAAGAATTCTTCACATTTTTTGGATTAAAAACAAAAAACGGCAATAATACTATAGCGGTTAGAGACGTCCATAGGTAAAATATAAGGAATTTCGATTTGAATTTGATAAAATTAGGTGTTTCCGAAAATAATTGTTTTAAAACATAAGTCACAAGTGTTATAACAATCAAATAAATAATCTTATCCCACATTTTGACCTAATAAATTCAAAGATAGTAGATGACACTTATGTTAGTATGCAAGTTTATGATATAAAATAAAACAAAACAAAAACACTTATTAGTAACGAACCACATATATCACACAATCAAAACACCAATAGACAGTGTTGCCGTGTAAGAAATAAAAAAGTCTCCAGACGTCATCTAAAAAGTCGCTAGAATTTAAAAATACATAATTAAAAAATCCGCCAGAAGTCGCTAAATGTTTCATAATATTTCATGGTGAAAATACTATTTTGCGAATGTTTCACTGTGATAAAATGAACAAAAGGCTTTAGTTGGATTGTTATGACAACTTTTAGTCACGTTATAACTTTTCTTGCTGTTTTCATGCTGGTCGATCCCGAGATCAAACGTCATTCTGGTAGGAAAATTCCAAAAACAACATCAGCAATTCACCTATTTACCAGTAATTACAATTAAATTAAAAATATTTAAAAATTTTCCATATTCAATTAGTCGCTAGAAGTCGCTAATTTTTTTAAGTCGCTATATTGAATAAAAAAGGCGCTAATCATGTTCAAAATCCGCTAGATCTAGCGACTAAGTCGCTAAAGCGGCAACAGTGTCAATGGAATTGACTAGTGTTGCCAAAGCACTACTATAAAATTGCATGATCGAAGAGCTGCAATTCCTAGTAGTCCGGTGAAGCTGTAAGGCCAAAAAATAAAGGCCAATAGCGTAGTCAGTTCGAGAAAAAAACTGCAATTCCAATATTTTTCACGAATGTCACTACATAGGTACTTTAAAGACTCAGTGTGCACTACAAAAATAGTTCTCATAAATGAAAAAGGTAGAGAGAATATATGTATGTCGTTTCACTGAATTTATTAAATAGTTATTGCTTATTCTTCTTTCTACTTTGGCAACCACTTATTTTTATTGTAAATTTTTATTGCTGCTATTAAGTGGGTATTTATCACAAATTATCTTGTGATAAATTCCATGTCCCAAAAATATGAGTATAAAAATTCACGTACCTATTTACAATAATTCGTCCAATGTATAGTATATTAAATGAAAACATTTAATTACAAACACGTTTTTTTTTTGTTTCTAACCTCTTTTTTATAATCGATTATCGTAATATAAGTTGCTTTGTAAATATTGACTTATATAAAATAATTTAATCTCAATGGAGTTTTTGGCGGGGTTTTAGTCTGTCATGTAGTGGATTTTATATTTTGTTCATAATCTTGTGTTATTTGACTATATATTATGTAAATTTGGTGGTGTTTTACGTAATATAGTTAGTTTATTATGCATAAGTGAAGTGAATGGAAAATAATAACACGGAGCATGAGATTCTGAGATGCCACAAAACTCCCTGGAAGGTTCTAGCAAGGGATCCACCATCTTGTTAGAATATGGTTTCACACGATGCTTAATATTGGAATAATCACACGAAGTTTGTGATATTATTGACTACGTGACAATGGCAGTAATAATCGGAAAGATCGATTGCCAAAAATAAAGTTAAAAAAAAATTAATCTCAATGATTAAATTCTCTTTGAAAAATTTGTTAAATTATGATAAATAGAGACGACTGAGTTGTCAAAAAGATTGAACTATATGTATCAAAATATATTTCTAATATCATTATATTAAACACTATTAACTAAAAGCTTTTACGTTGGTATGTTATTATTATGAAGTTTAGTGTACTTATACTATAATATTCACTTATTCTTATGCATAGAATCACTTTCAACAATGTGCCTTATTTTTATTTTGTTTTATACTCATTGATTTTTTTTTTCGACATGTCTACGCTATTGACCCAGTAAGGTCTTAACAGCTTTACCGGACTACTAAGGCGAGCGCTTAAGGCACTCAGCCGATTCCATTCTGGCAACCAGCTCAAGGGTGCACGGCACACCTCGGCCTGGCTGTTGCCTGTTGCATGCAAAATCGCGACCTATCTTAGCTAACCTAGCTAACTATTCATATATGTATGAGTTGTTGAAACGTATATGTGTACCAAGCATACACGCCTCAACAACTCCTCCATATATTTATTATCGGAAAATTGAGAGTTTTTCAGTTCGATAAGGGAAAAAAGTAAACCCTTCCACTTTCATGTGTAAGCGTGTAGACGTGCACGTGTGTGGGGGTGATCGTGTAGTGTTGTAGCAGTGATGTATATTTGTGTGTCACCGTATCGCGCAAGCAACGCACTCAAGGGCTCCCTACCGAGGGATCGAAGCTAGGCTTGAGCCGCTGCCGTGGGAGGCCTAATCGGGTAAACTCATTGATCAGTATATTTGTGTCATTTGTTACATTCAAATAAAAATGTGTAGGTACGTACCTATTGCTAAGAAGTGACTTACGTACGCATCGTCAACTGTTTATTGCTTTGTCAATTTATTGCATTTTTTGTTGTTACTTTTTATTTATTGTAATCTATTTAGTACTGCGACTTATATTATATAGAGTTTTTTTTTAACTTTATTTTTGGCAATCAATCTTTCAGATTATTACTGCCATTGTAGAGTAATCAATAATATTACAAGCGTCGCACGATCATTACAATATCAAGCGTCGTGTCAATCAATATTCTAACAAGATGGTGGATCTCTTGTTAGAACCCTCCAGGGAGTTTTTGTGGCACCTCAGAATTTCATGCTCCGTGGTATTATTTCCCATTCACTTTACTTATGCACGTTAAACTAACCATATTACATAAAACACCACCAACTTTACACAATATAGAGTCAAGTAACACAAGATTATGAATAAAATCCACTACATGACAGACTGAAATCCCGCCAAAAAAACCTATATAGAGTTATATGACCACAATAATGTTCACTTATCTGTGAACATTATAACTCAGCATGAGTAATTTATTTTCATTTACAGGTTTTATCAAAGGCAATATGCGCAGCATCATCATATGCCTATTGGAATAAAAGGCTAGTAGCCAGTAAATCTATAGCAAAAAAAAAAATATTATTTACAGACTGAAAAATGTAAAAGCAAAGAGAAAAGTTGATAATGAAAAAGTAGTAAAATTCACTTCAATGATGATGAAAGTCTTCAGTCAGAAAATAATATTAGTTCTGAAATTAAAACGAGTTCTTTGTGACAATTCATTGATAGGTTTATTAAAAAACAACGTCTAGAGCATGTTTATTAATAGTTTTAATTTTTTTATACAATTATTTATAGAATAAAAGCAGCGACGACAGTGCGCATATCAATCACACTTACTTACTTTTATTTCGATCGTAGACATTATTCCCAGGTTCAAACCATTTGCACCTCTTTCTGCCATGCCTTTTGCATGTGCTCATTACATCGATAACAGTTTAAAGTAATTGTTATCAAGCCACGCACTATCATAAGGAATGGGAATAACAAAAAATAAAGATATCACGATGTTATTAATTTGTATATAATGTTAAAAGGTTATATATAAATTATTAATCACGACTCCGTACTTAATTTACAGTCAAATTTCCCACTGTTTATGGAAGCTTTTTAAATTTAAAACATCCTCATTCATAATCATGACATTTAAAATATCTATTCGTTTAATTAGACAGAGTTCAAGTAAATTTAACTAAAGTTTTGATTATTTTGTGTAAATCTAAACTATAAATGATTCTTATAATTTGAATGTGCCTCTTTCTTTTGAATCAATTTACACATTTAGTAACATTAATAAGCTTATTTTAATGAACAATCAATTATTGTTTACCTATTTACGCATTTTTTTTGTATGTAGTAAATCATTATTTAACCTTCACATTGGAGAAAGTTAATAAGAAGTGGATTTGCTTTTAAACTCATAGTTTCCCACTATGAGTTCCTCATCTTTCGTGATTGATATTTAATACGTGACTTTATATTACCTTTAAAATCATTTACCTTTAATACATCATACAATATCAATGAAAGTTAAATTATAATCAAAAGATTCTAATGTACCTATCTATAAATATAGTCAAAATCTGTTTTAACGACATCGAAAGGGCTTATCCGGTATGTTGTTCTAAACAATGTCGCCATAAATGGTTTTGACTGTATATACTATGCCCTATTTAGAAACTAATAGTTGCTAGTTTAGGGATATGGATTAGAATAAAGGGCTAATTCTATTTTTATAATCAATTAAAAGATTATGTAAACTACTTTCTATCCAGATGAAAGTACACTATAATTTGGTAATACTGCTAGAAATGGAAGAAATATAGTGGCAATTATAGTTTTACACGTTTATCTATTCAATATTTAGATGCTGTGGAATTTTATTCTTCTTTAGACTTTATGATATACTTCGTTTTGGGTGTATTAAGGTTTTATTTCAAGAATAAAAATTCATAAACGATCTTATAGTTATTATTTGTTAAAGATCTCATATCGTTAAAAGAATTTATTGATTAAATTTAATTGTTTTGACTTTCTACACTATCAAATAATAATGATCATGGTCATCCTTCTAGACTGTATGGGTAGCTTGTTGGTAAATCACTAAATACTTCTTTCGAGAGTTCTTTGTATGCGATTGTCATTTGTTCATGAATTTTTTGAATGAGATCTGGAATGTCTTCTTGAGTTAGACCTTTTGTTGGCACTGGTTCCAAGCATTTTATTATAACATGTCCTGAAACATAAAAAAATAGTCAATGTACAAGTAATATCCTCTTGTTAATTAACGAAGTGTAATGATATTCGTATTTCTATATGTATATATTTAATGAAACTATAGTTCCTTTGAGGCTTAATCACGTCAATCAGACGAACTCATGGTAAATGAAGCATTCATAATCTACAGAATTTTGAAAGCTATAATTAAATACATATTTATAAAATCTGTTGACAACGTTTTGGTAGGATTTTTAAATATGAATTTTGGAATTACGAAGAAAGTTTTTGCCTTTAGTTCGAAGGCAACAATATTGTTGTGAATTAGTTTTAAAATAGAAAAAAATAGATTTTTAAGCCTGGAAAAATATCAATAAGAATTCTCTGATAAACATATTACTGATACTTATTCGTTTATACACTATTTTGAAAAAAAAAAAAACATAGGTTTAGAAACCGTTATTAGAAATAAATACCCATATGTATGTTGCATGAAATCTACTTTACCCACTTCTGTTGACTTAGACTCAATTGTTGTTTTCTTCCAGCCGGTAGCATTTTTATAAAGCCTTTATTTATTATTACAATCTAAATGAATATTAAACAAACAATATATTTTTTTCTTACTTTTAAAAAATCAAGTATATTTTTCACACGTTACAAAAATAACGAATTTGTTCCGTGAAAAATTCAAGTCTTGCGTAGTGATTCATTCTGGGAAACGTTGGGGAACTGTGTTATATAGGAAATGTAAAAACCAATTCGATAAAAATTGATTGCTGCGGCGTTTGTGTAAATTGACTTGGTCCTACTATAATTGTATAACACGTATATTGTTACTGTTGAATTCAGAAAAGTTAGGCAATAATTTTATAAATCCCTTAATCACGTATTATACGTAACTATGTATAACTTGCCTTATGCAGCCATTTATAATAATTACCTGTTGCGGTTTATTTTGTTGACAAAAGATTCGCGAATATATAAATACTTATTAATGATTTAACACTAGAACGTAAACGAGAATATAAAAAAAAAACACTAAAGACTCCAGTTGATAATAATTAGGTTCTATGAAAAATTTTATTTCCAATATATTTAGTACAAAGAGCTTGTGTGTTGTGTAAACAATTTACAATGACGTTAGCCTCTGCTCGCGACTTCGTCCGCATGGAATAGTTACTTTGAGCTAACGCTAACACGCAGCTCAAGCTCTCGAGAGAAAAAAAAACCGATTTTGAAACATTCTTTATTAGTGTTCCGCTCCTATTGGTTTTTGGCGTAATGATATATTAGCCTTTCTCGATAAATGAGCTATATAACACTGAAAGAATTTTTCAAATCGAACCAGTAGTTCCTGAGATTACCTCTACAACGTTACAAACTCACAACTTCACAAACTTTACCTCTTTGTAATATTGGTATAGACAAATGGAGAGAGAATACACGACTAAAATAAATTAAAAGAACAATGACAGGTTAGAGAAAGCTTTGAAAATACCGTATATATTAATACGTGAAGCAAAAACTTTGTACCCCTTTTTAACCGATCTCTGTGAACGGATGAACTTGAAATTTTGCATAGTTCAATTTTATATGGCGGAGAAGTACAGAAAGCTATTTATTTTATATAAAATGCATTAGAAGTACATTAAATTAATTAAAATATGCATTACTCACACTACTGCTCGAATTTTACACAACATATACACACATGTAAATAAAAAATACATTTTGACAGCCTTCACTTCAATAACAAACTTCAAACAAGGTTGCAAAGGAGGTTGCTATGCTCAACTGTATGTATTTTTTTAATTTTACGTTCCAATTACCTTTTTCAACTTATATTCAACAATGATATTATAACATATAACTATTATTACAATATTTATAACACAACTTACATTCCATACCTTACATACTCTATGAATTTAACTGGGCAATTGCAGGTTAATTTTACAATAATATAATAATTTTGACATGAATGACGTTGCATGCCTTATATACCCTTTGAAATAAATTGGTCAAATTGTAGGTTAATTTTATAATAATATGTTATGTAAATTCATAATATATAATATTGTATGTATATTCATAATATATATAATACATAAATAATTAATTGATAACCAATTTATCTTTAGTATATTTTTACATAAATATGGAACCACTGAAATAATAATTATTCTCTTTGGTTTTATTGAATGTCAAAAGGAGGTTTTAGGTGACAGGAGTGCTTTTACGTCATGCTGTTATAAAAGTACAGCAATATTCCCAAAGCCAAAGTCAATATTATAATGTTTATTATTTTTTTTCGCGAACTCACTTTAAATGATGATTTAAAAAAATAGGCCGAAACAAGGATTTTCTTAATAAAACTAATCCATGATTTAGAACTCCGCGGTTACAATGATGGAGTTCAACCTTATATAGCAACAAAAATGAATTTATTTTCAAAAGCTAATGGTAGTATTAAAAATATCTTTGTCTTGGCTTCATCATTTGAATGTATTGTGCATCCATTACTTTTCCAAACGATAATACTGGGCATACCACTATTACTCATTATGAACAGACTACATTTAATTCAATATCAGACAGAAATACCACCCACTCATGGTGTCGTGTAAAATTAATTTAAAATTGTGTCATGGGTTGCGATAAATTTCTTATAGAATATCTTCTATTTTCGTAAAGTTATATTTACTTAGAATTTGAAAGCTTTACCGCCTGGTTTTTGTTTCAAATTTCAATTTTCATTTACACAGATTTTTTTAAGTGTTTATATTATTCAAGATCATGGCAAATGGCATATAACTGAGTATCCATGATGAAAATCTTCGAGTATAGAAGATATACCTTTTGACAAAAGAACCCTAATAACGTTCAAACTTTAAAAAATCAATGAACTATGGTTGAATGTCGACCACTGGCGCCCACTAGTTATGTGTTATTATGTAATTCATTCTATAATTACTATCGAGCTACTGGATACCACGTTCTGTAATATTTGCTTCAAAACAATATAAATAAAACCTTAAAGTTCGAGACTTCTTTCACGCTTCAGGAATGCTGTTTAAACTCGTCAAAAAGAAAAATGAGAAGAGTATTGGTTGTTTATGTAAATATTGACAAGAGAAACTGGATTACCTAAAAGATATCTCTAGACAAATAACAGTCTTAAATGTAACGGAGTATTGTGAAAAGGATTGATTAAGAACTTGAACTCTTGTTTAAGTTAGAATAACGTCCCGTACAGTGGCGTCTTAAAGGGACATAATGTCATAATTTTTTGGGGGCTTGGACAGGGGAGTAGGTTTCTTATTGTTGAATTATCTTGCTTTTCACGTCGTGAGACCTAGGAGCTACTAGGACGAAGAAATACTCGCGTTATTCTTATTAATATCCCGTACACTGGCGTCCCAAGGTAGTATTAAAGGGACCTACCATTATAATTTTTTGTGGGCTTGGAGAGGGGAGTGGGTTTCTTATTGTTGAATTTTCGTGCTTTTCACGGCGTGGGATCTAGGAGCTACTAGGATTTAACAATACTCGCGTTATTCTCATTATTGATGTTTACATTTTTAATAAGATTACCTACATTTAGGTTCAGAATCAGAAACAACACAATTATATGATTTTAATTAAAAAGACTCGTACTTCTGAAAATTGAAATCATTATTAGATTACTTATGAGCAGTGTAATGATTACCTTTATTAAATATATATTTCTGTGCATTAATAAAGTAGTAAGGCGAGAAAACTACTGGTAGAATTGGCACCTGTGCGGCGATAGCGATGCTAAAAGCTCCTTTCTTGAATGGTAGTAGTTTTGTGTAATCTTTGTTCCTTGTTCCTTCAGGGAATAACCAAAGTTTCGTCTGTAATGTATAAGTATTCTATTTGTTTATTTAATTTAATTGTTATTTGTATAATACATTTATGCCTATTTATTGCATAATAACGATAGTGATTAGATACTTTCTCATAAAAAAGAAGGTGGTGCAGTTTTTACAAGAAATATTGAAAAAATAGAACTCAAACATTTCGTATTTCTTACTTTTTTATATCATATAGGAGGCAAACGGACAGGTGGGTCACCTTATGTTAAGTGATCACCGCCATCCATAGAAACCAGCAACATTAGGGGAGTTGCAAGTGCGTTGCCAGCCTATGATTGGAGGGATGGGGAAATGAGAAGGGGGAGAATGGGGAGGTGGGCCTCCGTCGCTCTCACTGACTGAACGAAACGCAATAATGGAACCACTATTACTTCACGTCGGATTTCTGTGAGAGGGTGGTACTACCCCTGATGAGCCGACCCATTCATGCTGAAACCAATTATAGCTTCAACATGGCTCTCCCACCTACTTAAGTTATCATAATCTCATTGTAAATGTCATAGATTTGGATATATCTCCACTCGAAAATGATAATTAAAAGATGCGATCAATTGTGAATTTTAAGTAACGTTAATAAAATTTGTCTTAAAGAAACAATATGATTTCACTAAAAATCAATTTCTACCCCTTCCTATTTTCATTTCCACATTACGAAGTTTCACTTCTTCCACACGGAGGGACTCCACATACTATTTTTTATTTAAAAGTTTTATTTTGCAGTGTTTTTAATAGTAACGTTATAAGACTATTTTGCTTGTTGGAGTTGACAGTGGTTTCAAGTTTCAGTTTTCTAACCTTATTTTTTACCATGACCTCTGATGTGACTTGAAGCTGCTTATAAGCTCCTTTAGTATCTCGCCTGTCTATAAACACGACCCCAGCAAGATACGCTGATAGACCGAAAGGCCAGATGTAGAATATTTCCTTCTTTGCTATAGCTGATATTTTATCAGCCACTTCCCATATATTGAACATTCCTGAAAACAAAAAGCAGGATGAACGTTAAAATTTGCTTTAAACACTGAATTATATTAATCGGTTGATCAGTAGTAGGAATTCGATCCTTAGGAGTATTGTTTATTTATGTATGTACATACTTTAACAGAGAGAGAGATATATATATATATATATATATATATATATATATATATAATATTGTAGTGGTATCTATCTATCTATCTATCTATCTATCTATCTATCTATCTATTGTAGTGGTAGAGCCTCGCTGAAGCTATTACTGGTTTTAGCATGAATGGGTCGGTTCTAGCAGTCGGTTTCTAGCAGAAAGCCGACGTGAAGTGACAGTGTTTGCATTGTTGCGTTTCGTTCGGTCAGTGAGAGCGCCGGAACTCTCCTCACCTTCACTCTCCTCTTATCCCTTTCTCCCCTCACACTCCCACTCTTCCCCAACACAGGCTGGCAAGGCACTTGCGACTTCCCTGTTGTTGCAAGTGTCTATGACGGTGATGATCACTTAACATCAGGTGACTCATCTGTTCGTTTGCCTCCAATGATGTAAAATAATAAAAAAATTAAACATTTTAAACAAAAAGAAGAAAATAAGTATCCATTTACTATTAACACTAAATAAATAGACTTTTAGTCATTCAAATTTCTTAGAAAAAATCATGAAAGTGGTACACGATTCATTACAATCGTCAGCAAATTAATCGAACAACAGGAACTTTATGAAATCTTTATTAAGATGTCGAAGTATTTGAATGATGGGCGAGTTAAGATGGTGGTGACCATATTGTAAATGCTTATAAGTTATTTATTTATTAAACGAAGAGTTAAATTCTTAACTTACTAACTAATATATCTCTTTTTAACAATATGACGATTCTTTACGAGTTAAAAATGTGGAATTTTATCGTGATATATTTATAAAAAGGAAAAGATAAGCCCAAGATAATATATAATTACTTAATAATAGTTTACAGTTCTAATACTAATTAGTTAATGATAATTATAATGAATATAATCATAATTCATAATATCCGAGAGATAACAAGGAGAAATTATGAAATGGACTTCGTAAATCTCTTTCAATATTTGGAATATTCTTATTGCTTAATATTTAATACTATACAATTTTCATAAGAAAAACTATAATTTTGTATTATATTCATTGTTAATTTGCTTCCTGAGTATCTTAATTGTTGAATCTTAAGTGTTTGTATTGCGACAAATAGTGAATCTTTTTAAATACATTAAAAGTTGTCGCGGAAACATAGAGCGATTAAAATTATTAGTCAATTTGTTGAAACGTTTCATCTTTTATTACACCAACAAAACTTACAACAGAAATTTAAAATGAGAATCTCCAAATGAGTATTTAATAAGATATTATTTACCCTGTGATTTTATTCTCTCTCACTTCACTGGTTCTGATTAGTTCGTTATCGTTTAATGTACTTTCTAGCATTATATAAACCTGCTCAGTTTCAAAAAATCGTAATGTGATATAGATTACCTAATAATCTTGCTCAAGAAATAGGTTACATAGTATGAAAAGAACCTTATTTAGTAGCACGTTCAAAAAAAGAAATAAATAAACAGTCTCTTCAACTTCATAATACGTAATATTAAATACCTATCACAGATATATGTGAATTACTTACCTAAAATATCCAGGGTGTATTGATGATTGGATATAACAACCGCACCACGATCTTCCGCCAATATTTCTCCATTCCTTAATTCCCATCGTAAATCGTATAATTTTGTTACGTGCTTCAGTATTCTTGCTGCTACTCTGTAATATGCAATTATATTTTTGTATTACAATCGGTGATGCGCATATAAGAAATGGATTATGCCTACAACGTAATATTCAATATTTTGAAAACATCTCTACTTTGGAGCGACATAATTAAATGGAAATGCAATAAACGTACTCCAAGAGTATTGAAGTTATACTTCTTTTGGCGGGTTAGGGAAAAATGACGAGTAAATTCTTACGATGCGCGCGTACACCGACACGTAAAACCGACACCCTGAAGTTATTACGATGTGCACGCATAACATCACGACAAACCAACACTCTGAAGTTAGTTATAGTCAACATTTTGTTTATTTGCATTAAAAATACATTTTTTCTATTGTTAGTGTCGTTTTTTTACAATCGTAAAATAAGGTGAAAGATAAAATTTTGAAAAGATTTTTATCTTATTATGCCAAAGAAGTATAACTTCTAACACGTGTATATAAGTACACACACACTTTTTTTATTACGACGAAAGCTATATCACTAAATTATTACAAATGAAGGATAACGTAGATTCCTATTTTGATAACAAGAAGGTACAAAATATCTTAATATGATTATTTTTTCCAGTAGTGCAGTACTGGGATATGGGAAGGGATTATTTGTACCCGCATAATTTAGTTAATGTAGTTTTATTTACTGTATGAATGGATCATTCCGAAATATACGGACCAGCGAATAGGAGATATCTTATAAAATTAAAATCTTCTATCTAAATAAAATTATACAGGTCTGCGATAATAGGCGCGTCACACGAAAGGTATTGAATAAATTTCGATTGATCCCTTTTGCTCTTAGTCCATAGACAACTGGGCCTTATCTAAAAACAAATTATCACGACAGCTTCATTGAATATATAGTTATTACAGTTTTAAGATAATAAAGAATGCAGACAAAGTTGTGGGTATCAGGTAATTACAATTATTATTGATCAATTAACATGATTTCATATTCGACCTAAATTTATATCGTAACACGGCAAACCGTTTCTGTGAATGTGACCCAAAACAATGGCGACCACCGATTCGCACTAGGTGTCCAGCTGGATTAGCTGGATATTCACTGGGTGGTTCCGAGACGCGAAAAACAAAGAGAGTAACGTTGTCGAATTTAGAACTATGCCAGTGGTGGCATTAATCCAGTCAATTACAAATATCATACCAAGCTCTTTGATTAGAAAAATTTAAAACAAAAATAGTTTATTCAATTTTAGGACCTGAGAAGTTGTTTGTAAAGGTCAAAGCTGTCACCGGTTCAAAAAAACAACCCAGTCATCGAGAAGAACCAGCAAGAAACTTGCTCTGATTTCCTAGTTCATGATACATGTATTTACAAAAGTAGATATTTCGTTTTGGTGAATTCACAGAGATTGGCGTTTTCCTGACGTCACCATCGATTATGTAAAATATAAGATTATAAAGGGATAAAATATAAGATGCAAATTGTTTTGTCGGCCACTCGCTCTACTAGTGTTACGCACGACGTCCCCACGACCTAGCGCCCTTTGATAAATACCGCCAGACAAACCGCGCCTGCGTGTAACAGTGATATCTTTGTTTCTATTTCACTAGAAATTTGACTTTCGTGGATTAAAAGTGGGTTCAAAGTCCATGGGCTCAAGATGTTTAAGTTTTCTTTAATTAATAAAGTAATCGTTTTTTTATTTTGTTATTTTCTTGGAATGTTTGACTTGATGTTAATTCTTAGGGAAGTCTCACAAATGTGACCAGCTGGGACAAGAACGTGGGAGGGGTTAAAATATGATGAAATTCGTGTGACGTAATTAATGGATGGCCCTTAATGCTTAAAGCAAAACAAAGCAGAATTCGATTATATTTTTTTCAAAATTAAATCAACATTTCACGTCGTTCAATGCGTCATAGCGTGCCGCTGTTATAGTTTCTGTGATTTTAATGAACTGTGTATATCAAAGTGACAGGAAACGGATTGATAACCATTTGAAATTTTTAGACAATTACGACGTCTTTATACATTTCACCGGTGGGTTTGGATCTTATAGTTCCATATATCTAAATTGATAAAAATGAAAAGCTAAACTCATATCTTTTGTACCTACATACCGCAGTAAGTGTAAGTGATGATATGTTATTATTGTTAACACTTGTACTATTTATTTGTAAAAGATAACCCATGTTGTTCCTTTTCAATTCGTTACGTAAACACCTACCAGATAAATACAAACAAAGAACTGTTATGCTACTTCCTCGACTACATACTTATCACGACTTTACACGGTTTTTTTTTTAAATCTTTATCGGTATTATTACAAAAAAGTTAACTACATATAGTGTATACTTGCTTTAAAAAGGTTTCGTGTTAAATGCATCGCGCTTGCCCGAGGCAAATTCGCGTTATCCATTTTTCGCAAGTTTAACCTAACCTAACTAAAGCGAGACATAAGAGCAAGATTGCGAACATTAAGCGAGCGAGGTGCACGTAGCCTTTTTAAGTCAAATATTCAATACGTATTTAACTTTTTTGTAATAAAACTGTTAAACCGTCTAAGTTGGTAAACACGCTAAGCCTAGAGAAGGCTGATTCCCAAATGTAGCTGTCGTAACACACCGACAGGTATTTGGTGACAGGCTTACATCTTGTGGATGGTATCTAGTCAGGCAGACTTAGAAAAAACCCTACCACGAAAAAAACAGAAACTTGCAAACTTTCTTGCCTTTAAACTGACGCCCTACAAACAATAAATCAATTTGGCTTGGTCCAATGTTGGGTATAGAAATATTTCGTTACTAATGCCTACATATATTATAAGTCTCCGTAAATATCTTCGAGAACCGTTCCAGACACATAAGTTTAATTGGACAGGGGAATGACATGTTTTATCTGAATTAAAATTTTGTTGCCTTTCATATTTTTTATATGTCACACGATTTTCAGATAATCCTATATTGTCTTAAGAATACATTTAAAGCGGTTCATTCGTTTTCAAGTAATAGGTGTTAAAAACGGAAATTTAAATAATTGAATAAAACAGTGAGATTTATTGCAACATTCTATTTAATATATGCTGCAAAAAATGTTATCAGAATGTTATTTGAATGAAATCCTAGTAACATATACAATCTAAGAGTGGTTTATACATGAATAATCTATATATCGTGAGTAATAACGCATTATGTTGTTGATATTAAAACGTTTAAATGATAAAAATAAACATTTTTGTTGCACAACATCTAAGAAAGATTAAATTTGTGTCGTTTTATAAAATGGCCAAACAACTGAATGTTAGAAAGAAACGAGATGAGATGTTATTATTATTATTATACTAGCTGTTACCCGCGGCTTCACACGCGTTTTTTTAAATATATTAAATTTAAAATTGTGATTACACATCTAATGTAAATTACAATAATACTATTTCAAAAATATTTGTATCACACGCACATCATCTACTGTAACAGGTAACGTGTACATTATGTATGTGAATACTAATAGTGTATCGAATGGGATGGAATTATGATCAGCCACATAACTGGAATTTTAAACTATATATCACCCTCAGTGCTCACACTATATAAGAAAATAATGAAAATATGAAGCTACACATTATCGAACAATATTAAATAAAACAGCTAATTAGTTACTTATTTGCCCGTAAAATTCCCGTTCAAATATTACTTGTAGTCCGGTGAAGCTGTTAAGCGTAGTCGTCATTTCTAAGAAAAAAAAACATTCAAATAGGGTCCAGTCGTTTCGGAGATCACCCGGAACAAATAAAAAAATAGACATATCGACAGAGTTAAAAAAAATGTTGATGTTTGTAGGATCACAGATTGTATTCACCAAAAATAATTTATTTTAATACTAGCTGACCCGTGCAACTTCGTCTGCACCAAATTGGTTATCACTGGTTTCCATTGTATTTTCAAACGCGAAAAAATTGAATAAAACTAATACCCGATTGCAACCACAACTACCGTTTCCAATTGTGAATCCAAACTATCCACGGATTCACTGAAACATATATCCAGATTACATGTAATTTTTTTTTAAATAAGCCTAGTACCCGTTCGTAGCACCATCAAACACTCCGTTGTTTGTAGTCCGGTGAAGCTGTTAAGACCTTCCTCGGCCAATAGCGTAGTCATTTCGAAGAAAAAAAAAACATCTACCAGGATCAATTAAGATAAAAACTAACCTACATAAAACTAAATAAACATCTCTACCACTTACTTTATCATAATTATTCTCAACTTGTATTAAAACCTTTTTATACTCCATTGTATTAAAGAAAAATATATGAACACCGTATCGAAGCGTCAAACATCGCGCCGAATCGTCGTCAACTGTCACTTGCTTGAAACTATTGTCTAAGAGTTATAAACTGTTTCGAAAACGTATTTTAAATATATTTCCAATATATTTTTATAAATAATCTCTGTACCACTCACAACATAGTACCTATCACCTTTTGGTAATTTATCCATGTTGATATGTTTCTATTATAGATTATTCCAAATTGTTACACTAAATATTTGGCATTAAATTTATATCGTGTATTTGTCACACTTGATATTGGCGAAAATACCTACATAGGCATAGGCCATACCGGAAAGAATCAATCAAGCCAGTTTTATATATTACATTCATCCGAACAACGGGCTGCCGGTAAGAGTTGCGTTTATTTGTGTATATCGTACCTTTACAGGCAAAAATATTGATTTTTAAAATTTAGGATGTATTTTTTCACTAACTTTGAAACGTTATTAAAATGGAATTATTATTGAAAGACATTTATGGTATTGACAATAATGTGCTTGATGCTATTTTTTGGAAATAAAAATAAAAGTAATCTTAACCCATGTTAGAATAGCAGTAATTTTATTATTATTATATTTAGATATAAATAAGTACAAATTTCATCTTTCACACAAATTCAGTTAACTCAATATTTAGACCGATTTATTGCTATAAAAATAATATGTGTATAGAATATAGCTATAGGTATAGTTTAGTGCAGTACTACTGGCTGCACGATAAAGATGCGATAATTGTGGCAGCGTATGGTTTCGACGCATTTTTTTTTTCGAAATGTATACGCTGTTGACCTGGAATGGTCTTTACAGCTTCATCGAACTATTGAGGCGAGTGCTGAAAGCACTCAACCGACTTGGGATGTTTGGGCGACCAACTCAAGTGTGCACGGCACACCTCGGCTTGGGCTGTTGCCTGTTTTGTGCAAAAATCGTGACCTATCTGAGCTAACCTAAGCTAATCTATCTAGATATACGTATATAAGTTATTGAAACATGCATGTGTACCGGGCATGTGTTCCTCAACAACTCCTGTATGTATTTTGTATCGGAAAAATTTTTCTTAACTATATAAGATAGGATAGGATGGAGAAAAATAAGGGTAGAACTCTTTGTCGTCTATTTCTGTGAAAAGGAAAAACAGCGTGTAAGCGTGTAGCCGTGCACGTGTATATAGATGATGTTGTAGCATTGATGTAAAGTTTTGTGGCACTGTATCGCGTGAGCAGAGTATTCAAGGGCTCCCCACCGAGGGAACGGACTTAGGTTTGAGCCGTTGCCGAGCGGGGCCTAATCTGGTGTGCGGGAGCGAAATTTATCCCCAGACCACGGCGGCGTGATCTGTGGTTATGCGGGCGTGGGCGTGAACACGCTTTGTTTGAAGAGATAGGCTGGTACTGATCTTTCGCTGACGTGATTGAATCAGGAGGGTCGGTAAAATGTGCCGCGGTCGTCTTCTATACTGCGCAGCGTTGGGTACGGGTTCATAGTTCGCGGCGGATACCACTAAAGGGCTGGGATGATTCGCGGCTTATTCGAAATAACTACGTGTGAGTGATTTTATATACGCCCAGACAGAAGGCATCTCCAGGTCCCCGTGGAGATCCTTATTCCGGACGTATCATGGGGCACCAGTGATTTTACGTAGGGCTCGGTTCTGGAGAACCTGCAACTTTTGAATACGATTTTGCGCATGTGCAAAGACCGAACAACTGTACGTCATAATCGGACGGATGCAAGTTTTATATAAAGTGAGTTTATGTCTGGGGGACATTTTACTCTAATGACAAAGCAAACGATAGAGACGATCCAAGACCATAACGGCTTTGTTTTGCACTCTATACGTGTGTGAATCTAAATTTAAGTGTTTATCTAAAGTGACGCCGAGATATTTCACCTCGTCGGCCCAAGGTATTTCGGTTTCGTATAGCCTGATAATCGACGCATATATTTAAGATGGCGTCAATCCCACGTCATACATTTACGTTTATCGTTGTTGCATTGTATATGGTGAAATCTTAATATCAATAATGTTTAAAAAAATGAAATTTGTTCTTTGCTAAAAAAAATAATTGGTTTGAAATTTATCATTTTTATTTATAAAATATATCAGCGGGTATATATATGATTGTTTATAGAAAAATGTGTCTGAATATGATAAATTCATGCTTTTAATTGTGTTTAAAAGTTACTGAAAAAAAATGTTCCTAAACCTATTCATAAATCAAAATTAATTAAATCAAAATGCGCCTTAAAAATACAACGTTAACCAGCTACCAAGTGCCCTTTCGGGCTAATACCAACCTCTCACAGAAAACCAACGTGAAATAACAGTGCTTACATCGTAGTGTTTCGTTTGGTCAGTAAGAGCGCCGGAGGCTCACCTCTCTTCTCCTTTTCTCCTTAGGCTTCCCTTACCCTCCTCCAATATACAGGTTGGCAACGCATTTACGACACCCCGGTGTTGCTAGTGTATATAGAGGGTGGTGGTCACTTAACATCACGTGACCCACCTGTTCGTTTGCCTCCTATGATACAAAAAAAATATATATTGATATATTAAAGAATTGATATATTAAAGAACCAGGTATTCTAAAATTCTTGTTCTTTCAACGTTGCCGGCTCTTGTACTAAGGTGTCGCAAAAAAGTCTAGTTACGTTAACTACAAATTTTTGTTTTTCGTTATCCTGGAGAACCCCTTGCGTTTCATGGGACAAAAAGTATCCTGGATGTAACCTTGTAATATCAGTTATTACTGTGTTAAGTTTCGTTAAAATTGGTTCAGTACTTTCAGAGTAATACGGGTTTAGATTCTAAACTTTAATCCTTTATCCTGGAGAACCCTTTGCGTTTTATGGGACACAAAGTATTTTTGTTGTAATCTCGTGGTATTAGTTATCACTATGTCAAGTTTCGTCAAGATTGGTTCAGTAGTTTCAGAGTGATGCGTGTGCATAGGGGCAGACAGACAGACAGACAAAAATTGTAAAAAGATTATTTTTGGCTTCTATATCGATAACATAGTCTACCCTGATTAAAAATTTCAAAAAATATTTAATGTACAGATTTCGACTTGTTACAGTTTTATTATAGTATATAGATATAGATAGATAAATTACACTTACTTTACTTTTATAATACGTAATATATCACAAATAAAAAATTGGCAACAAAACTAATGTAGAATAGAGTTTTTTAAGAGTGTTTGGCGGGATTTCAGTCTGTCATGTAGTGGATTTTATATTTTTTTCATAATATTGTGTTACATGATTCTATATCGTGTAGAAATGAGTTGCGTATTATATAATATCGTTCGTTTATTTTGCATAAGTGAAATGAATGAAAAATAAAACCACGAAGCATTAATTCTATGGTCTTGAAGATTAAGAAGATAAAAAATTACGTTATATTATGTAGAGGATTCGGTGCTTATACCTTTACATTAACTTGGACATAGAAGAAAACTAATTATATTGACAACTTCAGAATTGGCTGTATGGATTAATTCCTTCGATAGTCTTATTGGACGAATATTATTACTACTAAACTTTCTGAATAACAACACAAAATAAACTTAAGAAATGTTTGCTATATAAACGTAACACGTATAATTAAAAATCGAAAACAAAACTAACGTAGAATAAACTTTTTTAATAGGAATACAAAATAAACCATGAAAATATTTTTGATAGAATGTTATCGCGTTACCATGGCAACGCATATAATACTGACATTAACACGCAGCGGAAGCTTCCAAAATAGCCCGATTTTGAGACATTCTTCATTAGTGCTCAGCTCCTTTTGGTTTTAACGTGATGATATGTAGCCTAGAGCCATCCTCGATAAATGAGCTATCTAACACTAAAAGAAACTTTTAAATCGGATCTGTAGTTCTAGAGATTATCGCGTTCAACCAAACAAACAAACAAACAAACTCTTCAGCTTTATATATTAGTATAGATTATATTTAAATGAGTATACTGGGTGACTGGTTACTTGTTAGCAATATTTTTACAGGATATTCAGTATTTGATGCTCGTTCTCAATCAATTTAGAAAATAGGTGCTTTAATATTTTCCCTAATTATCTAGAAAATACAAAACTTATAGTGAATGCCCGCTGATATTAAAGCAGTGTCAATAACCGTCGAATGTAGTAACAGTAAAGTGAAAGTGAAGCCACCTAACAAAGGATAATCTTACGAAGTTTGAATAAACAAAAGAGTTTATTGTTCGTTTTATCATCGAAAGTTATAAACTCTGGGACGCTTCTCGCAGGTTTTGTCACTGGTCATTCAGCCTAGGTTTTTTAAATTTGTACCCATATTGTTGAGAGTCTTAGGACAAATTGTAACTGAGGTTCTCTTTGTTGTTAATTAGTATTTGTTTTGATATTAATATTCTATATATCAAATGTGACCCTGAACTATCACACGATTGAAGGTTGTCACTCTTTAAACAGTCACGGTGTATAATATATATTTTCAAGTCTTCGGTGACACCGAGTTTCAGTAAATTCAAAGTGAAATTAATAAGAACTAATAATAGGATTAACAACGCCATTACTTGCCACAGCCTAAATATGAATAAGTTAACGTTTTAAATTAGATTTACTTGGTGGATTTTAATGTCGTATAAGTATTTTATCAACCACGAGATACCTCATTTATAATAAAATGTAGCGTAGTTAAATTAGGTTAGTATAATGGCCTTCAAATATAAGATTAGGAATAGTCGATAAAATTTGATAAAATTGTAATTATTACTAATTACAATATGTGGGTTCCTGTTTGCGTATGTAATGATTTGGTCATATATTTTAAGATTTATATATTATAATAATCACTGTGTACTCTTTGTTCAATTCGCAAATTGATAAAGGTGCCTCTCATAGATCTAAATCTTCTAAAATATGTAACATGTAGTTGTTATTAATTAGCAATAAAGCATGGAAATAATATTATATAATTAAACATATCTATTATTACCATGTTCGAATATATTTTACAAAGATTGCATTCGTACAGAAAAAATAGTATGAAAAATTGTTATTTTTCATTGTCTGTATTTGTTTATTTGAGCCTTTTATGACATTAGTATATAATATTCAAATACTTTAATTATTCTAACGCAAACCATCTAAATATTTAATATAAAATTGTAATTTATTCTACAAATATTAATTACACATTGGTGTTTTTAATGTACCTAAGAATTATAAATGTAACTGTAATATACACGAAAATTCTTGTATATTTTAGTATAATAACGTTTATTTATTAAATGGAAAACAAAACTGTACATTCTTCTTAAAAGATTGTTTAAAACTACTGTTTAAGTATACACATTTTTATTCTATTTATATTTTTGTTATTTTACTTTATTTTAACACACATAGTATATAGTAAAACCTAGTATTAAAGATTATAAAATGTTTGTATTAATTCTATAGTAGCCATTGTAGTTCTTCTACTAATATCTACCATAATTACATGGTTATAAAATTTTTTATTGACAATTAACAATAAATAAACTATATTTTTTCTTCATATTGAACTAAAATATTAAAAGATATCGCCAAATATATAAATCAAGAATAAATTTTCCTAATAAATATTAAGGTAAAAATACTTACTTGGAGTTTCGCACGTTTTTAGGGCTTAGCAAGAAGTAGGGCCAAATCACGATGGCTAATAAAGAAGTTAGGATATAAAATATTAAAAATGTAAAATGAAATTTAATTTTATTCGGTTCTTTTTGTGTAATCTTTTTAAATATATACGACAATGTACATAACGCGAAACACACAAACACCGTGTACCACATTGTAGAAACCGCGCGAGTCTGTTATCTTGACGAACACAATTAATATTTTCGAATCAGTTAGCGTTATTGTATACAAACACTGACTTGTTTACACTACATCAATACGATAATTTATTTATTTAAGATTTGTATAGTATAAACTGTGTAACTTTTATTGAGTTTTTTTATTCTCTTGTATCATTAACGTCAAATCATATCAAGCGTAAATCTAGACTAAACAACTAACGCGTCACGAGCTCATTTCATATTGATTGTAATATTTTGACGTATCTATTCATTACCAGAAAACGATATGTAATCAAAGTCGAGGTCAGTGGACGTTTATATGAATAAAAGATTATAATTATAATGTAAATTATACTACGAACCTTCGATTTTAAATTTTGCTAACCTTTGCCTTATATTTATACAAAATTAGTTGCTCTGCAGTGTAGTCCGGTGAAGCTGTTAAGACCTTGATGCGTCAATAGCGTAGTAAGTTCGAAAAAAAAAAAATTCTCTGCACGTCTCTCACTGATGAAGAAAATGAAATCAAATCTCTCTTTTGATATAATTACAAACTTAACAATTTTTTTTCGATCTGACTACGCTATTGACCTAGCAAGGTCTTAACAGCTTCACCGGACTATTTAGGCGAGCGCTTAAGGCACTCAGCCGATTTTATTTGACAACTGGCTCAAGGGTGCACGGCACACCTCGGCTTGGGCTGTTGCCTGTTGTATGCAATTCGCGGCCTATCTGAGCTAATCTAAGCTACTTAACAATTAAATGTCATTCTGTCAATAGTTTCAAAGATCGCCCTATTACAGTGTTTTCAAAACTTTTTAGGCCATGCCTCACCTTAATATTTCTAAAATTTGTATGCAGGGGGCATACATAATTTTTAACCTTTTTTCATCATTATGAAAATCAATATCAAATTGTTATCAAAACATTGTAAGTAAATTTTTAAAACATATAATGAAAAACTTACTTGACTTGTCGACTCTAATTACCCAGTTGATATTTTGGTAACGTCAAACGAAATTATATCGATTAAATTATGAATTATACCGATGAAGTTATTATATCTAGCATTGCATTTAAATAACACAAAGCGAAAGGGTTAAAGTCGTGTCGAGTCCATTTTTAATTTGCCCCCTTAACTATTAAACTGAGCTATAATACTGAGCTATTTTATCATATTTGTCTCACGAACACGGTTGTTTGTATGGAAATGTTTGACCATTTTTTTTTAATTTTACGTTTAATCTTCCAAACATTTCTTTTCATACAAACCTTATCCTGATAATTATAACCACAACGAAAAATAATTATCTAAATAGGTGCAACGATTCTGAAATTATGGGCTTACATACATTTGACAGTTGATTTTTTGTATTTAATATTATTCCTTGCACTGTTTTACTGTTATAATAATCCTAGCTTCTCCCATCTCTTGAGATCATTATGAAAAAGCGAAATTAATAAAAAAAAAAACACTTTCAATATGTAGTAACTCAACGGACTCAATGGCATATATAATCTATACATATAATAAAAATGAAGTGTCTGTATGTAACAGCAAAATAAAAAAAAACACTGATTGGTTACGAAAGTATACACGTTTCGTCTGCAATGCTATCTCCAAAAGGGATTGACCGATTTTCACAAAACTTTCACCAACAGATAGCAGATATCATAAAAAGTAATTTGATGTATTTTAATTTAGTTTAGCTGTCAACCGTGGCTTTGCCCACCGTACTATCTCTAAAACGGTTTGACCGATCTTCAAGAAACTTTATTGGTAGATAGCTGATTTTATAAAAAGTAATTCAAGTGATTTTAATTTATACTAGCTGTTAAGCGTGGCTTCACCCGCAGTACTATCTCCAAAACGGTGAGACCCATCTTCACAAAACTTTCATTGGCCGATAGCTGTTTTTATACAAATTAATTCAAGCAATTTTAGTTTATACAAGCTGTATACCGTGGTTTCACCCGCAGTACTATCTCCAAAACGGTTAGATCAATCTTCGCAAAACTTTCATTCGCGGATAGCTGTCTTTATAAAAAGTAATTCAAGCAATTTTAATTTATACTAGCTGTTAACCGTGGCTTCACCCGCATTACCATCTCCAAAACGGTTAGACCGACTTTCATGGGAATTTCACTGATAGACAGTGAACCATTAAAAAGTAATTGAGGTTATTCTATTTTAGACTAGCTGTTAACCAACACTTTATCTGTATGAAATTTAGCAAGATTTCATCTCATTCTTTATTTTTAATTAGATACGTAAATATCAACTTATTGATTACAATGCGTCATTATAATTATTAGTAACTTTGAAGATAGACGAGGTCTTGCTAATAAGATCTTAGACCATAAATGTATTACGTAAAGATTTCCATTATACAATTTCTTGCGGAACAGAAAAGCGTTTATTTTTTTATAGTCACAAAATTTTATTTATAATAGAAATGTATATTAAACGTAGTGTAGATGTAAATCTTTACAATAATATTTTAAGGTAATTGTTTCATTAGTGCCTTACGCCTAGGCCAGTGTAAGTGAGCACTGAGGTAGTTAGTTATATGGTGGGGGTTCCAAATACGCTGCTGATGACAAACCTCATTTGGCACACTGTTAGTATTTATATAACTAATGTACACATTACATATTACTGTAAGCGGCGTGCGTTTCGTACTTACAATTGTTTTTAAAGAGCATTTCTATAATTGTACATAGTCTCACAATTTTATAAATCTTTAATACAATTTAAAAGAAACGTATGCGGAGCTACGGTGAGAGCTAGCAATACATAATAACAGAATAAGTTTGTGGTTTGCAATCGATTTTTATATATTTATTGCAATATAAATGTAGGTCAATATTTGGCGCTTCGAAATTTCAAGTTCATCAAAAACCTTCGTAAGAATCTTCATACGAACAACTTGGTTTTATATCGTGTCATTTAAAACGCGTGTAAACGTGTGTATCTTCTGAGTCATTTATTGAATTTGTATTCTGTAAACGGCAGTTTTGACCTTCATGAAATGCCCATAATTAAATTATTTAATTGAGTAATGATTAACTCTATATTGATCAAGACAACGTAGCAAATAGCGAATTATTTTTAATACATGTAAACTTAAATACAATTGAACGTTCGTAACGTTATGAAGGACTATGACTTTTCAATGTGATGTTTTTCGTAGATGGTTTCTGATTTTTTTTTTATTAAATGGATTCTTTGCCATTTTTAATGATCA
This sequence comes from Antheraea mylitta, assembly GCA_014332785.1. Taxonomy (NCBI): domain Eukaryota; kingdom Metazoa; phylum Arthropoda; class Insecta; order Lepidoptera; family Saturniidae; genus Antheraea; species Antheraea mylitta. The sequence continues at coordinate 6,454,402 of JACEII010000013.1, read as the reverse complement.
ACAGAAGAAGCCGGAATTATCTACTTCTTTATCATTTTAATTGGAATCTCATGCTTGGACTCGAAATTATTTTGTCGCGTTGAGCGGTATGCTTTTGGTAGGAGATAAATGTCTAATTTCGCGTCATGACATGCTAGTAAGCGTGACCAACCTTGCTGGCGTGGCTTGCGTGAAACTAGCGATGCGTAGCATAGCAGCATGTGTACATGTAATATTGTATTACGTCTGTGTGTGGAATAACTCATCATATGTTTGAATACTTAATAAACTATGTAAAATTGTGAATAATTATTGCTCCGAGTGCCAATTGATGTGAATACCACACTTATGTTAGTAATTTCATTAGGTATAGAATTTTTATTTTTTATATCATAGACGGCATATGAACAGGTGGTGATCACCATCGTCCATAGACACAACACCAGGGGAGTCGCAACTGTGCTGCCGGCCTGTGTTTAGGTTAGTTAGGGGGGAGAAGGAGAAGAGGAGAAGGGTAACTGTTACTTCGCGTCCGATTTCTGTGAGAGGGTGGTAATACCCCGGACGAGCTGAGTCATTCACGCTGAAGCTGAAGTCTTCAGAAATTATAAAATTGAAATAGTGCGGTCTATAATTATTATAAAAATTCCAAAGAGAACACAGCTATTCCCTAGTTCTGAGTTTTTATTTCTATTGGCAGTCAATTGGATATAACTTCCTTGACTTTTTTTATGATTATAAAATGTAAAATAATATGAATCTTACTATTACTTAGCTAAACGGTAACAACAGCTATCACTATAATAGTAGATATATTATTTCATATACAAACGTTTTGTTTTTTTTATTTACCCCAGTATGCGAAATCGTTGTAGTTTATTATTGATTAAAAACACAAAGGAAATAAAATAATAATTCAATTATAAACACATGCAACCGATATCTACTGAACCTTGATATATGATGTTATTAAAAGTAGAACAAGTTATTGGCTCGCTATCTCACTGGCCCCGGCCACACCGCGTAATTACCAGTTTATGACGTCGCGTCGTATTGATAATGCTATCATAATTATCGTCTTAAATACGATGAGAATTGTATTATTTTATCTTTAGAAATATTAAAAAGGCTCATAATTAGATACCAATTACAACTGTACAAAGTCTGTGTACAACAAATAAAAATTATCGGTGTTATTACAAAAAAGTTAAATACGTATTGAATACTTGCTTTATATAGGTTTCGTATTAAATGCACCACGTACTTGCAATTGTTTTTAAAGAAAATATCTATAACTCTAAATAGACTCACAATTTTATATTTATTAAATACAATTCTTAAAAAAGGTGCGGAATTGCGGATTCAGCTAGTACAATAAAACTTGGGTTCATCAGCTTATATTACTTACCACAATATAATACACAACTGTAATATTTGTAAATGTATTAATAGTAAAATGTAATATAGTTGTAAAACTGTAATAATTGTAATATATACGTGAAGCAAAAACTTTGTATCCCTTTTTAAGTTAATAGTTTGAATGAATGAATCAAGTTCATTCGATTAAATTTGGCATAGTTAAAGTTTATATGGCGGAGAAGTGCAGAAAGCTATTTATTTCATGTAAAATACATTAGAAGCATATTACATTAATTAAAATATGCATTACTCACACTACGGTTTGAATTTAACACAATATATACACGCATGTACATAAAAAAGACGTTTTGACAGCCGTCAATAACGTACTTCAAAAAAGGTTGCGAAGGATGTTACTATCCTCGACTGTATGTATTTTTTTACTCTTACGTTCCAATTACCCTTTTTCATCCTACATTCAACAATGATATTATAACATATAACTATTATTATAATATTTATAACACGACTTGCACTATGGTTGTAATATATTATTTTTTGGAGTCTCTAATTAAAACTTTGTTGTTGTAATACAATTCTGATTCTCTGTAAATAATTACCCAGATTAGATGATTCGGTTTTATGATTCTATATTTGTCTTATCTATGTTATTAAATCAGTAATTGTTCCAAATTTTATTACAGAAATTCATTACAAAAGATGTAAAAAAATATTTGTCTGTTTAATTGTTCGATTATACTTTAAAATATGTGATCACTTTAATTTTGTTTTTTTAGTTTTATAAATCTCATTAAGAAATAAATAAATAAGAAAAGTTTACGAAAATATTGTTTGAATGTATTTGCGTAAGTGTGTCCTTTTATTGTAGGATAAAAATTAAAAAAATAAACATTTTGAGGCTTATTTACGTATAATAAGATCGATAATAATGCAAGTAATATGTTACGTACATTAATACATTTCAAATTCATTTGTATATAAATATGTCGAATTTCGATGTTAACAGTTACAAATATTTTTGCTTTTGATAATTAACAACCGATTTAAACTGAATTTGTGTACGAGGAATATATTTTGTTCTAGAATTGTCAACCTATAGTAATTATCAAGAATACGTTGGAATTTTTGGCGGGATTTTAGTCTGTCATGTTGTGGATTCTATATTTTATTCATAATATTGTGTTATTTGGCTCTGTATTTTGTAAATTTGGTGTTTTACATAATATAGTTAGTTTATTGTGCATAAGTGAAGTGAATGGAAAATAATACCACAAAGCATGAAATTCTGAGATGCCACAAAAACTCTCTGGAAGGTTCTAACAAGGGATACACCATCTTGTTAGATTATTGACTTAGATATTGATAGATATTAGATATTGATTATTGATTATTGATTAGATATTAGATATTGATTAGATGCTTAAAATTGAAATGATCGCACGACGCTTGTAATATTATTGACTACGCGAGAATGGCAGTAATAATCTGAAAGATTGATTGCCAAAAATAAAGTAAAAAAAAACATTGTTTAAAAATCACCAAATGGAAAATAATAATTGCGTAATAAACACTCGTGAAGCCGAAAGAACAACTAGTGCTTGATAAAACTAAATGTAAGTTGGCTTCATATAACATAAATAATTTTTACGGTGTTTGTAGTGTATAATTTGTATAACTAACATAAAAAAATCTCATTATTAAATTATATTGTATACACATCATTGTTTAAATTGTTAACTAAAAAAAAACAGATAACACCATACGAATTATCTGATAACATTCTATTTTGGGAATCTATACTAATATTATAAAGAGGTAAAATTTGTGAGTTTGTGACGTTGTAAGGGGTAATCTCAGGAACTACTGGTCCAATTTGAATAATTTTTAGCTAATAGCTGAATAGCTTATTTATCGAGAAAGGCTATATATCATCACGCGAAAACCAATAGGAGCGGAGCACAAATGAAGAATGTTTAAAAATTAGGGTTTCTTTCATCTTGAGAGATTCTGTTGCGTGTTAACGTCGGCCCAAAGAATCTATTCCACGCGAACGAAGTCGCGGGCAGAAGCTAGTATCTTATAAACCTAATCATTATTTATTAGACGTATTAAAAAATATAGAGACAGTCATAAGGACTGAGTAGCTTTGTAGGTGGTAGAGCCACGCTAAAACTATAACTGGTTTCATCATGATGGGTCAGCTCGACAATAAAATTTTTTTTTTACAAATTATATACCTAAACCTTCCTCATGAATCACTTTATTTACAGGACCACATCTGTTCTTCAATTTGTTCAGCAGTTTTTGATTTTATCACAAACAGACAGACAGACGTGGCAGAGGACTTTGTTTTATAGTGTGTAGTGTTATATGAGAATGCTTATAAGTTATATACTGTGACATTTTTTTTTCGAACTGACTACGCTATTGACCTAGAAAGTCTTAACAGCTTCACCGGACTACCGTCTATGTGTATCGGTTTCATCTGTCGAGTGACATATAATAAGTACCTTACTATAACATTTAATCATTTTTGTATACTACTAGAGACAGTCAGACACTTGTACATATTTATACATACATACATATCCATATTTTTGCATATTTACGTTTAATTAGCCATAACGAAAATTTGTCTCTACCAGACTATAACATATTCCACTTCCAAAAATTTGGATTTCTCCTCACCACTGAGGAGTCATAAAGTTTATTCACAAATCTTTATTTGTCATACTTCTTCATCTTTATGTTTAGAGTCTGCACTATTTGTATACTCTTTGGTATAAATAAAATATCATTAAATGACAATAATATTAACAGTTTATAAATTAACTAGCTGACCCGCGCAACTTCGTCTGCGTGAAATCGGTTACCTTACCGGTTCTAATTCTTTTTCCAAATTAGAAAAAATTTAATAACCTAGAACTCTATTACAGCGACTCCCATCGTTGCCAATTCTGAAACCAAAACAATTTAGGGACTCACTCGAAACGCATATCTAGTCGGTTTAGTGAATGATTTACGCATGTGTGGAAGAAATTTCCATGAGGCGGACGTAGCGCCATCTGTCATTCAGCAACATCTATCATTTCGTTTTATTTGAAATACGATCGCCCATTAATTGCGTTTGGATATTGTTCTTACAAAAATACTAAAATTGCCAGTGAAAATTTGAGGTTATAAGTGTTTTCTGATCGCAAATAAAAAAGCAAAGAATAAGATTTGTCAAAAAAATCTAAATAGGGACGCTCTAATGACCTAGAGGTATAAAATATACTTTACGACCTATTCTCGTACCTACCAAATATACATTTAAAATATCATAAAAATCGGTCCAGCCGTTTCGAAGGAGTACTACCACATACACCGTGATACGAGATTTTTATATATTAGATTAATTATGTTTGAATTTCGAACACTGGACGATAATTATTAGTATTTTCGAAATGACACTTCTACACAAAATCTTGTATAGTATTCATAACATACAAGGTAGGAAGCAACAAGCGTCCAGAGTGATGGCCTGCTCGACATTGATAGCATTGTTCGATGATTTCTCTCTATACTGAATTGAACTACAGCCGACTGTTCACTTCAATGGGAGATGCTCCTACAGTTTAATCTTCAGTGAGCTGGAGTAGGTAATTTGAATACTAACTAACGAAATACTAGCGTTTAGATATTAAATCTTCTCGATGAAATATGTGCATTAATTCATGTCATTCTATGTTATATTTGATTATGTCCGCCCATAGCGCTACGACACATCCGAGAAGCAAGCAAGACTACAACGCGACCGAAAGAAACATTAACAATGTCTCCCCCATATTTTTCTCGAACTGACTACGCTATTCGCCTAGCAAGGTCTTAACAGCTTCACCGGACTACGACCATATTAGAGATACATCAATTCGTTACATAAATAAGTTTGACAGATAAAAGGCAAGGTGTTGTTGATTTATACGCACTTCTATATGAAAGTTATTGTAAGGCGAAACTCTGCCTGGGTAAATAGTGCCTACAGAGTGTTACTTGGCTTCCCTGACTGACCGATCGACTATGCGTATTTTGTAAGACTTGTTTATTTTTAGCTGTAATTTAATACAAATGTGTAAATATATTAAAAGTGAGGGATATTTTTTATTTATTTACATGCTTGTTTAAATAATACACAGTGGGCATTTTTACCCCATTTGCAAAAGAAGCATGCAATGGTTGAAACATTGTAATATAATGTTTGCATTAAATCTTACTGCATTTGTCATTGATAATTTTCTGCTTTTCTGTATACGTTAGTGATTTCTGATTATAGTTTTGTTTACTGTATATGAATTCTAAATATTTGTTGGTACCGGCGAAAGGGGATACAAATGGATGGATAATATGACACCGATGTTCAGCTGTTTTAACATATTAGGTCTTTAACTATGAAATTGCCGTTTTGTATGAAAAAATTTAAACGATTTTTTTCATGTATTTTTATTTGTATTTATCGAAGTAATTACCCATGCAATCAATGCATCTTTGCCAACGTAGTGGCTGTTTATTGATGCCCTTTTTGAAGAAATCAGCTGGACGGGAGGCAACTAATTCTTCAAAGGCATTCTGTACTGCCTCTTGGGTATTGAATTTTTTTCCCGCCAAAGAGTTATCTAAATTCTGGAAAAAGTAGTAGTCGGTAGGCGCAAGGTCTGGTGAGTAGGGCGGATGACGGAGAACTTCCAACCCCAGTTCTTGCAACTTGGAGACCGTCTGCTGTGCAGTATGAGGTCGCGCGTTGTCGTGCAGGAGCAGCCGAGACGAGCGATTGACCAATGCTGGTTGGAGATGTGCCAGCTTCTCCATCATTGTGTTCACTTCTTCACAGTACACATCTGCAGTAATGTTCACCTCGTTTTGTAAAAAGCTGTGATGAATTACACCGGCGCTAGACCACCAAACAGTGACCATCACTTTTCTAGGGGTAAGTTTTCATTTAGAACATTGTTTAGATGCTGAAACAGGATCCAACCAACTTGCTGAGCGCTTGCGGTTATCAAACAGAATCAATTTTTCATCGCAGGTAACAATGCGGTTCAAAATTCCTTCATTTGTGTGTCTGTTGACCAGTGCAAGTGCACGTCTCGACGCGTACTTCGCGCTGGAGATCATTGAGTTCGTCGAGCACCCATTTGGCAAGCTTTTTTACCTTGCCGATTTGACGCAAATGGACCAATATTATTTTGACGCTAACGTTGAAAGCTGCTGCTAATTCAGCCGTAGATTGTGTATCATCAGCTTCTACAAACGCCTTTAATTCGTCATTGTCGACCAAAGTATTCGGACGACCGCGAGATTAATTTTTCAGGTTGAAATTCCCAGAACGGAAGCGAGCAAACCAATAACAGGTGATGCGTTGGTTGGTAGTGTTAGCTCCGTAAACGTCGTTGATGTTGCGTGCCGCTTGTGCCGTGTTGCTGCCACGATTCCATAAGTACTCGAATTTTTAACATATCCATGATGACAAAAAAGATTGAAATGCGATGAAAATGTAACACTATTCAATAAATAAATGACTACTTTCGGAAAAAGAATTCCATGTTTTTAAAATAAAATTAATTTGAAATTAGAATTCTTAGCCAAACAAAAATTATTTTGATTTGTAATGACCAGTACTGCAGAACGGCAATTTCATAGGTAAAGACGTATTATATTATCACATATACTCTTAAATTATTTATCACTATAAATAATATAATAGCAATAAAAATATTAAACAAACGAAGAGCCGCGAGCAGAAATATATTCCACATAAAACTGTTATTTGCATGATTTCAAAGGGTTTTATTCTTATGTCCGATACAAAATCAAGTTTCATAAATTCGAGCAAAAAATGTTATTCGAGTTTTTCTTGTTTCCATTGTTAAAGCAACTATGTGTGAAAAACTATAAAAACTTTACGTTTCACGTCGTCGCCCAGTCGTAAAAGGGGAGTTTCGACACATTAAACTAATATACTTACGTGGTTCCTACTTCCATAATACGCTTCCAATTTTTTTTTGTTTTAGAGTATGATTACAATCTCACATGATGACTATGTGGTCTATAATGATAATACACTAAGCCAAGGGAAGAAGTACCTCTCGAATGTAGTTGCTGATATACACGTACAGACTCTTGATGTCTGGTTTTCAATCCGACGGTGATAATTATCCAGGCACCTATTAGAAACAGCCTTATTGCCATGTCCTGTCAAAAATACAGACATCTCAGAGTTACTTTGACAGGAAAGTACCTCGTTCTATTACTAAGCGCAATTAATTAACTTTTAGAATCGCATGATCGATTTCTGCGAAAAACGGACTTCTATTCTTCTTCTTCTACTTTCAATTTATATATTTATTGATAGAAGACCATAGCATCCATACAGATCAGGAGTTATAATTTTGGCGGCAAGAAGACCCTATTAGATGTTAGCTGATCCGTGCAACTCTGTCTACACAAAATCGGTTATTACTTATTACCGGTTTCAATTGTATTGTTAAACGATTCGCGGGAAGCGGGATCATCACCAGCGAATAATCAATATTTTTTATAATAATATTTAAAAGATAAAAATAAGTTATGTGGGCTATCTTTAGGAGATAGAAATATATCATTGCAGATTTTTTATAGCTATTTTTAATATATAGAATAGCTTAAGACGTTATTTTGAAGTATTTTATAAGATTTAGGCAGCAATCTCACCACCCAAAATTACTATGATTTCATTAGAATACATCGATTCTTCTCTACTCCATATAAATCCATACTAATATTATAAATGCGGAAGTACAAGTGTCTTTCTGTCGCGCTTTCACGCCAAACTTACTGAACCGATTTAAATAAAATTTGGTACACAGTCTAGAGCCTGGGAAAGGACATTATAATGCGAAAAAAAGTGTTGTAATGGTTGAAAGAGGTGATGTGATTTTTCACAAAGACCATAAAAAAACGAAAGCAACGATGTGTGTGTGCAAACCAAGAGTCTGCAGAACAGAAGAACAAGAAGGATAAAAAAGAGGGAATGAAAAGTTGTATGGAAGTATCGTCATTTTTAAAGCTAAAAGCTTGAAACTTATTTTTTAGGCTGTTGATTCGATATAAATAAATTTGAGATTCAAATATTGTAAACAATTTACCCTCAAGAGTGTAAAATAGCAATAAGAAATCCCCTATTTCTTATGAAAGTTTGTATGGAAATATGTGAAATTCTGCTCCGTTTTGAAAAAAATATTTCAGTGTTAGATAGCTCATTTATCGAGGAAGGCTCTTAATCACCACGCTAAGATAAATAAGAGTGGAGCACCAATAAAGAATGTTTTAAAATCGTATTTTTTTCTTTTGAGAGCTACCGCTGCGTGTTAGTTAGCCCAAAGTCATTATTCCACGCGGCCGAAGTTGCGAGCAAAAGCTAGTTTAATATAAACCCCCGAGAAAAAAATATCCGAATGACAGAGGAAGCTGTATTATTATAATATGCATTGCGTAGCTTCGAAGAAAAAAGGCGACGCATAGATACGAAAAGCGATTCTGTTTTTATAATATAAATTATATCTATATTCATATCTATTCATATCTATTATTCTAGATAGAAGATAATATATTATTCATTACTAGTGACCACAAATAGAAAGTCTCGAATAAATACTTACCTGTATATTTAGATGCAAAGATCGAGATCATGTCAATATTTATAAAATTAACAACCCAATAATATATTTTATCACTACCTACTACTATTCCTTTATCTAAGAGATTAACTGGAAATAATGAAATAAATGTCATTAACTCGACAGTGATAAAAAATGTTGTAAATATCAGAAATGTGTTTGAATTTTACGCAATTTTAGCGGCTTAATTACAATAATTACTTATGATAAGAATCGATAGTTCATTTTCTCTTGTTTGTTTTTAAAGGACTGAACACAAAGAAGTTTCTGCAACAATGTTGAAGAAGACAATATTACTTGTTGTTTTATGTTGTTTTCTAATGTATTCAGGGAAAGGGAAGCGTAATAAAACAACACAATTTGTTTATCCTTTGCTTTACAGAGATTACGTTTTCCATAATTTAAGTGAGATAGGAAAAGAATTATTCTATGCCATTAATATACGTAAGTTTTTTTAATAGTTTATGTGGTGAATAAAAATACCTTTCTTACACTTTTCGGCTGGAGGAGCACGGACTGCCTAGTCGGCACTACTTCTGTTCCTCCGACAGATATTGTCCCCATCTAAGCTGCCCCACTTGCGGTCTGAAAGGTCAAGATGGTATATCTCTGAAGAGAAGTGGGTGTTAGACCCTTCCTGAAGAACTGTGGGCGTTGCATCGGCAAAATGCACCTTCACGACATGTTCTTATGCAGTTTCACTGCCCGGGGCGACGGACATATGTGAATTAAAATATATTTTTTTATCATAAGAGGCAAACGAAGAGGTGGGTCACTTGACGTCAAGTGATCACCATCGTACTTAGATACCAGCAACACCAGAGGAGTAAGTGCGTAGCCAGCCTGTTTTAGTGGGGAAAAGGGTGAGTGAAGGGGGAAGGGGAAGGGAAGAGCGGTGAGCCTCCGGCGCTCTCATCAGCGTGGCTCTAACACCCACAAGAAGGTAAAGAAGGTGGAGTCAAAGGCATACTAGCAAAAGTCTGATATAACCTACCAAAAAATCTTCCCCTTTTAAGAGTAACTACTATATGTTTTCTTGCGTCTTTGGTGGGTTCTTGGTAGGGTAAGAAAATAAATCTGAGCAGTGGAGGTAAGTACTAATATGCATCGGTAGACGTTCTAAAACACAGGGTTGGGTCATAAGCTTCACATACTGCCTTGAACTCGTCGTCGTGTATCACGACGAATGCGGCCCCTACGATTAATCCATGGTATAATAAGGCTGTTTCTTTATTATTACAATAGCTTAAAGAAGAATATCTGCTAAGAGATAGACTATCAACCTATCTAGTAATATAAGGAGATTTAAGAAAATGTGACCAAGGAAGTACATGAATAAGATAAAAATAAGAGTGGCATATTATAGTTGTTTGATCGATGATTATAATATCGTGAAGTGTACCTGAAAAATTTAAAGCTGAAACTAGTAATAGACAGTGCGAAATATTAGTAAACAAGACAAGAAATAGTCATTAAAACGCGTTTTTGATTGACGGTTGAAGACTATGTTGGCGGATGGGTCGACTTGTAGTCTATTGACGCTGCTCGTACGTACGTTACATAACAGCAAAATATAAAAATTATAAGTAATTAAAATATGTTGCAGGATAATCGTGTAATCACTACAATCGATATCAGTATAATTCCAGGCGGAAGTGAAAAGTAACGTCCATTATAATATTTATTATAATTGTTACCACTCAATTTATAAATATTAATATAATTCATATAAATATTAACATAATATAAATATTTATAAATTGATAACATATCAGTGATATGGAGTGATAAAAATTAATTACATATATTTTATATTATACTAGCATTGTCACGTGGTTTCGTAAGCGTCTTTTACGCGGTAATTATCTTATACCCTTTATGAAATGTTTATATATATATCCTATATGTTGGCAAGTACCGACGAGTTATTCGGAATTCGCGTACATTTACTCATTTAAATTTAAAACACTATCGACTGACGGTGAAGGAAAATATCGTGAGGAAACCTGAACCTGAGAAATGTTCTTGTAGTACTACTACTGTATGTGGGAAAAATGTAGAAATATGGATTTTTCAGAAATAGAAATCATCAATACGTCGTGTGCTGGTGTGGTGATTCCTTTACATACGATTCCATACTTTTCTTCGTAAGAAGGATTTTGGTCTTGGTCTCTTACTGGCTGATGATGACAATGATGATTGTCTGACTAACAGAAAAATTGACGAATTTTCATATGGACATTTCATATGAACGCATGCATATTTTCACGGCTCTAGTAATTTGAGGGTGTACGTTGATTTGGTCAGTCAGTCAGAAATTATTTCATGTATTCTTAATGTTTTATGCATATAACATGTAATCATAGTTACATAATTATGAATTAAGTCTCTTTCAGATCCCTTGTGTGCCACGAAAAAGGGTCAATGTATACCGAGACGCAAATGCGTAGGAAAGAAAATGCTGTATATATCTCGTATTTGTTATAAAAGAGATTTGGTGTGCTGTTATGATGACACTATCAAATTCCTAGATGTGAAGCAAAAAAGTCATATTTCGTCAAGCTCTACCGTCGCCTATACGAAAGACCTGAAGTCAAAAAAATATTCATCTGTTACATAGAATGCTTTGCAAGCGCTTCGACCAGCTTTATTTTATGATGTATTCAGATATAATACATGGTATTTTTTAAATACTCTTCAGTTACATAAATGTTTCAGAACCTTATGTTTTTTCAGGATCTAACCTTTTGTATCCAAGCGCTGTTTAAACTAAGTTGATGTTTGTTGTTCAAGCTTAAGAACCTTATTATTATTACTATACTATACATATGCCTTAGGGCATCTCATTTGAAACTTTAAGTAAAATATAGGAGACTTACTTCAAAAAAGGCTTCGCTAGTTCAATAGTCACTTTATATTTAAATAAGTATTACGATTTTAATTTTGAGGTTAGTTATGCAAAGGATTATAAATTATTATGAGATTGTTTAATCAAACGAAAGTCACTAAATTTGCAACTTCAGAGAGGATTATTTTATTAATACAAATTGTTGGTACGTTAAATGAATGTGTTAGAGTAGTATAAACCAAACAAAATAAGTATGTCATTACTGTCAAATTGTACTATAATGTCAGTTGGCGCTACTTTCTATGTACTTGCATCATTTCACTTGGTCGCTTTACTCCTTAGTACCTGGGCGACCGAGCCTACCTCGGTTCTGTAAAAAACTTTTTATAATTAAAATAAACTGTTAGGTTTGCCTCACAAAACTAGATTTTTTTTTACAAAAACAAATAATTAAAAAAATATATCTCTTTTGCTGTCACTAGGATTCGAACTGGGGTTACACGAATTCTCGAAACAACCGAATTCCATCCGAGTTATTTTTGTTTTGAGAACGGCGCGGCGGCAAAATTTACCCTTATATTTTAGCTGTATTTTTTCATTGACTGAAAACTCAGTTAAAAATTTCTATGAATGAGATCTAGCTAGATCGATTTATCGTCCTCGAAACCATTTATATGCTAAGTTTCACGGAAATCGCTGACACCGTTTCCGAGATCCTGAATATATAACAATATAAAAATATACAAGAATTGCTCGTTTAAAGGTATAAGATATGTAAATGTTGCTTTAGTTCACTACTTCACACTGTATCTTGTCTCTTACATTAATCAATATCTTTTTGGCAGGCAGTAATTACACGGAATCTATACGAGTATTTAAAAAAGGTATTATGAGATAGCAACAAGTTCGTAGTTTTCAGTTTTTTTCACCAATGTGAATCAAATATGTACACAGATAATGTGTTTTTTTTTTGTTGCATTGACACTTGAGTAATAATAATGACATACTACCTTTTTCTCGATCGTAAATGTTGGTCACGCGCGGGACCGTTTCAACGGACCCAAATGAATTCCATCACACGAAACTGTTATCTAACAAAAGGCCGAGTGAAATTAACTTATCTGAGTGAATTCGATTTAAACAAGAAATAAGTTTCTTTTTCCTTTCTATTGTTTTTAGAGTCGATTTCTTTTATCCTTAAATAAAATCTGGAATGAGTGTACTCTGTAGATGTTAATTAAGACGAATTTGTATTGTAACATTTTTATTTAGTTCAATATTTCTGAAGTTGATTTTTTTTTATATCATAGGAGGCAAATGAACGGGTTGGTCACCTAATGTTAAGTGATCACCACCGTCCATAAACACTAGCAACACTAGGGGAGTCGTAGGCACGTTGCCAACCTGTGTTGGGGGTCGGGGGGGAGGAAAGCAAGAGGAGAGGTGGGCCCTAGCAACACTAGGGGAGTCGTAGGTACGTTGTCAGCCTGTGTTGGGAGATGGAGGGAGGAAAGCAATAGGAGAGGTGGGCCCTAGCAACACTAGGGGAGTCGTAGGTACGTTGCCAGCCTGTGTTGGGGGATGGGGGGAGGAAAGCAAGAGGAGAGGTGGGCCTCCGGCACTCTCACTGACTGAACGAAACGCAACAATGCAAGCACGGTTACTTCACGTCCGTTCTCTATGAGAGGTAGTAGTTAGCAAGTAATAGCTTCAGCGTGGCTCTACCACCTCCAAAAATGTAAGTTAAATATTTTTAAGATCTTTTTAAAACAATGATAATTGCTACTAGCTGATACCTGTGATTTGTTATCCTTTCTTTATTATTTGACAATATACTGTATATAAATTTGATTTATAAAATAATAATTTGGTGACAACATTTCTTCGTAAACAATATTTATTATACGTTTCATTCCCTTCTTCTACGCATGTGCACTATACCGCTTGGTCCACATTCAACATTAAAAAACAAATCGTTAAACGTGTATTTTATAAAACCCTTACGGTGTTATTACAGAAAAAGTTAAATACGAATTAAATACTTGCTTTAAAAAGGTTTCGTACTAAATGCATCGCCCTCGCCCGAGGCAAGTTCGCGTTATCCTTTTCTTGCAATTCTGACCTAACCAAAGCGAGACAAAAGGCCAAGATGACGAACAATTAGCGAGCGCGGTGCATTTAAAATATAACCTTTTTAAAGCAAGTATTCAATACGTATTTAACTTTATTGTAATAACACCGTTAGTATCTTAAATTTTTAAATTAAATTAACGAAACTTTAAATTTCATATATAATTGATATATTTTTAGGTAAGGACCAAGTGTCTGATGCTATTTCCATACCTGCGTAAGCTATGAAGTTTTCTCCATAGTCGCAGTAAATTTAGGCGTGGGAAGTTATCTTAGTCCATGCGTTACGAACTATGTTCTGCGTGATAGACGCAAAATGATTATCAGTCTCGGAAGTGTTAATTTCGAGTTGCTCTTGAAGTAGCAAAGGTGTTCATTTACAAATATTCATCTTGAGGTAGTTGTAAACTATAAAGTATAGACTATTATGTAGGTGGTAGAGCCACGCTGATGCTATAAATGGTTTCAACATGAATAGGTCGGTTCGCCCGGGGAAGTACCACTCTCTCACAGAAGCACCGACGTGAAGTAACAATGCTTGCATTCTGGCGTTTCGTTCGGTCAGTGAGAGTGCCGGAGAAACACCTCCCTCATCCTCCCTCCGTCTTCCCTCTCCCCCTTCCTTACCAACACAGGCTTTTTGGCAACACACTTGCAACTCCTCTGGTGTTGCTGGTGTCTATGGAAGATTGGTGATCACTTAACATCAGGTGACCCACTTGTTCGTTTGCCTCCTATGATATATAAAAAAAAAATGAAGTAATGCGTAACGCGTGCAAAACGGCAGGCCTCTATTATTTTATTTACATATACATTTACATATATATATATACATATATATATGTATATATATGGATTAAACAGTGCGATCAAACTCCGTTTTTGGTCATTTGGTGCCTCGGATATGTAACTATGGAAGTAATAATTTTGATTCGATTCCATAATGTTTTTTTTAACGTTTTAACAAGCGATCGCTAAAGTGGATTCTGCAGAACCACAAGGTTTCCTCTAAGTCATAAATATTTCAGCTGATCCGTAACATGAATGGGGTGTAAGGGGTGTCGAATAACATCTTAAGACTTGAGATACCCAAGCCAACCTCACCTGCACGTGGTGCACCCTGCTGATCAACGAACGAGGCAATGGCGAGAGCGGGATGGTAGGGTTTTACAGCGGGGTGTAAGGGGTGTCGAATAATATCTTAAGACTTGAGACACCCAAGCCAACCTCACCTGCACGTGGTGCACCCTGCTGATCAACGAACGAGGCAATGGCGAGAGAGGGGTGGTAGGGTTTTACAGCCCGATTGGGTCGCAACCACCATGCATATGGCGAAAAAGGCCGTCATAGTGACTCGCTTCTGCGCGTCGCATTTCGGGATCAGCCTGTGCATATCCAGTACCGGGCGACTTTCGTCATTATGGCCGGCATGACAGCGGCGACTGGCGATGGATAATCTGTCTCTCGGTGGTTGCCAATATTTTTGGATTGTACTATGCTTAACATCAGGCTTAGTGCAGTCACTTTGTCGTGCTTCTATAAAAAAAATTCTTTAAAGAGTAGTGTTAAGTTATAAACTAAAAATAAATTAAAAAACAAGTGGAATTTTAAAATGCATGTATGTAAGTACATATAATCTTTTTTAGCCTCTAAAAACCTTTTTTGACAATTCTTTGTGGCGAAGATATTTGCTTAAATCTATCTTATATTAAAAGCTTCCTTGATTCGGCTCAAGATCTTTATTAATTTGTAAAACACAATGTTATTTGTGTTATTCGGTTTATCTAGAACCGTAATCTCTAAATGTCACCGCGCCACGTTCGTGTCGTGAAACAATACGACACAAAGTTATCCACTGACCAGACAACAAACTTAACTTGTTCTGTCTAAAAGTTTGTTTCACTATATTTCAATCGAAGTAATGTTAAATGGAACACAAAATTTCTAAGCTGTATAAGAATTATATACAGAATTTATTTACTTTATTTACTTATTTATTTTAAGGTCGTCAACATGACTGTACATTAGTAAATATATAAATAGTAGGACTATTGTGATACATTTTAAATGTAGTCATCATTAGAGACTACGCCACGGCATACTCTAACAATAAATTAAATATTAATAAAACTATTTAATACAAAAACAAAAATATAGATTACTAAAAGTAATTGATTCTTTAGAACCATATTTTATAAAAAAAAGATTAGGAAAATAACAAAGAGAAAAAATGAAATACTGAACCAATTAAAACTGTATTTTGTGAATACACTGATATGCTTCTATCATTGTTTTCAAATGCTTTCGCTTAGTTGAGAAAATGCCGTATGTTTTAATACAGATTATTTTTATAAAAAAGAATCATAAATGTGGACTGGCTTTAGAATATGCTTTCATTTCTACATTACACATTGCTCTTAGATTTGTATTAAAACAAGAATTTACTTATAGAATTAAGAAAATAATATGTAACTAGCTGGCCTGGCGGACGTTATCTTGCCCTGATAATAAAAAAGACCTGTACAAATTACCTACATCTTCTTCACGAATCTCATCTACTGGCGAAGCCCGGATGAAAATCCGTTCAGTCGTTTTTGAATTTATCGCGACAGACAGACAAACGTGGTAGAGGAGTTTGTTTTATAATATATAGTGATGTACACATAATATTTATTTATGTATGAGTTTATAAGTGTGATAAGAGATTTCGCTCGCATTTAGGAGGTTACCACCCCCAATATCGTTCGCTATTCATCACACTCTTTACTACTATCAAAATTCCTAATACAGTCCTCTAATTGTCGCTATACTAGTATCCGAGTTGTACTTCAAAAATTAATATAATTGAGGTCATCGATAGGTGTTTGCTGATAGATTTTTTTACAGACAGAATTAAGCCTTCTCTAGTTATATTATCATCTTCTTATCCTTATCCCATCTAAATATGGTTGGCACAACATGTTTTTCACTCTCGCCTATTATCTAGGTAGGTAATAGGTAATATCTTAGTATTCAAACTTTTTACACACAATCATTTTTTACACAATTCACCCATACCTTTTGCCTTAACGATATAACGATTAAGACTATTTCAATAATTAATTCAATTTCCTATAACAATGATCATTTCATTTTTTTGTTAAAATGGGTTAAAATTGTTTTATTTCATACAAAATATGCGAAAAAATCAGAAACAATTTTCGAGCTTTTACAATTAACACGAGCCGAGTTAGGGTAAAATTATCATAGGATCTTTTGAAGAGTCTTTTTAATATATTAGAAATAACCGTGCTTGTTTTTATGATAGCATAAAAAATGTCAATGTTATATAAATTAAAAAAAGTGATTTGAAATACATGTTTTTAAGTGGGAAAATTTCATGTTTTGACCTACATGACATGTACAACGTATGTAATGTATTTAATTGTATAAGGAATAAACACATAATTATTTTGTAAAAAAAATGGTTACTGTAGGTTATCCTTTACTGATAAATATATACTGTTGCGGAATTTTTATAGTTCTTTTTAAAATATACCATTCCGTAGTACATTAATTGGATCTATCTCGTAAGGTTAATTTTATCTCCTTATGCTTCTTAAAAAATCAAATAACAAAAAAAAAAAATCGTTGGGTTTCGCCGACCTTGTCATCGATCGGTCGGTAAGTATAAAGTCCAGTATATTATAACTGACCTATGGCTACATGACATCTGAATGCGTAATTATCAACCACATATGAAATGTCGATAAATGACGACATTGTTGTTATCGGAGAGGACGCTAACGATGTCCATAGCAGGCTGGAAAAATGGCGAGAAAACCTGGAGAATGTCGGTTTAAAAATTAGTAGAACAAAAACTGAATACTTGTTTTGCGACTTTGGTGGTACATCTAGTTTTTCTCCTATAGCCTTAAATGGTGTATCCTTACAAGCGTGCTCCAATTTTCGGTATCTCGGTTCAATGATACAAAACGACGGTGGCATTGATAAGGATGTGAGGAACAGGATAAATGCAGGATGGATGAAATGGCGAAATGTGTCTGGGGTAGCTTGTGACCCACGAATGCCTTTGAAACTCAAGGGGAAAGTTTATAAAACCATGATAAGACCGGTCATGCTGTATGCATCTGAGTTCTGGGCTACGAAAGAAACGGATGAGAGGAAATTACATGTGGCAGAGATGCGAATGTTAAGGTGGATGTGTGGTGTGACTAGAATGGATAAGATTAAGAATGAGTATATCAGAGGAAGTTTGAAAATAGCACCGGTGACAGAGAAGTTGAGAAGTAATAGGTTAGCATGGTATGGGCATGTCATGAGAAGAGATGAAAACCATGTGACTAGAAAAGTGTTGAGTATGATAGTGGATGGATATACGAGTAGAGGAAGACCGAAAAAGGTGTGGATGGATTGTGTGAAAAATGATATGTGCGTAAAAGGTGTGAATACTGAGATGACATTTGATAGGAGAGAGTGGAAAAAGAAAACATGTTGTGCCGACCCTACTTAGGTGGGATAAGGGTAATGATGATGATGATGATATGAAATGTCGATAAAGCTGAAAAATACGTGTAAACGAAACTGTGCCTAATATGTAGCGGGTTTTAGACTTAGTATAAAGAATATTTCTCAGATACCAACTGGGTATAAGTTTGAATCCCTGGACAGTTTGGATTCACAATTGGAAACGGTAGATGTCGCTGTAATCGGGTTTATTAATCGATTTTTCGTGTTTCTAAATACAATTGGAACCGGTAATAATCGATTTGGTGCAGACAAAGATGCACGGGTCAACGAGTATTAGGTTAACTTTATATCGGCATGACTGCGATCATTATTCATAGAATCGTTGAATTAAAATAGATTGGAAACTGTCTGAACGTATCGATTAAATAGAGCTGGCTAAAGTTACGTATGGATTTAGGTAGCCATTGTATTTTCACGAATCTTGTTAGTTATTTTTGTTTGGAAAACGAACAAATATGGTATCGTATTAATATGATTTTCTGTTACGAAAGTTAATTTCCATTTTGGTGTTAAATGGTAACCGAGACTTGACTTGTAACAATGATGCAATTGAAAATATATCTTAGGGTTTTTTTTTATTACATAGGAGCCAAACTAACAGGTGGGTCACTTGATGTTAAGTGAACACCGCCGTCCACACTAGCAACACCAGAGGAGTCGCAAGTGAGTTGTCAGCCTGTGTTAGTGGGGATGAGCGAGTGGTAAGTTTAAGGGAAAGTGAGAAGGTAAGCCTCCAGTACTCTTACTGACCGGACGAAACGCAACAATGCAAGCACTGTTACTTCATGTCGGTTTTTCTGTGTGAGGGTGGTATTAACCCGGGCGACACACCATTGACGACCATTGATGCTGAGCCTAGTTATAGTATCAGCCTGGCTCTACCACCACAAAACTGTGTGTCTACTCTGAAAGCAGCTACTTTACGCTTATTTGCAATGAAACTTGGACACATATAGCATTACTATTATGTTTATTATTTTCATTTAATTTAGGGTCCACAAATAAAATATCCCACTTAGTTTTGGCATATTTACAACAATCTCTTAGAATTATTGACAAATACTATATGGTTACATTGATAGTTGTTTCTAGTGTTTACGTTTCCCACTCATTTTTGGTCACGATAATTTTGAGAATAGTGCCGTAATGTGGCTGTGACGGTATGTTTACTATAACAAAAATATTTTCTTGCTTTCTAGACATTTCATTAGGTTTGCTTTCATGGTAGCCTATTAAAAGGGAAATGATACCCGGTTTGCATAAATAAAAAGAAAGTATCGCTTCGTTCCATCTACATATCTTTTTTAATAAAAATAATTACAAATATTTCATTATCATGTACATCAGCTGGTTTGAATACAAATGTAGCTTATTATGCTTAATATAATGTTTCTGGCTCAATCCACTAGCGGACCCAATCAGTGGACTTATTCCTGCCACACACCTCAATTAGTTTTGAATATAAAAACTAAATTAGAGGGATTGCGGTTAGAATGTCTCCAACACTTATCGCACTCCTCTGATATTGTTCCAACACGTTACCACTTTATTCGGAATTTGTACAATTTTTTGCAAGAAAATAAAGTCACTTCCGATGAGGCAGTACAAACCGCTTTCAAAGATTTTATTGAGTTTCGCTCCCAGAATTTTTTCGGCTATGAATAAAATTCCTATAAAATGCCGAAAATACTTAAATAATAATGGTACATGATTCGATTGGTTATGTATATAATTATGAAATATTTTTTCGTTTCATTTTTTCCATATAAACTCACTTTTCCACTTCATTTCATATGTAATGTATAACTATACGAATATTATAAAGAGGTAAGAGTTTGTGAGTTTGTGGCGTTATAGGGGGTAATCTCAGTAAATACTTGGTCCAGTTTCAAAAATATTTCAGCGTTATATAGTTCATTTATCGAGGAAAGTTAGAGGCTATATATCATTACGCTAA
Organism: Antheraea mylitta; assembly: GCA_014332785.1. Taxonomy (NCBI): domain Eukaryota; kingdom Metazoa; phylum Arthropoda; class Insecta; order Lepidoptera; family Saturniidae; genus Antheraea; species Antheraea mylitta. The sequence continues at coordinate 6,433,887 of JACEII010000013.1, read as the reverse complement.
GACCAATACGAGCAGAGCATTAATTAAGAATGTTCCAAAATGGTTCTTTTTTCCCTTGAGAGTTTCCGCTGCGTGTTAGCGTTAGCCCAAAAGTAACTTTTCAACGCGGACGAAGTCGCGGGTAAAAGATGGTATTACATAAAAACATTTAAAGGAAATAATTCATAAGATAATTTATATAAAATTCGTACTATAATTATAACTATTACATCAATATATGATATTTATAGTTTGTTGTTATTTACAGTTAAATTAATTAAAAACAGCTGGATTATAATAACAAGGGGTAGACGTAATTTCCTTGTAGGACCCGTACTGTTCGGAATTCGATCTCAGTAATGTTACATTTTACTACTTTCAGGTCGGTACGTAGATAATGGGTAATAAACCTACATACTGAGTAATTCGTTACGGGTTTTAAGTGTTTTAGGTTACACCTTAAATGGGGGTTAAGCTAATAGAGAGAAGGTTAGTTGATCTAAAGTAAATACGTTTTTACAAGAATTATCTTAATTCTTCTCGGTTGTAACAAGAAAACTTATACATTTGTCTAATGTTAAGGTATATAATAATATTGTAAAAATTTACTATTTTGTTGAGATATATTCGACAGTTGCTCGGTGATGTTTTCATTTCGACGGTAGTAGATAGACAAAGAAGCGTTAAAAATATACGGTGTTATTACAAAATATGTAAACTCGTATTAAATACTTGTTTGAA
>JACEII010000013.1:6370411-6433157 GCA_014332785.1 Antheraea mylitta | reverse complement strand
AATATTTGCGCTACCTACAGATATATTGGAAGTCGGTGCCAACCGAAAATCATATCGTCTACATAGTCTACATACCAATCACTTTTGAACCCGATCATTTTCGATTACTATACTTTGATCCGATATTAAAAACGACCTCTGATGGTATTTCAATTGACCTTCTAATTATATATCTAATAAAATTTAGCGAAGTTCATTATTCTTCTAACGTACCTTGACATTAATGAATTTAAATTAAGGTTTCGCATAAATTGATTACTATGCAGAAAACTTGTTGTAGAAAAAATGCACGATCTTGACACTATTTGTAAGATGTTTCGACTGCCACGAAGTAAGAAAAAATAATTTTGTGAGATCATTTATCTATTTTGTTGTATTGAGTTACAATTATTGAGGTACAGTCCTCCTCAACCTCTTTGGTAACTCTGAATTTAGCCTTATATTTGAATTTATTCAAGAGTTTTCTTTTTGGAGTTTTTGGCGGGATCTTAGTCTGTCATGTAGTGGATTTTATATTTTATTCATAATCTTGTGTTATTTGGCTCTATATTTTGTAAATTTTGTGTTTTTTTTTTCGATCAGACCACGCTATTGACCCAGGAAGGTCTTAACAGCTTCACCGGACTACAAAATTTGTTGGTGTTTTACGTAATATAGTTAGTTTATTGTGAATAAGTGAAGTGAATGGAAAATAATACCACGGAGCATTAAGTTCTGAGAAGACCTAATAACTCCCAGGAAGGTTCTAACAAGGGATCCACCATCTTGTTACAATATTGAAATAATCACGCGACGCTTGTAATGTTATTGTACTGCCCATTGAAAGAAAACATGGACACTGGCAAGTGCTTCTGCGGAGCCAAAACAAGAAAAAGAAGGAGAAGAGTTTTCTTAAAAATGTTTCGGAAAAATGACTGCACAGTAACTGATGAAAAATACAGTAATAGCGGGGATTGTCGGTGTTAAATATCGACGGCAGTCGTCGTTATTACGCTGACCTGCAAAAGTACCTCATTACGGCTCGTTTAAATACAAAACAAAGTTTGAATATTATTCTAGGATATATAAAATTGGCAGTTAATTATCTTTAATTTGCTTTGAAATTATACATATAATGTATACGTATTTATATCTACATTTGTGTTTTGCAATGTTCAGTGCAAACAAAAATACCGAAAAAAAAGTTTGGAGAGGATTATATAATATAACAAACAAATAATATTTCTAAATGTCTATATATAAATAGGCAAATATAAAACTGTTCAGTATCTCTTTTCCTATGTTTGCCGACCGATTCTGTTTTTTATTTTTTCGAATTTTGAAATAATATTTTTTTCCATATCATTAAAGAGTAGTTTTTATCTCTTAAACTATTCATCGTACGTATTGCTTTTCAAGTCTAATATCTATAATATTTGTGCAATAATACAGTTAACAATATTTCAATATTAACAAGTAAAGAAAATAGTTTGCATTACTTAGTATTCTCGCATTTAGACCATTGAACGACAGCTAGTAAATTAAAATTATCCAAAGATTATAAATTAGTTTTTTATTGTACCTTATCCAATTCTGTGATTGAATGATTCGTTAACCAATATTTAATCAATTTCTTTTCAATTCTATTAAAGCACGGTAAAGTCATGCTGCTGATGCTTGATGATTAACACATTACAATTCAAATTCATCGCAGATCACTACTCTCATGCTTATGTGTCTTCTGATTTAATTACAAGGACTTTTTTGAGGAATTTAGCGCAGAAAGGTACCTTATGTGCGTATTTATTGAAATTTGACATTCTCAATTGATATCTGAGAAAATCATTGTAACCAGAAGTTTAGTTAAGGCTTTTATATGGAACTAGTTTTTAGTGGTTTGCGTCTTCATGGTATTGGGGTACAGGTTTCTTTTAAATTAGTAATTGAAAACGTCCAGTCGCGAAGAAGTTTAATGTTGTAAATTGTGTTTAATTCAAGTGTTCGTATTGACATAGTCGGATATATTTATAAAGCTATCAGATATATTTCCAAATATAATGAAGCATGTATGTAATATAGCTGTTTTGTTTATTGATTAAATTATATAATTATAACGGTACGTTTGAGAGGGTTAAAGAATTAGTAAAATTTATGAAAAAATAGGAGACGTCGCGAGAGCTCTGGCAGATATAAAACATCAAAATTATTTTGTTCAGGTAACAGCGGGGGGAGAGTGGTGCCACGGCAAGAGGGGTATCCCTGAGGCCGTTTCCCCGCACGCCCCCACAAGGGTGGGCGAGAAGTACCCGACTATTCAGGTAATATATATAAAAGAATAGTTTACGACAGAAAATAAATATCGGATAATCAAAAATATTTGGATTTTTTTCAACAAAAAAATGACTCGTTACCTAAAATAAATATTCATATTCATTAATTACGAAAAATCAATATCACATAGTGTGACGACGCGTCGCCACACCAACAGTCGGTTTGACTCGTTGCTATAGACGTTTCACATCAAAAAACTCACATGCCTAGAGTTAAAATAAATATTGTGATAACCGGTTATTGTAAATACGAAAGCGCTATTAATATAGTCTACGGATACAAAAGATATAAAAAATAATGCTTCTTTCAAATATTTCTCTTGAAGTTCGTAATTGCTAGCCTCTACATAAGTAATACGTGCAAACAAAGAATGGATACAAGTGTTTAATTTGTTTAATCACTATATTATTAATGTTGGCCAAAATCGGTTTTGACCTTGCAGTGTTCGTCTTGTTCTTATGTTTTAGTAAGACCAAGGCCAAGGTCAAGACCTCCAAATTTTTGCCAGACCAATACTAAAACTGACCCTTGCAAGACAAGTCAAGGCTGGGATTGCAAAGCTCTTGCGGTCTTGTATTTAAGTCAAAGTTGAATATTATTGAATATTTGATTCCAATTCCGATATTGATATACGTTCTCTAGAATCAGTATTTAAATAAAATGAATCCAATATGACAAGAATCTGTACAAAGCTGTGCTTGATATTCATAATCTGGAATTAAGATCAATGTTAGGTGATTAAAATAGACTGCCTCATGTAAAATATAATAAAAACCCATCAGTCGCGGAATTTTCGAGGGTTTACACCCCAGTGTCCCTTGAATATTTCACATGTTCCGAATGGACGGGTACTGAATAACTGGACTGGGGCTCGAAAGGTTGAAAATAATCTCCATCCTAATAGGAATTGTTGTAATATTTAACGAACGTTATTATGTGTTTTATTATAATGCCAGCTTGTATTAGTGACATTATCTGTGTGTAATTATTTTCTAAAGCACTAATTCATGTGTCTCTCTCAAGTTTAACTGCCTAGATTTGCATAAACTCTTGCAAGAGTTTCCATCTTTATAGGCAAATTTTTCATTACCTGCACATATTTTCATCTTTTAGTAATAACCGAGAATTAATAAATATGAATTTTTGTGTTTCATCATCCAGGTTAATAAATCTTTAATACATATTTAAAATCCTTCGGCTACTTTCTTTAAATGTTTACACATTTGCAAAGGCTAATCTAAATCATGTATGTTTATTTATGTCTCATCAGTCAGGACTTCAGACTGCTTTTATATTCTATAAAGATTTCAGTGAGTAACGATTTTTTCCACCTCATGTTACTATTGAAGCCCTACCATAAAGTTATTAATTCATAACGTTTTTCATCACTGCAAACTTATTTTAAGCTTGCACTCAACAATTATGAATACATCGTAGACATATCATTATTTATCTTATATTAACGACACATCCCGGGTAGTCCGATGAAGCTCGAGAGAATAAAAATACACATCCCGGTTTCTCACAGGGACAATGTTTATGTGTGGAATTGTAAATGCCTGAGCAACGTAGACGCAATTGGCCAGTTTTCTGACACTGGAGCAATCATATCAGTCATAGAAATTTAAAATTTACACACATATCATTTTTCACACATTCCAGCCATACCTTTTTGGTCTTCCTCTACTCTTATACCCAACCCCCATCATACTCCAAACTTTTTTAGTTACATGGTTTTCATCTCTCCTCATGACATGCCTATACAATGCTAACCTGTAACTCCTTAACTTCTCTATCATTGGTGCTATTTTCAAACTTCCTCTGATATGTTCACTCTTTATCTTATCCATTCTAATTACATCACACATCCACCTTAACATTCGCACCTCTGCCACATGTAGTTTTCTCTCACTCGTCTTTTTCGTCGCCCAACGCTCAGATGCATACGACATATTAAAAGTTAAAGGTAACGGGTTAAAGATTAATACTATGGTTTAAAACAGTTTCGCAAATAACGCATTATCTATGCAAAATGGATGCCATTACCCTTAGGAGATAAATACATATAAACACACACACACACAAACACTCACTGTCCTCGCAGTAACTATTAGATTCATAACTTTGGTGTCTATAAAATGGATGGAAATGATAAAAAAGAAGCAAATTCAAATTTTCTATTCAAATGTTCATCGTACTTTGTCTTTAAAATTTGTTGGTTTCAGCGTCTAATAGCAATTTCACCTGATGTGGTGGAGTATGTGTGTACTACAAATATGTTGTCTAATAGAGTAAACAGGAGTAACGTAGACGGAAACTGGTTCTCAAGTAGAGTTGTTGGAACACACTTGTAGGCGTTTGGTAACAGATTTTCAGCCTGATGATAGCTAATCAGTCAAGGCGAGGAAAATCACTGCCATACTGTTAATGTTTCATTAACCAAAAATTGCAGGGCTTCGAACCTACGTGGATGGACAAGCTGGTCGAATACTTTTATCGTATTATAAACCTTATAACTGTTCTAAGTCGCAATGATATTGAATAACGATAAAATTGCTTTGTAAAAACAATTTTTATTAAGTACCTTAATCGTGTAAAGTAAATCCAATTGTGCCTTAATTTATTAAGGTCGACTGGTTGAGACCGATAAAGGAGTAAGTAATATTGTATTTTTTTCTTAAGTAATCGTTTAATGCGTTTAGTAACTCTTTGTGAATAAGCTTATTGTTAAATATCTAAGACAATTTATTGAATATTATTAATTTACAAAATGTTCTTTTTAAGATAAACTTCAATAATTTAAGGCAATCATTATAATGATTAGATGACGATGTTTAAATGACAGTTTATTTTACTGCGTTATCATATCAAGCTAGCCAATTATGGCTAAGTGATGTCTAAATCTCTTACGATGAACGAATGGTAGTACAAATACATGTAATACTAAAAAAAGACAGCAATTTTTGGATTTTCGACGTTTTGTCCAATATCAGAATTCACATAAAGTTACTGTTTTTTGTCATAATTGTTGTAATGTAATATTTTATTTTAGGTCTTGATTGTTGTTAAGAATGAAAATAAGAAAATAAATTTAGCATTTAACTATCTGCCATCTCGCAATATCACTACAAGTACAAGAATAAAGGATAGGGCATCATTTCTTTTTATGCTTACAAACAACTTTTTGTCGATGTACCTGATAGTTCGGTGAAACTGTGAAGACCTTTCCTGCAAAAAAACGATGAATAACTAATATCCAATCTTATATTAATAATAAAAAAACGAGTAAAAAAAATAAATGTGTTCCAATTCAAACAAATTATAGTTCAATATTATACTTGCTTACTTCGTCCAAAAAAAAAAAAATTGCTGAGTTTTGTATGCGCGACGTCGTCTTGCGTTCTCCAAATTCATTTCTAGTTCTTGGAGATTCTCATAGACTATGTGTTTTTTATTTTATCTATAAATAAACGTATCTTTATTAAAATTTAATTTATATTATGTGTTAACTTCAACTTTCATTATTTATACTAGTTAATGTATAAACAAAACTTACGTAAATAGATTTTCTATTTAGTTAATCCCGCAACCTCTGTGCCCTGACTACTAGATAAGCAAACTCATAGAAACTTATTTATATATTGCGCACCACATATAAATAATTTACGACTTGTGAACTACAGAAATAAATATTCTTAAAGTTTCTCGGAGAATGAAGAATATTATAAATATAAAATTGGATGGCTCTGAAAGGGCAACCTAGGTAAAGGTCATGCTGGATAGGTCACCTGAATTTAATATCTTTAATGCCGTTAAATACGTCGGTTTTCTAAATATCATATTATCGTTTAATACTGGATTTTTACATTGTACAAAGATCTACTTATAAATAGGTGAAGGTCCCACAGTTTAGTATTGTTTTTTTCTTTGTTGGGAAACCGAATTTCTTTTGTAGTGAAAACTTCTTTACCGGTATCAAGCGATTTGTGTTAGGAGTTTGCACCAGACTAGTAATAGATAGTATAGTAATAAGAGTACATGTAATATCGATATTTTATATTGAGCTTCGAAAATATTCTTCTCTATAGAACGATACGAGCATGTCAAAGGACATTTGCAGTTTAAATTGAATCTCATGATAGTAAATGCCAACACTATTTATTCAACAAGTAATTGGTTCTGTAAAACACTAGGCGAAACGAAAAGTTTCATCATGATGATACTTTATGATACTATTATATATAATACGATATAATGTTATAGTAATGTAAATATATAGGTATAGTTTGTATTCATTTTGGCTATAGAATATTTTCGTCCACACGAAAACGGAAAATTAACAACTGATCTGTCAAGATCGATACATTACCCGGGTGGGCCCAATGCCCATATAAACTTATCATAGAAGTCCACATTGTAATGACCTGTTCAATTTTAGGGGGTAATTAATCTACACAGTGCTATGTGTTCGACACTAAGTGTACGGCCTGAGTTGATCTGCGTTCGTCGAAACGTGCAACGAGGAATGCAGCGGGAGGTGCAACGGAGCGTGCAGCGTTCAAGAGCGCCGCTCGTGCGTCTTTCAGGACACCTACTCGTATGTTTGAAACGAATGCCGCACGGCCCGCTACGCTCATGGCTCAATTTGAGCGTCCACTCTGGACGTACACTTAAAGCGCTAGAACAACTAGTTTTATTACTTGTAGAATCATCTTATGTAATAAACAATATTACAATTACAAAGGAATAAATTATTATAAATACCAATCACTTCTCGCGGACCGTCAGTTCTATAAATAAGGTAAGTAAAAATTTTTGAAGTTCTCGAATGATCGCTCATTGAATTTATATTTTAAGGTCACAATCTGTCTCGGATTCCGGGAAGACGTTTGTGTAACTCAAGGATAAGGAAAATCAAAAAAAGTTATTCTTTTTCCTGCGTATCAAAAACCTCTTATCGGAAAGTAAATACTTTTAAGAATTGCATAATTATACGTTATAACAGTGCGTACAAACGAATGTTGGAAAAGGTATTTCAGAATTTACAAATTTTTATTCATCGTGTTCGCTTTTGAGGTAAATAATGTAAATAATTTGAAGAAATGTTAAGGAAAAAAATTTAATTTTGTAAATGTATACATATAAATAAAGTGGAAATGTCTATTTGTTTGGATTAACATTTGAATCGTTAGATGAAGCGTCACAGTATTGTGTAGATTATTTATTATATGCCACTGCATTTCTAAGCATTAATGACAAAATTATGTTTGAAATAATTAAAACATTCGGGCCACAGCTAGTTAGAAATATTATACCAACTCTTCTGGCATATATTGATTATTAAATATACAACGAGTTAATTAATTTTTACACGACTTCAAAGAATATGTTCGGCTGGTTGTATTTATTTAATGTATGTTTATCAATAACTTCGTCAATTGTGAACCGCTTTTAATGATTCTTTATTGAATTGAATTGGTTATATACAATACATTTAATGTAAATACTAGTCTGAAATGTATCAATTCTTCATAAAATAAAACTCCTTCATCCTTTTCAATTTATTCTATATATTCAGCATCCAAAGAACCATCACATGAAAAAACAATCCTAGAGCGAATTAAACAATGACAAGAGAAAACAGTATTTTCTAAAATTAAAATTGTTTCTTATTAACCAGTTACTAAACATATTATATTAATTATTATTCCATTCCACTACAACGACATATGAAATAATGCTGAACTTTTTACGAATTTAATTATAAAAATATATCTAGAGGAAATAAAATAACAAACTTTACACATTTGATCTATATAATCAATCATTGACCAACATTTCAAATCTCTTGAAATATGGATATTATATCGTAGTTATAAATATACATAGAGAATCTGTAGGTCAAATATTTGTTTAGTATTCGAAGGGAACTACGATATATATCGCTAGAAGTTTTCACATGTCGTCGTTAGGCTTGACCCAAATAAACATGACCGAAAAACTGGTGCCCGTCATTGTGAGGCTTAATAATACTTTGGAAATTGAATTTCGTGCTCAGCTTCTGTTTATCGCATCGAGCTGACCGCAAGACGGCATTTCATATAACCAGCCTTCATTAGTTCCCATCGTGACACTCTATATTATTATTATATACCTACCACTTACTGTTTACTTGATTTTCTTTTATTTCCTTCCCGACGATTCCCTCCACCGACTAATACAAATAGAATGTTATATCCCTATTCGAAGTACTCAGATAAGATAGCAAATTTATAGTATCAACTCGGGAAATACTGATCGAATTTTTGCTGTATCTTTTGTATTTAAATTTACACACAAAAAGTTATTTAAATGGAACGATTTATTTTAGAGTACTAACACTTTATTGACTCGATGTCTTTTTTGTTCGATCTTGATTGGAACTTAGAGTAAATACAAAGTTTTCCTTGAAAGGGATCTTTGTTAGTAAACGGACCGATTGCAAAACCCGTCAGACAAACAGGAATCTTTATTGAGGATCACCTACCCGTGAATGTATTGTTCAAATACTTACAATAATAAATATTTGAATTAAATTGAACGGTATTCAACCAATCAACTATACGATTATAGTGTTAAATATATATGTGCTATTACGTCACTTGCCTATTGGGGTTGGTTTTGTAGGGTTTTGGGGTGTAAGGGGTGTCGAATAACATCATAAGACTTGAGACACCCAAGCCAACCTCACCTGCACGTGGTGCACCCTGCTGAATAACGAACGAAGCAATGGCGATAGCGGGGTGGTAGGGTTTTACAGCTCAACTGGGTCGCAACCACCATGTATATGGCGAAAAAGCCCGTAATAGTGATTCGCTTCTACGGGTCGCCTTTCGGGATCAGCCTGTACATATCCAGCTTATTACAGGCCGGCATGATAGTGGCGACGGGCGATGGACAGTTGTCAATCGGTGGTCGCTATTATTTTTGGATTGTACTATGCTTGCCATCAGGCATACAATAAAAAAAAAATAAGTGGAATCTTTTCTAAATATTTATTTTTGGCAACCAATCTTTCAGAATATTACTACCATTGTCGTGTAGTTAATAACATTACAAGCTTCATGTGATTATTTCAATATTCTAACAAGATGGTGACTCCCTTGTTAGCCATTCTACGGAGTTTTTGTGGCATCTCAGAATTTCATGCTCCGTGGTATTATTTTCCATTCACTTCACTTATGCACAATAGACTATATTACGTAAAACACCATCAAATTAACAAAATATACTGTAAAATAACACAAGAATATGAATAAAATCCTCTAGATGACAGACTAAAATCCCGCCAAAAACTACTAGATAGAACTTACTCGGAAGGTTTAGGAGTGTTATGATTTGCGCAATGTTTGGCTATTAAAGTCTAAACTAAACTCAAACTAAACTAAACTCCCATATCTGTCTCTATAGTAAAGTCTACTACCACTACATGAAATGTATTTCTAATCTATACTTCCCTGCCTACTATACCTACTTATGATTGCATACTAAATTGTTTATTCTATTCATTTTTGTGGCATATTATGTTTCTATATAAATTTCTTATCTTTATATATAAAATTCTTCTGCACATGTGTATGTCACTGAACTCCCCCTAAACGGATGAAACGATTTTGTTGAAATTTCGTGTGCGTGTTCCAGTGGATCTGAGAATGGTTTAGATTTACCATTGGTTCTGGTAGGTGGCGCTGCGGTTGAATTTTATATTTTTTTTATTTTCAAGGCAGGACAACGTCAATCGTGTCCGCCAGTACATATATATATAATTATGCTATGTAAATGTATGTATATTGCCATTATAGTATTGCATATTATTATATTTTTGTGGTGTAGTGAGGGGCTTTATAGTGTCTTCAATGTCAGGCAGATGCTGATCGTCTCGATAATCGAGGAAGCAACTCTTGATGTCACTTCTAGCCGCTCATAATCTCTCTACTAGTGGCTCCACGCAGCTGTAGTGTACACAGCGGCCACACCCCGGTAACCACGTCGATCCGTGGGCTAAACCTAGTAGAGGGGGCTGTATCTTTCATCTTTCAGCTATATTGGGTGATCCCCCAAGAGTACACAAAGCCTACATCGGTGCGGGAAGCGGGCACTGCCGATAGGCAATCGTTTCCGGCGACCGCGGCGATGTAGCAAGGTGATGTGATGCGCCTTAAAGGGTGCCATCCAGGATCTTTTATGGTTGGCAGCCAAGCCACTGCATCTCCTCTATCACCGATTTTACCGGGCAACTGGTCCATCGGATCATGGTAGAACGAGACGAGAGAGTGGGTTTGCACCAACGCAACCGTTTACTCACTTAAAACATTTCACGCGCAGATGAACCTTTGCAAGCCTTTTGACTATGAGCAAAAGACCTGTGGCGATGGGGCAATGGTGATGGGAATTCGGATCACGGTGTTTCCGGTTCTTAGCTATTTCCTTGCATACAGGCGGTCAGATGAGAGTGGTCGCTCCTGGATTTGACTGGGGCAGGAAGACAGGTTCGGCAGCACATCTGGCGACTAAGCAGCCCTATTTAGGATCGCTCTGCTTACCCCTGCACAGGGGAGGGGCCTAGAAAATGTGGCCCAAACATAGTCTGCCTCACCCCCTCACCCGGATAGCAAACCGCAGTCATCGGGCACCGACATAATTGCGGTCGAAAAAATTATAACAAAATTCAGATATCTAGCTTACATTCTTTTAATATCGCGACTTGGAACATCCGAACACTTTTGGATAATCCGATAAATTTGTGTCCTGAACGAAAAACCGCTCTCATTGCAAGGGAATTACATAAATATAAAATTGATATTGCTGCTCTAAGTGAGACCCATCTATCAGATAGCGGTGAACTTTGTGAAAACCGCGGTGGGTACACTTATTACTGGATAGGCAGACCTTCACATGAACGAGCGAGGAGCGGAGTAAGTTTTGCTATTAGAAATAGCATCATTAAAACACTCGTAGAGATGCCTAAAGGTATAAATGATAGACTCATGACGCTTCGACTTCACCTCAACACCAACAAATACCTTCATCTAATAAGCGTTTACGCTCCTACAATGACATACACTGATGATGACAAACTGCAATTTTACGAAGATCTTAGAAACATCTTGAAAGGTATACCTCCCAACGACAAAATCATCCTACTAGGTGATTTTAACGCACGAGTGGGCTCTGATTATCATGTCTGGAAACAGGTTATAGGACGCCATGGTGTCGGTAAATGTAACATGAATGGAGAACTGCTTTTAACTTTATGTGCAGAATTCAACCTATGTATTACAAATACCTTTTTCCAAATGGCAGATAAATATAAAACATCTTGGATGCATCCACGTTCGAAGCACTGGCACCTTATAGATTACGTAATTGTGCGTAGGGTTGACCTAAGAGATGTGCTTATTACGCGAGCTATGCGAGGAGCTGAAGGTTGGACTGATCACAGACTAATTAGATCGAAAATTCGTTTCAGCTATAAACCGCCTTGTCGAGCTAGTCATAAAATTCCAACCCGACTAGCTTGTGTAAAACTTGTAAACACACCAAATATGCAGGAGAACTTTAACACGAAATTCAATAACACATCGTTGAATACAACAGGCTCGATTGATGAACATTGGTGCTCCTTAGCGCAATCACTTCACAATGTAGCCCAGCAAGTAGTAGGAAAACCAGAGAAGAAAAACCAAGATTGGTTTGACGATTCCGATGTTGAAATCAAGGCACTTCTGCAAGAATCCAGGCAGTTGATGAAGTTCTCCAGAACAGGTGACCGTCAAAAAATGATTCAACGTCAACTCCAGAGTAAGATTCGGGCTCTTAAAGACCGTTGGTGGACGATGAAAGCATTAGAGTTGGAACATCTCGCTGAAATAAAACAAACAGGTCTCTTTTTTCAATCGCTTAAGACCATCTTTGGCCCACGCTTTAAAAAAACTTCACCTATTTACTCACGCGATAAACTGAAACGATTGACTGATCGCAGTGCTGTGCTAAATCGCTGGGCTGAACATTTACATTTACGATTACACACTAAGATCGCTGTGTATAAGGCAATAATTTTACCTATCCTGTTGTATGCCACTGAAACTTGGTGTCTTTATAAGCGTGATATAAAGCGCCTTGACTCTTTCCATATGAGGTGCTTAAGATCAATACTTCGAATAAGATGGCAGGACCGAGTTCCGAATTCAGATGTATTAAGGAAGTCGCAGCTCTGTGGTATTGAATCCTTGCTTATTAAAGGACAACTAAGATGGTGCGGACATCTTGTTCGTATGGATGACTCCAGGCTACCTAAAGCCGTCTTCTACTCACAGCACAAAGAAGGTAAACGCGCTCCTGGAGGGCAGTTATTGCGTTACAAGGATGTCTTAAAGCGCCATCTAACTGCATGTAATATTCCGTGTGACAGCTGGGAGGACCTCGCGAAACAGAGACGTGAATGGCGCAGCTCTGTTCACAAGGCAGTTACAGATTTTGACGAAAAGCGGTTACAAGAACTAGACGTGAAACGCCTTATAAGTAAAACCCGTTCGAAGCCTTCCTACACCTATACTTACAATATTGATGGCCAATTGCACTGTGCGCCATGCAATAAGATCTTCAAGACAAAGTTTGGTTTTGCGAGTCATATACGCGCTCATAATCGAAAGAAATAAGGTTCGCCATTGACGGATACGTCAAGGAGGCTCATATTGCATATTATCTCTGTGGGCCTCAAAGCGCAGTATCTTTGGTGATTTACCTATGGTGACATATTTCTATTTTAGACAATTCTACATTGTTACACCAAATATCTGGTAATTAAGACGTGTGTTTGGCACACTTGACACTGGCGGAATTGCCTACGTAGGCAGAGGCCATATCGAATTCGAAGTTCTCGAAAAACAAACATTAAGAATACTAATGTTTGTTTTAGAAATCCTTTAATAAAAATATAAACAAACGTAGAATTCATAATCCTTCTGTTATGATTTTTGTTGCGGTTCACTAACTAGATACGTGTCTATTGGAATTCATTTTCGTTTGTCTTTTGTTTTAACCCAATTCTATCCTTTTATCGATTTAAGCTACCCGTGTTAAACTTTATTATTACTTTTTAATCGAAAAGCATACTGATATGTAGCCGAGGTAATACTCTGAAAAGTTACAAATTTGCGAGTAAAAGTTCTGTTAAAATTGGTTCTGTTATTTCGGACAGCAGCTTGAACAAAGAATTTATATTTTACTGTTATTTACATACGGCTTTACATTTTTTTTTGTGAAATAATTATTTTCGACTTGTTTAAACACGAAAAATTCCGCATCAAATAGTCTTATACCAATACATTTCATAGTTTTCATGTGATCGAGGCTTATGGAACCGTATTTTAATTACATACATAAGATAGATTACGTTTCGACTCGATTATTGTTTTCATCTTCCATCATTACCCAAAGTCATTGTATAATTTAAAAGTATGTATTTTATACCATATGAGGCAAACGAACAGATGGGTCACTAGATGTTAAGTGATCCGTCCATAGACACTTGCAACACCAGGGGACTTGCAAGTGCGTTGCCAACCTGTGTTGGGGATGTGGGTAGCAAGAGAAGAGGAGAGGAGGGAGGTGAGGAGAGGTGGGCCTCCGGCGCTCTCACTGACCGAACGAAATGCAACAATGCAAGCACTATTACTTCACGTCGGTTCTCTGTGAGAGGGTGGTATTACCCCAGGCGAGTCGACCCGTTCATAACTTCAGCGTGGTTCTACCACTTACAAAATGATAATAGAATTAAAAACATTTAGGTCTATAGGTGTGTGATGAATTATTAGCCACGTCCTCAGGTGCAGTATAAGAACCTGATATAGGTTATATTTGTAATATGATACAAAAAGTTCATTCAAACTGACGTAGAGACAGCAAAAAAAAAACTGATTTATAAACATTAGTTATAACTTTTTTACATTTATATTTTCTTAATAAAAGTGTTAATACAAATCTGAAGTCTATTTAATTTCGAAATTAAAAATTCAATGTCCTAAATATACTTCTGATCTTTACAAAAGCAAAATGTATGAACTAAAACTATTTTTTCTTTTGTTAGAAACGCTTAAGAGACTAACATTTGATATCGAGAAGCCTGATCCAAATTCTTTATTGATCGGGGTGTAATTCTACTTTTTTTTTTAATATCATGGGTCACCTGTTGTTAAGCGATCACCACCACCCATAGACACTAGTAACCCCAGAGGAGTCGCAGGTGCGTTGCCAGCCTGTGTTAGGGGGAATGGAGAGAAAGGGAGAGGGGAAGGGAGAGGTGAGGGAAGGGGAGGGGAGATGGGTCTTCGGCGTTCTGACTGATCGAACGAACCGCAACAATGCAAGCACTGTTACTTCACGTCGGTTTTTGTGAGATAGTGGCGCTACCCCGGGCTAGCCAACTCATTCATGATGAAACCAATAATAGCTTCAGCGTGGTTCCTACCACCTACTATTTTTAACAAAATTTACTACGGCTTAAACCGGTCTCTACATTTAAAATCAAATCAAATGGAAACGTTAATTAATTTAAAAAATTAAAAACTTTTGTTTAAAACATTTAAAAACTACGACATCATTTTATTAGTTGCTTCAAATACTCATTTTGTTTGGGTAAATAGTAATTGCATTATTATCTGAGTCACGTCCATTAGGTGGATGAAACGGGAATTGAATTGCAAAATATAACGATGAGCGAACATTGTAGGCTCCTGAAATACTTACCCTAGTTTCGTAATGCGATTATAACGATAATAATTCATCATTTTCTATACAAAACGAAATTGTGTTCTTCAATTAGTAATATTACCTTCTCCTAAAAATATCTCTCTTGTAAATGTCGATGTAAACAACTACAAATATTTATTACATAATTTTTTACCAGAATAAAAATAAAACATCGATTTTTTTAAGTGAAACTTGTAATGCGACTTTCAACAAGGTTGCGTTAAACGTTTAACGCTACCATGCAGGTGATATGAAAGCACTGTTGTGTTAAACGTTCAACACTAGAAACAATATGATTTCACTAACAATCATTTTCTGCCCCTTCCTATTTTCATTTCGACATTACGGAGTATCACTTCTTCCGCGTGGAGAAACTCCACGCACTATTTTTTTTATATATTACAAGCTTCCGCCCGCGACTTCGTCCATGGAATTGTTACATTGGGCTAACGCTAACACGCAGCGGAAGCTCACAAAAGAAAAAAAAACGATTCTTCATTGTTGTTCTGCTCCTATTGGTTTTAGCGTGATGATGTATAGCCTATAGCTTCCCTTGATAAATGTATCTAACAATGAAAGATTTTTCAAATCAGACCAGTAGATCCTGAGATTAGCGCCTTCAACCAAACAAACAAACCTTCCAGCTTTATAACATTAGTATAGATTATCGGTGGCAGCAACTCAAATTTGTTTTTTTTTAAACTTTATTTTTGGCAAACAATCTTTCAGATTATTACTGCCATTTAGGTTAATTCTAAGATAAATATTACACAAAGAACACTATAACTTTCTTATTTCGCCGAATCTAAGGCTTTTCTATTTTATTCTATTGCTTTCTAGCCGCCATTAAAGAATATTTAATCATGCCAACAGAATTTAATGATCGCTTAGACGTTGTAGTTTATCAGTTTTAAACTTTCATCAATTTTTTTTAAATATATTTAGAGAAATACAGCATAAGACTTATAAGAAAATATAAGATGAATATATTTTAGGAGTGTTCATATTTTTACGTGCGTGGTAAGAGTGAAAGCAATTTACTTTGTTAATTGAGGATTCTAACATATCTGTACAACTAGTACAAGCTCGGGTCAGGTAGTAATCCCTCCTTTAGAACAAATTGCTTCACTATCGTTACGTTTGAAGGGTAGACTTCTAATGAAATTCTACAAACTGACCCGTCTTAAAGATTGCTATCGTATTTCTTAATATCTCAGATTAACATCTCTGATTAACGTATTTTGTTACATTTCAAATTAATTAATAATATGACATTTTGTTTTGCCGACTGTATTATTCTAATATCACAGACAACCATAATTTGAGATCCCTTCAAAGAAAACTTTCATTTTATTTCCTGTAAACTTATTGGTTTAAATTAAGAAATTAAATTTTCAATTCCCCATTTGATTAAGAATTGTAATATCTATTTTAAAAGTAATGGTGCCGTTCGTTCAGTAATTATTTAATAAAGGACATTCTCATCTGTGTAATTATTATCAAAATCAAAAATACTTTACTCAGTTGGCTTTATGAAGGCGCTTGTGAAACAAAAGAATTGATGGACACGAGCATATTCGTCGCCCTGGCAGTTTAAACTGTATATACCCATGTGGTGGAGGTACATTGTGTCGATGCGACATCCACAGTTCGTCAGGGAGGGTCTAACACCCACTCCTCAGATCGTAGGCAGGGCCTCTAGCAAGGCCTACACTTGTCGGGGGAGCAGATGCAGTGCCTGTCGGCAGTTACTGTTCCTCCGCCTAAAAAAGTTTATGAAAGCACCATTCTAAGCAATCATTCCTCCCCCTCCCTCTGACAAGACACAGGCGGTCAACGTACAATGTGTATGGACGGTGGCGATCACTTAACACCAAGTGACTCACCTCTTCGTTTGCCTCTTATGATATAAAAAAAAAAAAATAAAAAAACAAGCACATTGTTTTAAAAAATCACCTTATATATTTTTTTATGATCGATCGAGTATCTGCTTGATAACTAGGATGTTTTCGAACCGGTGGTAGAATTTTAGCGTTTATTAGTGCCTTCTAAGGATCTAAATTTAATAAAGTATTATGATGGAACATGTCTTATATTTTGGATTTTTGTATATATCACTCAAAAATTCTGTGAGGTTTAAGTATAACTTACATTGAAATGCAATAAAACATCTAGTACATTCAGATTATTCGATGACTCTTTATTTACACAACGACGATTCGGCTGAAATGTTCAATAGAACCATACACGCGGATCACAGGGATGTAATTTCTATAATCCATTTCGAAGCTTATAACATATTTGACATTTAACTATGTAACTATACTCTAGATAAACTTGTAGAATGTTGTCTTGTCAAAGAAGATGCAACGTTAATGAACACGTCTTCGTTGCCAAGATCAAGAATGAACGACATCGAAACTATAAAATTTAGATTATTAACAATTTTCAATATGTATTTGAAGTATATAAACAATAAATCTGATAACAATTTTATGGACTACAAATTACGTTACAATATATTTATTCTATGCAGTCAAATCTTTTACTGAAGCTGAGACCGTGTGGTTAGGAGTTTTTGGCGGGATCTTAGTCTGTCATGTAGGGGATTTTATATTTTATTCATAATCTTGTGTTATTTGACTCTATATTTTGTAAACTTGGTGGTGTTTTACGTAATATAGATTATTGTGCATAAGTGAATTGAACGGAAAATAATACCACGGAACATGAAATTTTGAGATGCCACAAAAACTCCTTAGAAGGTTCTAACAAGGAATCCACCATCTTGTTAGAATATTGAATATTGTACTATAACGTCCATTGAAAGAAAACACTGACATTGGTAAGTTCTTCTGCGGAGCCAAAATAATAAAAAGAAGAAGACACCGTGTGGTATATAATTTATAATCTGTATGCCCTTTCTCTAACGCTACTACATTCATACCTGCGTAAGGAAGCTTCGGCTACTAGTTGCGCTAAAAACTAACCTCAAAATGAAATCCGATGAAGACGCAAAAAATCATTCGAAGTTCTTTGTCATTGGAATCATAATTCGAAACCAGCGTTTCCAAGTTCCTGTCGTGTCTATAAACCTGCGCCTATCGTCAGACAACCCTTGAGTTCATAACCTATAAAGATAATGTGATCCCACACCTGCATTTATTGCGACCATAGACAATATCTCGTTTCGATTCACGCAGGTATGGAAGTAGCCACTTGAATCTTTTTTAACGTGGAGGCATTTAAAAAATCACATAACTTGCATACTATTTACACAATCCATATCTAAGTATTTTAGAATAATTAATCGATGACAACTTTTAATGAGCATTGTATGTAATGTATATTATAAAAATTAACATACAGTTATTATACGTGTTAATATGATTACATATAATATGAGACACAACAGTCAGAAATACAATATTAATTTTTGAAACAATTACCATAAGTTATTATCAAAAGATCATTTTTAGCTTGAGAAATATACTAGTCTCAGAAGTAGTACTTGGTTTTAAGATATGTTGAAACATGTGTCCTTTCTGGAGGAGTTCAACAAAAACAATTAGGATTTTATTACTCTACTAATTATCGTACTGTAAAAAATATTATCTTAAGATAAAATGTAAAAACAAAAAATGGCTTCTATTATGTTCATCTTGGCCCCAACAAAAATGGTTAGATTAATTATATTAATATTAGTGCTCGGCTGAATTATCTTTATGGCGCATGTAACGTGTAATACGGATGCCAATAATACCTTCGCGTAAACTAAATAAACATTTCAAAGTTGAAATAAAAATCATAGTGTATCAAAATAAAAATCTACATCCACTATTTCTACAAGATACATAGTTTCTCATTTGAATAAATATTATAACATAATTTAATATTATTAAGTTGGCAGTGCTGTATCATATCTATATCAAATGACCAGTATATATTATGAAAGAGTACCTATGACAATTGACAGTGGAAAAAATTGTACTCGCCAAATAGTAAATATAGTTTTGCGGTCGTCAGGACTTGTTATTACGATATATTCTCACGAAATCTTTGTATAAGTAGCATTATTATTGTTGTTGTATTGTTTTTGTGTTGTATATATAATTCATGAAAAAAAATAAGGTTACATGCTTAAACAAAATGTAGAAGCAGTCGTTCTGCATATCTGCCTCTATACAGAACACTCATATTAAGTATCAATTAAGTAAAACTTTATGCAATTAATTTTTGTATACTAAAACCGCTTTCGTTAGCTTGACTACATAGTTGACATTACTTTGAGGAACAATAAATATCATTATGTCACATCTAACATATTAAAACATAATAAAAATTAAGAGTTCGTCACGGTTTTATGTACAGTGGTTCATAATTTTTCTAGCAATTTCTAAAATTGCCATTCTGTACAGTAGAACGATATAGATAGAATAATCGATGAAAATCTAAAGGTTACAATGTCTATACCATAATACAACCTTCAGTTACCTTTCTAAATTATCTCTATAATATGCATAATAAATAAAATTGTTACTTTCAACAAGGGGAATCTAAAATTAAGGTTATCTATTCTACCGGTAACTATTCGTAATAAACTAAAAGTATGCTGTGATAAATACAGTTCTATGTTGTGAAAATCTAAGATGTATTTTTTCTATCCTAGATAAATTAGTTTACATTCTATATGCGCAAATGTGTAACCATCTGAAATACACTACAATTCTCCAAATAGTTATGGAACTGTAAGGTAAACAACAGAGATCAGGCTTTAAATTGTTTTAGTAACAACGACTTCAAAACTAAATATTTAGAACCTGTAAGTGTTAGTAAAATACTTAATATAATTCCTCTTTTATAGCTATTGTTTGGCATCAAATATCACCAAATTTGAGCTATTTGACTAACGTATATAGTTATTTAAATATTTTCTTGAAAATGTTTCGATGAAATATATTATGTAATCATTACCTTTCATTATGATATGTAAACACAATAACTTTTTCGTATTGTATAATATTTAACACTTAGATTTATTAAATGTTTAAGGTACAGTGTAGGATACTATTTAATGTAGTCTGAGAATTTGGATTTCTAATTTATTAAGTTATATTACAACGTAAATGGCAAGATGTTTTATAGACGCTAAATTATTAAAATTATTGTAATATTACAAGTAAAAATAATAAACATGGTAAAAACAATTCTCTTAATTGTTTATTTTTTTTCTTATGTCAAAGGTATCAATTTAAGGATAGAGAGACGGAAAAGGAACAATATTCTTATATTACCTATTTACAGTATGAGAAAAAAGCAAGGCGTGCGCGGAGAGTGTCGGAATCGATATAATTCTATTCGATTTGTCGGCGGATATTTCATGTATTCGCACGTCCTTAGAAATAATCACCGCTTTATTTAACGTTCAAATCACAAGACAACAAGTATCGTAAGGCCAAAGATTATTTGCAAACATTTTTACATCCATACAAAGATATGATAACGCTCGACATAAAACTAAAACGTCTCTCTAATGACTAGTTTCCAGTTATCTAACGATATAAGAACACTTTTTGCCTCTTAAAATTAATACAAAACAAACCACTACGCCTCGGTAATACACTATAGACGACATTTAATTATAATTAACTATTAGTTCTAGTATGTCGTTGATTGCTTTGCTGGAGATCAGATGTGTTCGTCTTGTACATCTGTCGAGAGAAAAAGAACATTTAATATATTCCAACAAATTCGCGAGTCATATAACTTTGATTCAACTATATTTTGGGTTTCATTAAAGTTTGCTCTTATAATTTTGATATTGTTTTTAAATACCAAAGATCCTGTAGAGTTTAGGTTAATTACAAATCTAAATAGTTTTTATGTTTTCCTATGATCTATCTAAGGTCTCTAAAAAGCATAGTAAGCGTAGTAATTAAAGCAACCACGTATTAATACTACAAGCCGAAATAAAATGTAATAATAATCATTAGGTAACACACATAAATGCTTTCTGTAGATTACTTATGTTTGTACAATTCATTAAATTCTCGTAAAAATTCTTAATCCATGACAAGCATAATATTTATGCATATACATGAATTATTATTAGATAAGCATTAAATAAAGAAAATAATTGGACATTCATGTAGTTCCGTTTTGCTAATCAAAGAAAAGAGGGCAATTTACAATACCTATGTATACATATGTGATATATATTGTACGTATATATAATTTCATGCAAGGAAATCTCGTTACTTAGTCCTTTTTAATCGTATCTTCTGTGGTAATCATATATTTGTTATGTGTTCTAGTAAAGTTTTACAATTATGATTGTGATTTAAATTTATAACACGCGAAATGTTCCTACAAACCTATTTTCTGTGTAAGACATCGAAGTATCAGGAATATAATTAAATACGAATTATTCTTTATAAATAAATTAATATATTTAACATCACAAGCAATTTAATTGTTTTTTAAGTCAATGAAGCAGGAGTGTCAGATACACAAGGCGATCTGTGGACACTAATGAGGGTAGAGTGCAGTGTGTGTGGGGGCTAGGGGGTGGGGGGCTGGGGGTTGTGTTTGTGGTTACATGCACTTCGAACGTGACACACGGGTAACTACTGGGAGAGTCGGACAACACCCATTCTACTTACGGCATACGTTACAGGACTCGTCTCACTCCCATATAAATGTTCCTTGAAAATCCAATTAGAGATCGTGTTGTTATATTTTGTGAGTCAATGATCTTTTTCTCCCCGAAAATTTTGTTACAATTAAAAATATGTATATAGATATGTTTTATTTAAAATTTAAACTTAAAGGTATAACAATTTTAAAGTTTTACAGTCGACTGCGTCATAACGAGATTTGACTGCATGAATTTATTATAAGAAAATCTACGTATCAAATCACTATAATTATATAAACTGAAATATCAAATGGACAAGACATATTCACAGCTTATATTCTACGGAACTATAATTAAAATATTTCACCTAAGCCTAAAGTTAGAGACTATCTAATTAATTTAACTCGTGCCAATAAAATATAAACGTGACAATTTGAAGATACACGGTGTTGTTACAACAAAGTCAAATACGTATTGAATACTTGCTTTAAAAAGGTTACGTTTTAAATGTACCGCGCTCGCTGATTGTTCGCCATCTTGCTCTTCTGTCTCGCTTTAGTTAGGTTAGGTTAGACTTGGGAAAAAAGGATAATGCGAACTTGCTTCGGGTGAGCGCGGTGCATTTAGCACGAAACCTTGTTAAAGCAAGTATTTAATACGTATTTAACTTTTTTGTAATAACACCGATAGCGTTTATTTTGACTTTTCATAATAATATTTAAGATGCATAAAGAAGAATCGTTGTAGCGACTTAATGCTATGTTGTCTGTAAATACTAGACATAGTTTAAATCTAAATCATGACCTTATTCGGTAAGAAAGAATACACTATTTTAGTTTACAATTGAATGAGTATTATCTAGAAACAGTAATTAGATTTCATATCACTAAGAGTATATCTAAGTCAGTCTAGTAGGAGTTATAGGTATATTAGACGAAGACACGTGCAACAATAATAAGACGTGTGAGGTAGGATTGAAGTTTTATATTGTGATCTTAATATTAACGGAATTTAATTGCCGGGTATGGAATCCCACTTAATGCAGGGTACACTTGAACATAATGGAATGAAATGAATTAAGTTATAAACTAATTGAAGAGTTCAGCGTAATTGGAAAAAAGTTTATTTCTTAGTTAATTACATTATTATGTATCTCTCTGTTTCAGATAGTGACAATATAAGAAAATCTTAATAAGAACATACTGAAAATAAATAATTTAATATAGTTTATTAATACACGAATAATATTAAAATACATTATAAACTCGAGTTTTTTTCTTCCTCTTTAATTAGTTTCATTTCGACCATGATTATTTATGTCAGTAACATGTCGTTGTTTTATAATAATTTTAATAATATTTGAAAACTACAATTAACGTCACATTAAACTTTTTATTCATATATACAAACAGATATTATTTTTGTTTTTAAATTCCTTAATATAAATCTGATATTAAAACGGAATGAGTATTATAATTTGATGTTTGCTTAAAATCTATATTAACTAATATTGTTAGAGTAACCCAATTACCTTTAGAGATAAATGAGCAACAAAAAATATAGGTATTAGATTGCAAATCAGTATAAATAACATGCGTTTGATTACGAGAAAGAAAGACAGAGCAAACGATCTTGTTTACAAGTCGTGAAGAAAGAATGATAATTTAATAACCTTTAAATAATGCAAGTTTAATATTTAAAAAAAAAACATGTATACTTTCTCAGGTTGTGTAATTAAATAATTCTAATCGGTTCTGTTAAGTGGTTCGGAAACAACAGGAATGAAATAGAATAAATAGTTGTTCCGAACGTCCAATTTAGTATTAGGTATTGATGCAGTTGCAAATCGGGCATACATTTATGCGAGAGTGAAAAGAAACATTAAATAGTGATAATCAAGATAAATTTACCTATCAATAAATTGTATTCGAAGCCTTATAAAATACAATTTAGATCGCAGTCCGCGGTCTGAGTAATTTTTTACATTTGAAGAACTAAACTCAATACGAATGATCGACGAAATCAACGTTCCGTAAGAGACATTTGAATGAATCTACTTTTACATACGTAATTATTTTATAATGTGATGAAAGTGGTTTTTAATAGTTTACATGTTGTATTGATGACTTCCTTTAATTTGTTGTATATTATACGTATAACGTATAATGTATAAATTGTTTATTCGTTCAAATTTTAAATTAACGGAGCAGTTTTTCACAATGTTGTCAGAAGTTGTTTACGAGGTTTCGAATACAGATTGCGTATACAATAAGTATATTCTGTTTCTTGTTATTTATCCTGATGTATTTTTTTCTTTTAGTAAATACATATCGAGGTTAAAAAACTGTACTCTGTACGGAATGTTTCCTAACTGAAAAGATGACTGATAACTTAAAACCACATATGCTTTTAACCGTCTTCGAAAAAGGAGGAAGTTACTGTGTTCGGGTGTATGTATTTCGTCTATATGATATGATTTACGTAGGACGTAGGATTTTTTTAATTGTTTTTTTTTCTTTATATCCTAATCATTTATGACAATATGAGATATGCATAAAATATGATGATAATGTATGTATATTTTTTTTAACATGGCGAATTTTCTAAACAGATTTATTTTGAAATAAGTTATAAATACACATATTACAGTCACATTATATATAGGATATTAATGAACTGACAGATAAATTATACCACAAAGGAAATATATTTGGGATTTTTTAACTAAAATACAAGGTGAAGGGAACAATTTATTCGAGTAGCGGAAGGAAACAATTATGAAAACAGAACGAGGAAAGAAATCTTAAGAATAGATTAAATCCTGGTGAGGGACGAGTACCTCTCACAATTTATTATGAGTTATTTATTCAACACTTTTAAGACTCCAAATAATCACTAGTATTTATATCACTTCACTAATCAAACTTTCGTGTACTAAAGTCCTCGTTTATCTTTTTGACCGCTCTGAATATAGTTGCGCAATACACAAAATTAGGTATAAATACGTATTATATTATATGTAATTAATTATATAGTACCTGGGCGACCGAGCCTAGCTCGGTTCTTTAAAAAACATTTTTAAATGAAAATAAACTCTTAGGTTTGCCTTATAAAATGAACATTTTTGTATAAATAAAAATATTTATAAATATATCTCTTCTGTTGACATTCGGATGCGAACTGAGGTTATACGGATTTTAGAAGCAACCGATTTCCATTTGAGCTATTTTGTTTTGACAGCGGCGGCGAAGCTAGATCAATTTATCGTCCCCGAAAATACATACATACTAAGTTCCAGGGAAATAGATGACGCCGTTTCCGAGATCCTGAATATATATAAATATAAAAATATACAAGAATTACTCGTTTAAAGGTATTAATAATAATAAATATATAACATAAATACAACTTAAGGATAAATAATTGCCAATCATAGATTCGTGTAATTATATCTTAACTCTGTTTTGTATTAAACTATTGATTTTATTACGGGGAAGCCCGAACTTACGGCTACGTTCAGAGCGGCCATTAGATTTGACGAAGGCTGTAGGTACGTACGAGTCCATTCATATCAAAAATCCGAATTAATCTAATTAATACTCAAAGTATTTCATTTTAAATTCATTAATTTAACAACCAGCTAAATATCAACTATCGCAACCTTTTATCTAACAACCTCTTTTGGTACCCTCTTATATATTTCAAAGGCCATGCTCTGTAGGCCGAAACGCGGAATAAAATTGCTTGCGATAGAAAGTTTGAAGAAAATAAACGGTAACATTCTTGTTTGTGTTGTTTGGTTATTGTTGTAAAACATGTACGGTGTTATTACAAAAAAGTTCGTTAAATACGTATTGAATACTTACTTTCAAAAAGTTTGGGTACTTTAGTATTAAATGCACTGCCCTCGCTGAACGTTCGCCATCTTGCTCTTTGTCTCGCTTTACTTAGGTTAGGTTAGACTTGCGAAAAAGGGTAACGCGAATTGGCTCGGATGAGCACGGTGCATTTAATACGAAAGTACCCAAAACTTTTTAAAGCAAGTATTCAATACGTATTTAACTTTTTTGTGATAACACCGCTAACATTGTGGCTGGGAGTACTATTAATTGTAAATGTTGCTATGTAACGGTTAGTAATAATTTAGTAATAATCAGATTGTTTTAAACGCCATCTATGTGGCTTTTTTAGAACTGTTCGTTGTTATTTTTTTTAACATTATCTTAACGTAATTACTTAAATTGATCTATATGCATGAAATTGACGATTTGTGTGTAAGTAAAAATTTCATTAGATGAACAATTTATTTTTAATATTGATTTTTTAACAATAATTTTCAATATACAAGATATCTCACGATTGTTCTATTTATTTATTTTTTCGTACGTACGAATTCTATTCTTATATTACTATATAAATGAATCTGCAAAGTAAAACTCAATTGAGTCAATATTGGCTAGACGTCAGAACTCGTTTTCCTATTGTCTAAGTCGTTTACTGGGGTGGAATGTACTTAAGAGAAGATGAGCTATTAAGAACAGTTGATATGGTACGACGGTAAAGACGTGTGCCCATATTGTTGTGTGTTATTTAAGTACGCTGTGAAATTTTATAGACCAGTGTACTAAAGTTAATACCGGTTTAAACGTTAAACAGTTTTTTAATATACTGAACATGAACTGATAAAGACGAATAACAAATTTATAAGTAAAGTATGTTTTTTAGAGAATTATGAGTTTTTATTTGGACATACATAAAGTTCATAGAATGATGGCTTTTTGTTTGTAATTTTATTTAAAAAAATAAGAATTTCTAAAATTTTCTAATTAGAATATCTTCTGAAAATATGAGCATAGCAATTTTAAACAAGTTTTATTTAGAAAATTCTTTTATATAATATTAATCGTGTTCTGTTAGGCGTGAGCTTATTGATTCAATGAATAATATTAGCTATTGTTTTAAACCATATCAGGATAACAGTATAGCAACTTTTATAAATATAACTTGGTAATAAAATGTTTTGCATTTGAAGATCTATGTGGTGAAAGATTATGAGAGACAATAAAAATTATAGGTGGGATAAGATTAAAGGTAACTCTCAGAGAAGTCAAGGTCTGAGACGGAGGCGCGTGAGGAACGCGTGTAGTTAGTGGAGGTGCCGTAGTCAGAGGTAGCCGTAGCGAGGTCCGCGAGTACTCCACCACCCGTACCTTGGGTCACGCCGTCGGCGGCCGCCGCTTCTCTCTCAGCCAACTTCTGTTTCAGCACCCGAATTCGCTCCTCCTTCTACAATCAGCACTCGTTGTACAATTTAATTTAACTAGACAAGTAGTTCAGTCATCGATTCTATTATTTTCCCTTTATGTCCTTTAATAACCTTTTCTAGAGCCATAGCTATCAAAGAGTTTTTTTTTTTCGAAATGACTACGCTATTAACCCATCAAGGTCTTAACAGCTTCACCGGATTACTACGCTTTCAATGAGTAGGATTAATAAATCATAACAAACGAATGCATGTTCTCTACATCTATAGACGGAAGGTAAACTTGATTGTTGGCGTGGCGACGCAAAAAACGAAGTTTGCACTATTGACGAAATACTCAAAAGTATTTGCAACCCTATCTGTATAAACATAAGATTCAAACAGTTTTGTCGGCCACTCGTTCTACTAGTGTTACGCAGCACTTCGACCTAGCAGCCTTTGATAAATGCCGCCAAACACATCATATGCCTAGTTGAATATTTGTATTTAAGAAAAATGAATATTTATGTAATAAAATAAATAATAAACAGTTAATATGGAACAAATTTGTAATGCTTTATCTTTTCATTGTGCCATAGTTGATTCCTGCCGTAATCTATTCTTCTATGCATATAACTTATATAAAACAATTTGATGTTTCACATCTGCCAGGAATCCCGTGACGGCTCAATTTTTTAAAAGTGAAACTTTTCGTCCATGGCTCCATTTTTTCTTCCATCTATTTCAATTCAAAAATTCTTTATTTAGTTTAGGCCCTAATAAGGCGCTTATGAACGTCAAAAACTACCACCGGTTCGGAGACAACCCAGCCATCCAGCCAGCCGTGATAGCGATAAAGTGAATGGCGCTCGGCAGACCAGCCAAGGCCAATATAAAAATAATTCAATGATTTAAATAAATATTGTGCCCAGTTTTTGACATGTCTCTATCACCGGAATCATTGTATTTATTATATACTAGCTGTTACCCGCGGCTTCGCACGCGTTTTTTTAATATATTAAATAAATTTAAAATTGTGATTACACATCAAGTGTAAATTACAATAATACTATTTCAAAAATATTTGTATCACACGCACATCATCTACTGTAACAGGTAACGTGTACATTATGTATGTGAATACTAATAGTGTATCGAATGGGATGGAATTATGATCATCCACATAACTGGAATTTTAAACTATATATCACCCTCAGTGCTCACACTATATAAGAAAATAATGAAAATATGAAGCTACACATTATCGAACAATATTAAATAAAACAGCTAATTAGTTACTTATTTGCCCGTAAAATTCCCGTTCAAATATTACTTGTAGTCCGGTGAAGCTGTTAAGCGTAGTTATTCTAAGAAAAAAAAAACATTCAAATAGGTCTAGTCGTTTCGGAGATTACCCGGGACAAATAAAAAAACAGACATATCGACAGAGTTAAAAAAAATGTTGATGTTTGTAGCATCACAGATTGTATTCACCAAAAATAATTTATTTTAATATAAATTACACTCACTTTACTTTTATAATACGTAATATATCACAAATAAAAAATTGGCAACAAAACTAATGTAGAATAGAGTTTTTTAAGAGTGTTTGGCGGGATTTCAGTCTGTCATGTAGTGGATTTTATATATATTTTTTTCATAATATTGTGTTACATGATTCTGTATCGTGTAGAAATTGGTTGCGTATTATATAATATCTTTCGTTTATTTTGCATAAGTGAAATGAATGAAAAATAAAACCACGAAGCATTAATTCTATGGTTTTGAAGATTAAGAAGATAAAAAATTACGTTATATTATGTAGAGGATTCGGCGCTTATACCTTTACATTAACTTGGACATAGAAGAAAACTAATTATATTGACAACTTCAGAATTGGCTGTATGGATTAATTCCTTCGACTGTCTTATTGGACGAATATTATTACTACTAAACTTTCTGAATAACAACACAAAATAAACTTAAGAAATGTTTGCGATATAAACGTAACACGTATAATTAAAAATCGAAAACAAAACTAACGTAGAATAAACTTTTTTAATAGGAATACAAAATAAACCATGAAACTATTTTTGATAGAATGTTATCGCGTTACCATGGCAACGCATATAATACTAACATTAACACGCAGCGGGAGCTTCCAAAATAGCCCGATTTTGAGACATTCTTCATTAGTGCTCAGCTCCTTTTGGCTTTAACGTGATGATATGTAGCCTAGAGCCATCCTCGATAAATGAGCTATCTAACACTAAAAGAAACTTTTAAATCGGATCACTAGTTCTTGAGATTATCGCGTTCAACCAAACAAACAAACAAACAAACTCTTCAGCTTTATATATTAGTATAGATTACGTACTCTAATACGCAGATTAAAATTAAAATTTATAGTTATTCTCTCTTTACTGTATTTTGATGACGTATGGTTACTTAAATCGTGACAATAGACTGTTCAATTTAGCATGGACCGACTTAAAATATTTAGAGAATTTACATCTGCCATTTTTTAATGCAGACGTACTAGGTTTGGGTATTCCTAAATAATAATCTTACTTCGATATTTGAATATATCCAATAGCTTTTTAAATATAGAAAACCGTAATAAAATATCAATCCTCAAAGTTGCGGTAATTATGAAGAGTTTTGAAACTGAATCCTAGTTCAATTGGATTGAACATTGCCGTTTAGTAGGTAGTAGAGCCACGCTGAAGCCATTATTGGTTTCAACATAAAAAGGTCAGCTTGCCCGGGGTAGTACCATCCGACCCACAGAAACACCGACGCGAAGTAATAGTCCTTGCATTGTTACGTTGCTGGAGGCCCATCTGCCCTCCCTTTCCGCCTTCCTCTCCCTTACTCGTCATCCTCAATCCTTCCCTTTACTACCAAACACAGGCTGCAACGCACTTGTAACTCCCCTGGTGTTGCTAGTGTCTATGGACGGCGGTGATCACTTAACATCAGGTGACTCGCATGTTCGTTTGCCTCCTATGATATAAAAAAGTAGTATGAATATAGGCAACGTTGTTTAAAAAAAACAGATCCCAGAACTGATAAGTATGGACGGGCATTTGAGCATTTGACTAGTTACCTGTGCGATAAGCTTCTGTAATTCCTCGTTTTCTTTGACCAGTTCCCTGTAACGCTCTTCGTCGGCGGGTGCCGAACCAGAACCAGAACCACGTCCGGTCTCAGCGCGCTCAGTTGGATGACGGATCACTTCTATTACCTAAGTCAATATATAATAAATAAATAACAATCCAATCCTAGCCGTTTCTATTACTTCTAAGTCATCATATTTAAATGATTATTGATAATTATATCTGCTTTCTTAATAATCTTACCTGCTAGCTACTTTACTAGAATATGAAAAATAAGGGTGCTGAAATGACAACTTTCGTGAATGTTCCATTTATTTGTAACTAGCCTCTGCCCGCGACTTCGTTCGCATGGAACTTAAGGCTAATGATAACACTCAGAGGAAGCTCTCAAGAAAAAAAAAAACGATTTTTAAACATTCTTCATTGGTGCTTCGCTCCTAATGGTTTTAGGATGATGATATATACCCTATAACCATTCACGATAAATAAGCCATATAACACTGAAAGAACTTTTCAAATCGGACCAGTAGTACCTGAGATTACTCTCTACAACCTCACAACGTCACAAACTTTACCTCTTTATAATATTAGTATAGATTGTAGGTTAAGCACATTAAAGAATAACCCTGACCATGTATAAGAATGTATGAAAATATATTATATTCATCTCTTTTCTTTTTCGTGAGATCATTTTGTTCAGTATGCAACAAACATTTGATATTATCATTAAGATTTTTAGTATGATTTATTTTAGTAAAATAATCATTTATTAACTTATGTCCATCATAAACAATAAATGGTAATGCATGCCTACTATACTATAATACATGCTAAGTAATTTTGAATCTCATCCATACAATATCAAACATAAACCTTTTTTTTTATTGAAGCACGACAAAGTGACTGCACTATGCCTGATGGTAAGCATAGTACAATCCAAGAACAGTGGCGACCACCGCGAGACAGATCATCCATCGTCGGTCGCCGCTGTCATGCCGGCCATAATGACGAAAGTCTCCCGGTACTGGATAAGCACAGGCTGATCCCGAAACGCGACGCGCAAAAGCGAGTCACTATGACGGGCTTTTTCGCCATGTACATGGTGGTTGCGACCCAGTCGGGCTGTATAACCCTACCACCCCGCTATCGCCATTGCCTCGTTCGTTGATCAGCAGGGTGCACCACGTGCAAGTGAGGTTGGCTTGGGTGTCTCAAGTCTTAAGATGTTACTCGACACCCCTTACACCCAATTTCTGTTAATGACTTCTTACACGGTAAAAAGTAAAAATTAAACCGGAAAATAATAATATCCAACAGTCAACAGTTGAGATTAATTATACCTTGTATAATATGAACAACATCTGTGAAAGTTCTATTGTTATTAAATCATTTCCAGAAACATATATTCACAAGCTTATAATTGAATAGCCTCTGCCCGCGCCTTCGTTCGCGTGGAATAGTTACTTTGGGCTAACGCTAACACGAAGAGGAATCTTTCAAGAGAGAAAAAAAAACGATTTTGAAACGTTTTTCATTGGTGCATCGCCCCTGTTGGTCTTATCGTGATGTTAAACCTTCCTCAATAAATGAGCTATATAACATTGAAATAATTTTTCAAATCGGATCAGTAGTTCCTGAGGTAACCCACTACAACGTCACAAACTTAACCTCTTTATAATATTAATATAGACTAGTATAGATACATCTTTATTGCTGTAAATGACTTCTCACAAGGTAAAACTCAAGAATTAAACCGAAAAAAAAAACAATATCCAACAGTCAACTGTTGCATACTAATTATGCCTATTATAACATGAACAGAGCCGCTTACAATTTTATTTGTGCAATTTTTATTAAATTATTCACAGAAACTTATAACTTTAACTTAACTCGTCTATAAATAATTTGTAAATATTATTTGCAATTAATAATAGCTTTCTTTACCTATGAAATTGCCGTTCTGCAGTACTGGCGATTTCAAATCAAAATAATTTTTGTTTGGTTAAGAATTCTAATTTCATATTAATTTTATTTTAAAATCATGGAATTCTTTTTCCAAAAGTAGTCATTTGTTTATAGATTAGTGTTACATTTTTATCGCATTTCAATCTACACACATCAAAAAAAGTATAAGCAACATGCGTGATATTACAAATGTTACCATTTATATTAATTAATTTCTAAGTATTTACTCAAACAAAGTACGTAGGTAAG
Organism: Antheraea mylitta; assembly: GCA_014332785.1. Taxonomy (NCBI): domain Eukaryota; kingdom Metazoa; phylum Arthropoda; class Insecta; order Lepidoptera; family Saturniidae; genus Antheraea; species Antheraea mylitta. The sequence goes on along the minus strand of JACEII010000013.1, from coordinate 6,400,846 downwards.
TAAACTTTTTTGTTATTGGTGACATACTGGCTGGTTGTAATAAAAAAATTGATTATGTTTTGTTTTTTCATAAAATTCAATTGACTGCGAATTTGTTTGAATTTAAGTGAGTTTTAATTGCTACGTTTAGTCTTGATTTTATAATTTTACCAACCATTTAAATAAAGTTAGCGACAAAATTGAATTGTTAGATATTCTTTACGTCATGAAGCGACGTCATTTGATCGCAGATGAAATGCAAAGAGCGGTAGGGATGTTGCAAGCGGGAAGTAATCAATCTCAGGTATCTCGACATTTTGGCATTCATAGAAGTGTTACTTGTCGTCTTTGGCAGCGCTACAATAATACCGGAGAATCCACTGAACAGCATCCAGGCCGTAAAAGGAGTACAACCACTCGGCAAGACCGGTACATACAACTGACTGCAAGACGCCAGCCGATGTTAACCGCTCGAGAGATAAGTTTGAGGCTACAAATTTCAAGTGGTATTGATGTAAGTCCTCAAACTGTGCGAAATTGACTGCATGAGTACGGCCTACGAGCTCGACGCCCAATCAGGTGCCTATCGATATGTCACGGGAATCGCGCTCGTCGATATGAATGGTGTAGAGAGCGCATAACATGGACCCAGGAACAATGGGATAAAATTATGTTTTCCGATGAGTCGCGATTCGGGTTTAAGCCTGATACAGATAGGATGCGAGTATATCGTCGGCCCGGAAATACTGAAAGGCTAAGGTGCGTTCAGGAAGGTCATCCATACAGCGGCTCAACAGTTATGTTATGGGCGGGTATTATGAAGAACAGGCGAACTGAGCTCGTTTTTGTAAATGGAAACATGAATGTTTAAAATTACATTGAGGATATTCTCAGACCTTATGTCTACCCATTTGCACAAACCTTTGGCTTCGATTTTAGGTTAATGCATGACAATACGCGTTCACATACAGCTCGGGGAACCAGTGAATACTTTGCAACGGAGAACATCCGGGTATTGCCCTGGCCTGCACAATAGCCAGATCTCAACCCCATCGAGCACGCATGGGACATGCTCCAGAGACGTGTTTTGAAGGACTTGGACGGAGCGACAACAACCCAACAGCTGAAAGATTTGCTACAATTCCATTGGGAGCGAATACCGCAAGATGACATAAACAATCTCATTAATTCAATGAATAATCGTTGCCGACAAGTTCTGGATAGCAGAGGAGACCATACTTTGTATTAAATTGTTCTATTCTTTCACAATAAATACATTTTCTTTAGAAATTTCATTTGGTAAAAAAAAGTTTAGTTTCTTATGTATCTTAGTTTCTACAGTATATTCTAATATTGTTCATTTCTGTTATTAAAAAAACTTATAAAGACAACAGCTGTTATTTTTACATCATAGAACCCTAAAGATATTATTTTAAAAATAAAATACAACGTTATAATGTGAAGAACCATCCTAAAATTTAAATTAGTACATGTTGCTTAGACTTTTTTGATGAGTGTATTTTGGATCATGGATACGGATACGTTAAAAATTCGAGTAATTATGGAATATGAGTATCGTCGTGTCAGCAAGGCGGCACAAGCGGCATGCAACATCAACGACGTTTACGGAGCTAACACTACAAACCAACGCATCTCCTTTTATTGGTTTACTCGCTTCCGCTCTGGAAATTCCGACCCGCAAAATGAACCTCGCGGTCGTCCGAAGACTTTGGTCGACAATAACGGATTAAACGCGATTGTGGAAGCTGATGGTACACAATCTACGGCTGAATTAGCAGTAGCTTTCGACGTTAGCGTCAAAACAATATTGGTCCATTTGCATCAAATTAGAAAATTGCTGCCCCACGAATTCAATGATCGCCAGCGCGAAGTACGCGTCGAGACGTGCCTTGCACTGCTCAACAGACACACAAATGAAGGAATTTTGAACCGCATTGTTACCTGCGACGAAAAATGGATTCTGTTTGATAACCGAAAGCGCTCATCAAGTTGGTTGGATCCTGGTTCAGCACCTAAACAATGCCCCAAGCGAAAACTTACCCTTAGAAAATTGATGGTCACTGTGTGGTGGTCTAGCGCCGGTGTGATTCATCACAGCTTCTTATCAAATGGGGTGAGTATTACTGCAGATGTGTGCTGTAAAGAACTGAACACAATGATGGAGAATCTGGCACGTCTCCAATCAGCATTGGTCAATGCTCGTCTCCGCTGTTCTTGCACGACAACGCGCGACCTCATAGTGCACAGCAGACGTTCTCCAAGTAGCAGGAACTGGGGTTGGAAGCTCTCCGTCATCCGCCCTACTCACCAGACCTTGTGCCTACAGACTACTACTTTTTCCAGAATTTGGAAAACCTTTTGGCGGGAAAAAAATGAAATACCCGAGAGGCAGTACAAAATGCCTTTGAAGAATTTGTTGCCTCCCGTCCAGCTGATTTCTTTAAGAAGGGCATCAATAAACTGCCCTACTGCGTTGGCAAAGATGCATTGATTGCATGGGTGATTACTGCGATTAATACAAATAAAAAGTACATGAAAAAAATTCATTTAATTTTTTTCATACAAAACGGCAATTTCATAGGTAAAGACCAAATATATATTTTAATATTCATTTCGTGATTTAACAATTCAACACGTTATTATTTATTTCATATGTACACACTTTCCTATCTGTCTCTAACTAGCTATTCCTAGCTTCAGCATGAATGGGTCGGCTTCGCCGGGGTAGTAACACCATCTCACAGAAAACCGACCTGAAATAACAGTGCTTGCATTGATGTGTTTCGATCGGTCAGTGAGAGCTCCGGAGATCCACCTCTCCTCTTTCCTTCCTTATCCCACCCCCACCCTAACATAGGCTGGCAACACACTTGCGACTTCCTTGATGATGCAAGTGTTTATGGACGGTGGTGATCACTCAACATCAGGAGACCCACCTGCTCGTTTGCCTTCTATGATATAAAAAAACACAAAAACAAAGTAAGCAATAAATAATGAAAATTACTTACTTTAGGAACGAATATTAGTGCCATGCTAAGGAAACAGCAGAACACGATGGCGAGTGACACAAAAGCGAAGGCCGCATCTTGCTGACTGGCGATTACCAGTGTTACTGGAGCCGTGATTAAACAAAGCACCACTACGTTGTAAATACTCATACCCACGTAGCGGGAGTCATTGATCTGACGAACCTTTACAGATCTTGTCTCATATGCCAAGAATAATCCGAATACTAAAACAAGACCTTTGTACCCGTACATGACACCTAGAAAAAATGTACTTTTACAATTACTGAAGTTAATTGAAGGTTTGAAAAAAAAATGTCTAGATTGTTTCACATAGTTTCCAAAGAAATATCAGTTTGTGGTGAAATATCTAAAATTATAACTCGAACCATATCGACTTAAGAAAGCAGAATTGTCGTAACTTGAAAAACCCAACTTCACACCAGAGCCAAAAACTATTTCAAAACTTCAAGTTTTATTATTTCTAGTGCCTAAGAAACCAAGGTTGTATCAATGAAAAATTGAATCATAGGAAAGCGAGACCCAAACCATTCGAAGCGGTATTTTTTTATACAAGAATATAGTAAAAAGTGACAGCCCAAAATACAAGTTACGACAATTCCGCTTTCCCTCGACGATATATGAAAATCTGTATGTGTATGAAAACAGCGGATCAATAACGCTGCAGTATGTTTCTTCTAACTTCTGAGACATTCTCAATATTATCCTGGTTTTATTGCTTTTTATTGGCTACAGAGCAGAGCGTCCTTCTCTTGAAACCTGTTCAAGACGTTAATGGAAAACAGATCTTGATCGTAACATGAGACTGGCTATCTTTGTTGCAAATAGATTCCAAGGAGTCTGAAGTACTCTCTAAATTATTCCTGGTTATATCCCATTTCATGTTATTAAGCTTTATTTGTGAAGCAAAACATTAAAGGACATAACGAAGAAAATAGCTGTTATAAACGACTTTAGAAAAAGTTTAAACTCTTCCGTTGAAGTTAGTCAACGTCGCAAATTAGTCGAGGTAAAGTTGAAATGAGATTTATGAAACGTAATTTGGTGTTTACGGTTCTTTGTGGTACTTAATGTTAAATCTCATCATTCAGCATGATTGCTGATTGTATCTCTACGAGAGGGTAGATTGGGAGTTTATTTTTTAATTAAAACTTCGCGACAATGAATATGTCTGCCGCCAACTCACGTAAAAGTTAAAATGGGGTTCTGTGATACATTCTATATGGGCAAGTGAAATATTTCGGGCACAAAATACGCTAAAGTTGAAAATTGTTTATGAGTTACGCTGTCAGTTGCCCGACGTGTTGCGATGAAATATCAAAAACTCTTTTTTGATTATTGTGAAGTGTTTTACTTTTTGCAAAGTATTACCTTCTTGAGTGTCTCTGTTATTAGGGCTGTAATTAACTAAATTGTGTTCTTAATGTATTAAGATAATACCAGTATTTATATTTCTATTCTAGTATTATAAATTATCTTGATATTATTTCAGAAGATCACATAATAAGTACAGAAGGTACATAATTTGTAATTATATATATTTATTATAAAACTATTCCTCACCACTTTAATTATATAAGGATATACTATAACTTTATATCTATCTATCTAATCTAACACCTTTAAACGAGCAATTCTTATATATTTTTATATTTGTATATATTCAGGATCTCGGAAACGGTGTCATTGATTTCCGTGAAACTTAGTATGTAGGTAGTTTCGGGGACAATAAATCGATCTAGCTAGATTTTATTCATAAAAAAACTTTTTAACTGAGTTTTCAGGGAATGAAAAAATATAGCTAGAATCAATCAAAACAAAAATAGCTCAGATGGAAATCGGTTGCTTCGAAAGTCCGTGTAACCCCAGTTCGATTCCGAGTGACAGCAGAAAAGATATATTTTTTCTTTTGTAAAATAATGTTAATTTTATTAGGAAAACCTAACAGTTTATATTAATTAAAAATGTTTTTTAAAGAACCGAGCTAGCCTCGGTCGCCAAGTACTTGCATTTAACATTAAATTGAATTGAAATTTCGATTGACATTGAATTATCATTGCTTAAAAGTTATATATGTTATAGAATAAAACCTTAAAAAGCTGGATTTAAATTTATAAAAGCAAAAAGAAACTCTACGTTCCTGTTTCCACGTTGTAATATCTACATAGCGTTAATATTGATTCCTGAGTGATACACAGTTATAACGGATATCCAAATTCTAATAAGACGTGTAGTTCGAAGTTTACACCACATGTATACAACCGCTAACAACTATGTTGCCAAGATGCAAGTCGATATTGTTATAAAGTGAACTAGATGGAAACAAATACAAAACTTACCGAGCCAAACAGCGTTGTGTTTGCTTTCACAGTGCTCAAGTTCGGGTCGTATATGTACATCGTCGTCGTGGTGTCTTGGTGCTTCTAATGGGAATGTTTCTACCCGTCTCTGTAGCGGATCTCTTAGTTGCCATGCTGTTAGTAGCGCTACGTCTACTACTAATAGTCCACCGACCATCGTATATAGCTTCCAACCGTGCATACGTTTCTAAAGGATGGATTTAGGACAAATATTTTAGTTTTTTTTTTCGTGTTTCATTTGTTCATTGCGATTACGTGTCACCATCGCAACAGGTTCCATAGATAAGGAGTTTATTCTAACACATAGAAATATTTTTTTATGCCCAAAGATAGCAAAGAATGTAGGTGGCAGAGTTCTAAACTATTAATGACTTCAACATGAATGGGTCGGCTTGCCCGGGGTAGTACCACCCTTTTACAGAAAATCGACGTGAAGTAACAGTGCTAGCAGATGGTCAGTCAGATCGCCGGAGGCCCACCGCCTCCTTCTCTTTTCCCTCTCTCACCCATCCCCGCAGGCTTCCCCCATATTCCCACTATTCATTCATTCATTTCCACCAACTCATGCTGGCAACGCACTTGCGACTCCCCTGGTATTGCAGGTGTCTATGGACGGTGGTGATCACTTAACCTCAGGTGACCCACTTGTTCGTTTGCATCCTATGATATAAAAAAAATAGGCACACGGCCCGCCAAAACCAAGGTCACGATTGTTGTGTTGTCGACCTTGAAGAGCGCATTCCAGTCTCCTGTTTAAGATCCCCATGATATAACCGTGAGGGAAAACTGTGGAACTAAAATGGTCATGAAAAAGTTTTCTCTGCTAACTGGGTTGTGTGTTGGCTGAAGTTTTTGCGGAAGTTTTCCTAGGAGACTACAGTACGAAGTTCTTTCCGAGAGGAGGTAAACAGAGTGGGCAACGCGCATGTGATGCCTTTGATGTTGCGAGCGTTTATTGGCTCTCCTAATTGCCTTTAATGAGATGGGCCCCACATTTGTTTACCCTTGTTGAGACATAAAAAAATTACACTAAATGGTTGCATAAAATGTCTAATTATGATGTACATCGATTAAAATGCCGTCTCTGTATATTATGAACATAAATAAATAAATATCCTTGTTTAGTCAAGTAAAGTCAAGTCAGTTTGACCTATATAAAGCCCAAGATCTTGCGGCAGACCCAAAAAACGCTGAACGTGGTAAAAGCGGACTTAAGGGAAAATAACCTCACACAGAAGGATGCCAAAGATCGGGCAAGGCGAAGGAAGATTAGTAGGAAAGCGGACCCTGGTACCCGGTCGAGAAAACGCTAGGAAGAAGAAGATTATAAGAGACTACGTACATTTTTATGTAAAATTAATAATGTTGTCATGGAATTATTAATTATTCATATAATAAGTATTCTAGCGATCGTCCGCGATAAAAACAAATAAAACAATTTATAGCATTAACGGATAAAGCATCTTCCTGATAATTAAACAAATCTCAAAATAGGATCAGTAGTTTTTGAAATTACTTTCTACAAACTTTACCACGACTCGTAATATAGATTAATATAAGATAAAGCCTGTGTAATTCGTCGCATATTCTGAACTACATGAACGCAGTTATATAATGAGATTGTAGGAAAGGGGAATTCCAGTTTCATTATAAAATAATGAGATTTGTACCCAATTTCTTTCGATGTGATCATGTCGATAATATTGCTTATTTGATAGGTTCAGGAAACCCTTTAAAAAGAAAATTAAACCAATTATAATATACGAAGGCTAAATATATGAAATCTAAACAAAATGTAATTTTTGGTATGCGAGATGTTGATTTAAGATTGAATTTAAAAATATAAATAGTCGATGATTTCAAAATGTTATTTAAGTAAATATTAAATTAGAAATTTTGTAACAAGCTACAGTTATGTTTGTTTCAATACATAATGTACATATACCATACCTGATACTATATATTTTAGAGTTGTAGCCATAAAAAATAACCCCTTACAATGATTATATTGATTTTATGTTAATTAATTTCTTAAATATTTAGGAACCCTCATAAATCATTGTAATTCCATATGATTATGTATTTACTTAATTTAACAATAAATTACTGTTAATATAATATGAGGTAATTTTTTTCTCGAACTGATTACGCTATTGACCTAGCAAGGTCTTAACAGCTTCACCGACTACTTATATAAGGATATCATTTCGTTCTTTATAAGTGTAATTAATCCGATAAATTATTAAATATAAATATAGCGATATGAAATTAGTTTGTTATATGTAACTTATGAAATAGTGCCTATCTTACATCTTTTTTTTCAATTTTGTTGGTTTCGCACAGTGATCATTTGGAATAGGGAATATAAAGGGGGAGATGGGTGACCGTAATTTTATACAATTCACTACTCACTCCTTTGATGTGTTTCATGAGCTTAGTATATAAGTCGCATAATAAAAAATATTTGTAAGTCATAATGTAGTTACAAGTCAGAGAGTCGTTGTAAGTTCAAAATTATTTAAATGCATGTCAGGAAGTCGTGGTAATTTCAAAGTCGGTTAAATGTATTCAGATTAGCAATCATATGCTGGATAAAATTAACGAACGATTAGATAGCAGACTTCTTCTCCATCAAGCACAGAAGATTGAATGTACATGTTCGAAACTAATCACAGAGTATTATGTGCCCTAGTCTCTTCGTGCTAAGCCTAGCAACTGTTGAAACATATGTTCTAAGTTTTGCTCAGATGTGTTATCGTCGATAATCTTAAAACGATTAAGGCTTATATTTTTTAGATCTTAGTTACATTACTTCATAATCTAGTTTGAGAACTTTAGACTGCTTAATGCTCTATGTTCCCAAGTTTGTTTTAATAAAACTTCTTCATTCCATAGATTTCGGTTAGTTGTATTTTGATATTGAGCTGTATAAAATATTGAATACAGACTGATAGATAACAAACAGCCTAATGGTAAGTTTAGAGGAATATGGCTTAGGAGTTAAATATGGGAGCGAAAAATAGAACGATCCTTATGATATTGCTGGAAATAGATTCTATCAGGCGTATGTTCGCAAAACCAAAACATGTGCATAATTTGACTAATTAAAAACTATTTTATAATTATCTAAGACTATTAGGTATGTCAAATACGTAGAACTTTTTTCTTCGCTCACCCAATACTATTTAACATTAAGTGTAAGAAGCATTTTACGTTGCACGCTATTCTCATCCGTCTAAGAAAGTATTCCTCCAAGTTCTTCCTCCTTTTTTTTTATTAACGTGGGGAAATGCCTAACGAATACCCAACTTCCCGGGGGAGAGGGTGGGCTATGTCCGACTCGCACGGACTACCTCCTACCCGAACTTTATCGTTAGCCGTCTCCAGTATTACGTTTTAAACGAGTTTTATATAAATAATCATATACCTTTGTATCAACTTTAGGCTTGGTCGTGTGTCGGTGCACCCTCCAAACTTTCGTAAACATCGCTCCGTAGGCCATGGAGAACCCGGTTGCTAGGAGCCAAGCTCTGGCTGCACATAGCCCGGGGAAGTGATGTGGCTGCACCCAATGTCCGTCCAAGCCGAGAGCGACAGCGGCACACAAGCATATACAGCAACCGCACAGCATGACCGTATTACAAGCCGGATGAGACCATTGTATCACCCTACAAAATTTATAGTTAATTTTAAATTGTTTAGCCATGTTAAGTGATTTAACAAAAACTTGTACGTAAAAATCTTATGGATTGTTATGGGTTTTCGTTGGTAGAACACGCTGTAGCTATTACTGGTTTCAGCATGAATGGGTCGGCTCACCCGGGGTAGTACCAACCTCTCACAGATAACTGACGTGCTTGCATTGTTGCATTTCGTTCGGTCAGTGAGAACACCGGAGACCCACCTCGCCTGTCTTCCTTCCCTCCAACACCCTTAGCCTCTTCTCTCCAAACACAGGCTGACAACGCCCTTACGACTCTCCTGGTGTTGCAAGTGCCTATGGACGGAGTGATCACATAACGTCAGGTGACCAGCCTGGTCGTTTGCCGCTTATGATATAAAGGGTTCGCGTCACACGGGACTTCGACATGCTAGGGACACGTCACCGATGACGTCGATATACTTGTGACGTATTGTGCTGTGTACATGTAATATTTATATTTTGTATAATTAACTTGTCCAGCCCATCATATTTTCGATTAATTAATAAACAGTATAAAAATGTATGTAATTATTGCTTTGCGTGCCAACAGATCTGGAAACCAGGCTAATATCAAAAATTTCAATTTGGAAATTACTAGCCCATGTCCGCGACTTCGTTCGCGTGGAATAGTTATATGGGCTAACAATAACACGCAGCGGAAGCTCTCCAGAGGTAAAAACCCCGATTTTTAAACATTCTTCATTGTGGCTCCGCTCCTATTGGCCTTAGCGTGATGATATATAGCCTATAACTATTTTCGGCAAATGACCTATATAACACTGAAAGAATTATTCAAATCGGACCAGTAAGTAGTTCCTGAGATTACCCCCTACAACGTCACAACATCACAACGTCACAAACTCACAAACTTTACCTCTTTATTATATTAGTATAGATGAAATGTAATATTTTGCAATAATTCATACTTTAATTGATTTAAGATGTCAGTGTGGAGAGGCAGTAATTCTGACTGCTTCGACTTTTTTATGAGATGGTGACGATCCCATCGTGTATAGAGATTGTACTACTTCGATTAAATGTTAGACTTTTTTTTTTTTTCACAAACTGACTACGCTATTGACCTAGCAAGGTCTTAACAGCTTCACCGGACTACAAATGTTAGACATATTACTGTGATCTCGGAATGCGACAAGCAATCTAGTTATACGTGATTAAAGAATCCGTCCTAAAATAGTTAATAGTTAAATGAAATCACGAACAAAAATAAATTTTAAAATTATTTCCAAAATAATAATAATAAAAAATACGCAATAGATCATAGACATAATAAATAAAATGAAAGCAAAGAAATATGCAGACCAAGAGTCTGCAGAATGTAAGAAAAAAAACCTGTGAAGAAAGAGTATAATCTATGCTAATATTATAAAGAGGTAAAGTTTGCGAGTGTGTGAAGAGGATTAGAGGGGATAATTTCAGGAACTACTGGTTCGATTTGAAACATTATTTCACTGTTAGAGTGCTCATTTACAGAGGAAGGCTATATATCATTACGCTAACAACAGGAGCGGAGCACCATTGAAGAATTTTTCAAAAGCCTTTTTTCCCTCTTGAAAACTTCCGCTGCGTTTTAGTGCTAGCTCAAAGTATTTATTCCACGCGGACGAAGTCGCGGGCAGAGACTAGTGTACTAAAATCTTGTTATTATGTAATACTTCATGTATTTACTGAATAAATATGAGTTAAAAATAAATAAATATAAATTCACAATAATTTTAAGGATCTCTTACGACGAGTCATCAAAAACTTAAAAATGGTTTTTAATCATAATTTATGTTTATGTGTGATTTGAAGAAAAATAGAAAAAAAAACATGATTTTTGAACAAAAATCAACGAAACTTTGTAGAATAAATATAAGCAACAAAAACTTTTAAAGAGGAAGGATTTTTTTGAAATGACTACGCTATTGACCCAGCAAGGTCTTAACAGCTTCACCGGACTATTAAGGCGAGCGCTTAAGGCACTCAGCCAATTTTATTTTTGCAACCAGCTCAAGGGTGCACGGCACACCTCGGCTTGGCTGTTGCCTGTTGCATGCAAAATCGCGACCTATCTTAGCTAACCTAGCTAACTATTCATATATGTATGAGTTGTTGAAACGTATATATGTACCAAGCGTACATGCCTCAACAACTCCTCCATATATTTATCATCGGAAAATTGAGAGTTTTTCAGTTCGATAAGGGAAAAAAAATAAACCCTTCCACTTTCATGTGTAAGCGTGTAGGCATGCACGTTTGTGGGGGTGATCGTGTAGTGTTGTAGTAGTGATGTATATTTGTAGTCCTATTGGTCTTAGCGTGATGATATATAGCATATAACCATTCTCGATAAATGAGCTATATAACACTGAAAGAATTTTTCTAATCGGGCTAGTAGTTCCTGAGATTACCCCTTAAAACCTCACAAACTCACGTCACAAACTCACAAATTTTACCTCTTTCTAATATTATTATTAGTAATATTAGTAATTAGTATAGACGTATAGATATAGATATATTTATTTATTTTAGGGTCGTAAACATGACAATACACTAGTAAATATATAAAAAGTAGGACTTATGATTCATTATAAATGTAGTCAATTTATATACAACCACGGCCTGCTCCAACACTTAATTAAATATTCATAAAGTAAATATTAAACTATTTTACATATTTAACATAATAATACAAAAACAAAGAAATTGAAACAGAAAAACTAATAAAATACTGCAATTAATTGAATCTCTTAAATCATACTTTAAAACATTAGGAATATAACAAATTAACAGAAAGAGAGAGAGAGTGGAAAAAATAAAAAGAAATACTGAACCAATTAAAGCTGTATTTTGTGAATAGACTGATATGCTTATATCGCTGTTTTAAAATGATTTCGAATGATAGTATAGATTAGCCAATACCGGCGTCTACGTTGTAAGTTTACGATAAGTATGAGTATGCGCATCTCACGTCTTACCCTACTTTTTCATGGTAAGAAAATATCATTCACTTAGTTCATCGCTTAACACGCAGTACTTATAAAAATAATCGTTTCTTAAAACTTTAATAACTTTATATTAAACGAAGATATCCTGGTTTTTTTATGTCATATAGGAGGCAATCGAACAAATGGGTCACTTGATGTTAAGCGATCAACGCCGGCTATAGGCACTAGCAACACCAAGGAAGTCGCAAGTGCGTTGCCAGCCTGTTTTGGCAGGATGGGGAAATGGGCGATGGAGACAGGAGAGGGAAGAGAAAACGCTCTGTTACACGTATAGACAAAGATCAAATCAGTAACTAAGAAAAGATCTATTTTTCTGATGTGAAACATGTATGTATAGGCGCGGGTAAACGTGATTGTTGGCGTGGCGACGCAATGTTATGCGCAAGCGACTGGACGCAATCCCTCTTGCCGCACTGAGCTCGCATATCTATAGTGTAACTTGAGAATTCGAGTTTACATCAGAATCTATCGTTGCGTTGCGGGGTGGTAGGGTTTTACAGACCGACTGGGTCGCAACCACCATGTATATGGTGAAAAAGCCCGTAATAGTGACTCGCTTCTGCGCGTCGCGTTTCGGGATCAGCCTGTGCATATCCAGCTTTTTGCAGGCCGGCATGTCAGTGGCGACCGGCGATGGATAGTGTGTCACTCGGTGGTCGCTATTGTTTTTGGATTGTACTGTGCTTATCATTAGGCACAGTGCAGTCATTTTGCCGTGCTACGATGAAAAAAAATGTCATTTTATTTGTGTGTATATAACGTACTACAATTTTAAATATTCCTAAACGTTCAAATCGAATTTCGTTATTTCATACGACCTATATCAATATCAACTAATGCCACAGCCCAGAGTTGTCATACCCTTGAAACCATGACATTGACAAAGGTCATATGAATCTTTGTAGATTTGTATCTTTTTTACTACCTACGCCTTGGTAAAATCACTTCACAAAATTATTAAGAGCATTGCGGTGTTATTACAAAAAAGTTAAATACGTATTAAAATACTTGCTTTCAATAGGTTACGTTTTAAATGCTCCGTGCTCACTGAACGTTCGCCATCTTACTCTTCTGTCTCGCTTTGGTTAGGTTAGGTTAGACTTGTGAGAAAAGGGTAACGCGAATTTGCTTCGGGTGAGCGCGGTGCATTTAGTACGATACCTTTTTAAAGCAAGTATTTAATACGTATTTAACTTTTTTGTAATAACACCGTTAGCGTCTAATTTTCTTGCTTAGTAAATACGTACTTATTTCTGTTTTCGTGTGGAGTAGAACAACTTTAAAATATGAAAGTTTTTTACTTGTTCATTAGCTTACAGCCGGAAATTCAGACCAAGTATTATCATTAATATATACTATTTTACATCTCCTTGGGCACTCATTTCATTGACAATGATGACGGCCCGCTTATATCAATGACATAAGATAAGCAAATATAAAATCACGTGGTGTTTTTTTTTTCGATCGGACTACGCTATTGACCTAGCAACAGCTTCACAGGACTACAAAACGCGGTGCTAAATTATTTTATTTAAGCCGAGAATTATAAAACACTGTTTGAAGAATAATTGGGAGTAGGGTTCTACCTTATAAAATTTATTGATAACGATAGTTTAATCTTAGAGTTAAAACTTCCGAGGGGACAAAAGATAAAAATTGGTCTGTTTACTAATTTAAGTGTATTGTAAAACGTGTGTCGTAATATGCTGTACAGCTCAATTTCTTTTGATTTTAGATTCCGGGGAATTTTTAAATATAATAAAAGTAACATCCTAAACGCAATTATAGACAATATGAAGTGATAAAATTAATATTCCCTAAAAAATGTATGCTCTAACAAGATTACAATAATTCAAGTTCTTTTTATCTTTCAAGCTTTAAAATCAAACAAAAGTTGGTTACTACTGTAAACAATACTTTAAAATATATTGTTTACATATTTTATGATTCTTGTCTATGTTTCATAATATCCTGTTTATGAAGTTAAATTAATAAAGTTATTTCGCGCTCCGTTTAATTAAGGATTGTCTATAACGGACTTACAAAATTAGTTAGTCTTAAGCCGGTAATTGCTATATTCGTAAATTCCATTTCAATAATTAATATTCGTGAATTTTTTGGAGTCTACTAAGCCGTACAAGCGCTGATACAGGATAACTAACTATTTTTTAAACTGAAACATGGTGTATCAATAATTGTTATGAATACTAAATGTATTATAGAATATACTAACTAAATTATGCTAAATGAAATATTTACCTCCTGTGCCTGTGCATTATGTTGAACACGATAAGTGCAAGAGCAGCCAAGATTCCCGCGATGCACAGGGCTGTCATGCAAGCGAACAAAGGCAGTGATACCGTTCGTAATTCGTTCACAACCACAGTTCGGTCCGGTGGCACTTTCCCACCTGTTAACATAGATATTATACAGTTCATATGAATCTTAAGTTAACTGATACCCTATTTCTTTTCCTTGCCCTTATCCATCTAATTAGGGTTGGGAGTGAATATTTTTTCTTCCATTCTTCCTTAGCTGGTTCAGTATTTACACCTTTCTTTAATAATCATTTCTATCACAACCATCCATACCTCTTCGATCCATTATCATTCTTAAAATGACTTATATTCCACCTCATGATATGTTAATACCACTATAACCAATTACTCCAAATATAATTATTTCTAATAGTATTCGTTCTAGTTAGGCGCTATACCTTTTCTAACATTTGCATTTATACTAAATGTAATCTATGTTCAATCGTCCTTTCGCTGCCTTTTGAAACTCTTCTAAAGATAGCAATACACGTAACAGATCAATAAATAATAGCCTAACTTATTTGCTAGCCTTCTTAAATATGTTTTTTATGCCCTGTTTCTGAGGTGCTTTAACTGTAGGTTATCTGTTCAATAGCGTTATCGGATCGATAACTTGTCATATTGCGTTTCTAAACACACAATCATACGATAAATGTAAGTAAAACTCAGCGTGCCATTTGACTGTTTATCTTATGGGTAATTTTATTGAGTCAATAAATATTGGTAGTTTAACCAAGTATCTCAGCATCTCATTAAACATTTATTACTAAACGCGTATAATTTCTATTCTCTTTAATTACATTCATCGTGCCTTTAAGCGTCATTATTCAATTCTACAGAAATGTGTCTTTCCCATGCTTTGTTATGAAATAAGTCCCGTTACGATTCTTTTACATTTCCGTTTTTATGTGGCTATATTTTATGTTGTATTGTTGCCGAAATTTTACGACTTTGCCAAGGTTTTTCCTTTTTTAGATTTGAATTTAAGTAATAAATAACGTTTACTGACGACTGTGGTGTTGAACCACGCCTCAAACTTTACATCATACTTAGTGACTAAAACAATAAATGTAATTTCTTTTACAAAGTACGCAACATAATTGAAATAACATTGAAATTCTGTTAAAAAAAACGATATGGAGATACTCTAAGATCCGTTGCCGTATTGTAATGTAGGTGAAATAAGCACTACCATTTTTGTTATGTCTATCTTATTAAATTTCAAAGACAATGTGATATTAATTAAAAAAGAGTAAGATTTTGGGAAAAAAATAGAAAGTGGAAAATAGCCGCTTAATTAGTTATTTCACAAGTAGAACTGGTTTGAAAATGACAAATTCGGTTATTAAGCATTAGCAATATCAAACCATCTTATTATATCTAACTATACAGTAATGTACACATTATGGTTTATATTATAGCTGTTAGGTACATAGTTTGTAGTAAGAATTTTAAAGCACATAGTTAAACATTTATGACGGTCTCTTGTTTTCGTGAAATACATAATTAAAGTACGATCTTGCATTTATTATGTGTCAGCAATATTAGATATTTTGGTAATGAAAGTAGTTGAAGAAAATGACTTAGTTCATCTACTGGAGTGTAACTACGATATAAATATAACATAAAAACGTATTATTTTTTATTATCTGTATTTTATATAAGCCATCACGTGTAGAGACTATTATGCCTCTTTATTTACCAAGAAATTATAAGTTACTAATGAATAAACATAAACAATAAATTGTATTACCAATCTTATAAAATAGTACTTTTAGTGTATCTGTAACATTGAAAACTCTATCCGCTTATTTTCTGTTTGTTTATAGTAGTAATTAAAACTTACTTTTCTTTCAATTAATTTTATTAAAAAAAAGGTGGTCTTGTTCATATTGATTACAATAATGCATGCATTTTTGGGTAAAGTTGATCCTTTTTCGTCTGGGAAAGTGACATAGGCATTCAAAGAAGATCGTATCTGTTTAAATAAATAAAAGTAGTCAAACACATAATGCAATATAACATTTTTGACTAATATTTCGCCAGGGAAAGTGACATAGGCATTCACATAAATTCATACCACTTTATTGGAATAAAGGTAGTGAAACATTACCATCGCTCCGAGTGAACTCATGAATGTTCATTAAAGAGACCCTTATTAAGCAAGCTGTTTGGTCTAGAGGCGTATTAATATTCTGCTACTCTACATGATATGAATATCTAATGTCCTGGATAAGGTCCTTAGTAATGATCATGTTAAGAAACACTACTAGTGTTCAATATTCAGCTAGTAACTAATATGTATTAATCTGTTACACTTCTCTGACAATAAGGACTTCTTACAGATATATACATTTTATTATTGGAAATTAATTAAATTTGTGGTAAAAATAAACTTATGTAATTTCACCGTTCGGATATTAAATGAATTTGGTTAACTCCAACTAAGAATACATAGGGTTACAAATGTATAAAACTGAGATATCTTTTTCTGCTTTTGAAATAAAAGCTTTATCTGAAATCTAGATTCTTATTTGAACAATAGTTTGTGCCTGCGACTCCGTTCGCGTGACTAATAAAATCATATGAATATTAATAAGTCTTATCTAATTTTCTCTCGTACTGAACTCGAGCCGTCATTCAAATTACAATAACTTTTGATAGAGTGGACCTATTTTAATGAAACAAAGACTAAGTTACTCTGGAGTATAACTCTTTATGTTTGATATGATGTTTTCAACCCAATAATTTAGCCGTCATACAAACAGACAGACATTTACAAAAATGATTAAAATTACTAATCTCTACTAATATAATTACTTATCTTTAGTCATCTGCAATATTTATTATCTCGAAAATCGAAAATATACAGACACGTTACATTTACAGTTTTATTATATGTATAGATTATTAACACCTAAACGCACAGTCTTTTAAATAATGTAATTCATATAAGCTTATCCATTTGATTGTTTGTTCAGGCCGACATCCAAAGCGGTTGTACTAAGTTTAATTAAACTTTTATTGACAGGCAGAGGCTCTTTCAAGGAGTAAATATGATAAAAATACTACAGGATATTTTAAGCGGCCCGACGATGTGATATAGTATTCAATAGATTACATTTTTAATTAGAAAATAATAAGCAATAACTCTGTAGCCGATAGACTATGGACATTATACATCAAAGTACATAGATGTAGATTATAAATAATTCTATGTTTTTTTTTCTGATTGTAAAAAACTAGTACCAATAACTATGTTATATCATAGTGGCAAAAAAAAGAAAATTCTATGAAACTCATATTTTTTCAGTTTTATTCAGAACTTTTATTTCAGACGATTAGATTCCATTTAGACGAAAGATACAAATATACAACAAATTAAAATTTGTATCATAATTGATGATATCGGAAAAGGATAATTAGTCCTGAGTATATTGAAATTGAAAGTACATATTGGATTGCGAATAATTCGTACTTACCGACCCATCTTTCACGGTCTAACCACGTCAGGTTGTCAGCTTGCGTGTCATAATATCCAAGTTTTACGTAGTGATTGTCCGTGAGTTGTTCAATTTGTGTTAATGCTATTCTGTCTCCCTGTGATGAAAACGCTACCAAGCCCTGTAACAAACATTATTTATTGAACGTGTGTATTAGGAATGCCAGACACATGCAATGAGGAGGCATAAATTATAATTCCGGCTGGGAATTGATCCTAGGATTGGCTCGACGTTTCCTGTTGATTGTGCGATTAAGCGAATAATTCGATTCTAAAGGTGTTTTAGCTTTGATCTCACTGATATGGTTTTAAAAGAAAGGAAATTGTAATTATATTACACTTTGATTACAAATTGTAGTTTTACGGTTTAACTTTAAAAACACAATTTTTATATTCTGATTGCTATATTAAATAATTATATACGATAATGGAAAACAATAATTTTAGTACAAAAACTGCAATGAGTGTATTTTGTATAGAGCGTGGCAAAGTTATCCGCTAAGTTTATAGGATAAATTTCACGATTTTGTTCTGACCGAATCATAGCACGCACATATACTAGAACCTGTTTTTTTATTGTATAACGACAAAGTGACAAAACTGTGTCTGACGGTTTTTAAAAACAATGTGCTGGCATCTTGGCAAGTATATATATATATTGGATGATTTCGAAATACGCCAAATTAAAATATAGACACTGTGATGTGTTTGTAAGCATATCGTCTAAGAGCTAGCAACGTTTTCAAGAGTGAATTTTAATAAAGTCGGTTCTTTAATATGTATTTCCCTATTTTCTTATTAACAGCGTGCGGGCAGTCTGGCTGCTGGTAAACGTTGTGTTTATTAATGCTGATTACATCTTCATTGGTGAAAATATGGATTATAAATTGAAACCGATGTGAAGTAACAGTGCTTGCATTGTTGCGTTTCGTTCGGTCAGTGAGAGCGCCGGACGCCCATTTCCTCTCCTCACCTCTCCCCTCTCCCCTTTCATATTTCGCCATTCCACATAAACACAGACTAGCAATGCACTTACGACTCCCCTGGAGTTTGTTACCATCAGGTAACCCGCCTGTTCGTTTGTAATATTTTTTCTTTTTCACTAACTTGGAAACGCTTTAAAGACATCAATATACACTTGTTATTGACAATAATGTTTCAGATGCTATTTTTTATATTGTATGATATCGTTTACCGGCAGCCTGATTGCCCGCACTATTCGGAAGTTCATAGGCAAAGATATATTAAAGAACCGTCTTTACTAAAATAGCTGATTCTATAGAGCCACGATTCAAAATTACCCTTTTTTTTGTAGGTTATGTTTAAATTTATTATTTCCTAACTATCATTCCCTCGCTATTCTATTAATGAGGGAATTATAAAATCAAACATAACCTATAAAACCTCGTCAAAAATAACCTCAAATTGAATTTCGAATGATGACGTTTATATTGTTGACTTAATCTAAATAAATAAAATAATAGCGTTAAAAAAGTCATTCCCTAACTTGGATCATGATTCCCTCATAATTTATTTTTTTATCACCACTTTATTCTTATTTAAACCGAGAAAAGCTGGGGACCACATAGTCAGCTGGGATAAGCTACTTGTGTACTATAAATTAATATATAAAATAGTCAATTATTGTAAATTATAATCTTGTTATTATCCAAAGTCATTTTTCGCAGATTCATGAGAATTAATCACATATAGTAAATACTAAAACGTCAGAAGTAGCTACATAATTAAACATGTAGGTAACTGTTATCATAAAGGCATTACACGGTGACAACGCGCGACGCTTGAAAAGGGACGTAAATAAGATAGCGCTGTACTTACCGAAACACCAAGGAAAGATGTTGAATTTATGGCTTCGTAAATGTCATCGGCAATCCTTTTGTTGGTGTAAGTGAAATTTTTCAAACTCAATCCACTCTTTTCTAACTTCTCCATGGTTTTATTGAAAGCTGAAAATAAATTTATCGCTGTTAACTCAATACAAACGTATTGTAAAGAAAAAAGCTTTTTAAAAGTTTTATTATGAGAGCTAATCTTATTTTATTATACTTATTGTGTTGCCGGATTGCGTTATCGGTTGATATATTTATTAATCTAATATTTTGGTTATTTAGACATATTATCCGTTTATTTTTATATCACCTAATCATTTGGTGGTGGAGTCACGTTGAAGCTGTAACTGGTATCAGCATGAATAGATCGGTTCGCCTGGGGTACTACCATGCTTTTACAGAAAACTGACGTGAAGTAACAGTGCTCGCATTGTTGCGTTTCGTTCCGTCAATGAGAGCGCCGGAGGCCCAAATCACCCTTCTTCTTTCCCTCTCTAGCCCATCCCTCTCCCTCTTTCCCACCAAATCAGCCTGGCAACGCACTTGTGACTCCTCTAGTGTAGCTGGTGTCTATGTACGGTAGTGATTACTTAACATCAAGTGACCCTACTCCTGATAAAAAAACCTATCACATGTGATCAAATGTGAAAAATGGTATAAATTAATATTATTTATTTCATAGATAGTTATGATAAAAAAGAATCATTAAAATCGATTCGCAATTGATGGAGATATCGATTAACATACATAAAAAAATACATGCAACCGAACATAGAACCTCCTCCTTTTTCGAAGTCGGTTATAAAAGGATTAGACATTAAATATGTACAATGACGAAGTCTTAGTAAAATAAAAGCTTTAAATTAAAATAATACAACGATGAATAAACAATACAATTGAAATGTTACGCTTCAAAAGAGAATCAAGGCCAATTTTAGGCTTTCACATGACCTATATATATTTTACATTTTGAAATTTATAATATATCTCAAAGCGAGTCCAAATTTAATTGGTAAATTTTTTAAATATAAAAAAAAATATGAACCCTAAAATTAGTCTTGGTTTATTTCAAAATGTAACGACTTGTTTATACCTTTATCACTAGTAATTAACATTAAAGAGAAATTACCTAAAGCGACGGCCCAAACAGCATCGTAGGCTAAAGGTGCCTCTTGATATCCCTCCGGGTATCTCTCCCCGTCAATGTCATAGCCGGCTTCCCGTAGAGCCTCATTCAGCCGCGATCTGACCAAACATAATATTCCTTTACATTGTTATTATTATCAACAACTCACCCTATCCCTCGAGGAGGAGAACAAATTGCCGTTTTTCCTCATTTTAACACATGTATTACGTTTGTTGCTCACTCATCAATCGTTACCCGAGTCAACCTTTCCTAAATTCTCACCGGAAACTACAATGCGAACGTATATAAAAGCGGTAACCGTTTTGTTTTTTTTTTTTAATTTAAAGTAATTTCAGTATTTCTTCTAGAAAAAAGATGTAGGCTACCTTTATTTGTATAAATGGGTCAGTAATGGAATGGTTGAGAAATGATTTTAATTATAATAGTTGTTCAGTTGGTTCAGTTCAGTCAAATAAAATAAAAATATTGAGTCATCGCGGGACGCCTGGCAGATGTGAAACATCGAAATTGTAACAAACAAAAAAAACTACTTTTTGTAACAAATATAAAGGTTAGACTTATGCCGTCGCTGATTTAATTGTAGATACTAGCTGTAACCGCAGCTCCGCACGCGTTTTTTTTTAATTGTATTAAAAAAATTATAAAATTGTGGGACTATGTACAATTACAGAAATGCTCTTTAAAAACAATTGTAAGTACGAAACACACTCTGCTTACACTAATATGTAATGTATACATTATATATATATATATATACTAACAGTGTGCCAAATGAGGTTTGTCATCAGCAGCGTATTTGGAACCTTACCCCACCAAATAACTACTTCAGTGCTCACTTACACTGGGTAATGCAACAATAACTTAAAATATTATTATAAAGATTTACATCTACACTACATTTAATATACATTTCTATTGTAAATAAGATTTTGTGACTATAAAAAAATAAACGCTTTTCTTTCCGCAAGAAATTGTATAATAGAGCTCTTTACGTAATACATTTATGGTCTAAGTTCTTATTAGGAGGACCTTGTCTATCTTCAAAGTCACTAATAATTATAGTGACGAATTGTGACCAATAAGTTGATCATTATATTTCTAATTATGATTAAAGAATAAATTGAAGTCTTGCTAAATTTCATACAGACAAAGTCGCGATTAACAGCTAGTCTAAAATAGAATAACCTCAATTACTTTTTATAAGGCTCGCTGTCTACCAGTGAAAGTCTCGTGAAAGTCTGTCTAACCGTTTTGGAGATGGTATTGCGGGTAAAGCCACGGCTAGTATATATTAAAATTACTTGAATTACTTTTTATAAAATCAGCTATGTACCGATAGTTTCTTAAAGATCGGTTAAACCATTTTAGAGATGGTACTGCGGGCAAAGCCACGGTTAACGGCTAGTCTAAATTAAAATACATTAAATTACTCTTTGTGATACCTGCTATCTATTGGTGAAAGTTTTGTGAAAATCGGTCCATCCGTTTTGGAGATAGCATTGCAGACAAAGCCGCGGTTAAAACTTAGTTTAATTTAGAGTAGTAGTAGCTGTAATTTCAGCTATCTGCCAGTGAAACTCCCATCAAAATCGGTCCCGCCGTTTCGGAGATTACCCGGAACAAACAGACAGATAGACAAACCGACAAAAAATTTAAAAATTGCATTTTTCTTATCAGAGGCGTGTATACTTTCATACCCAATCGGTCATTTTTTTTATTTTACTGTTACATACATACACTTTATTTTTATTATATGTGTAGATATAGATTACAAAGCTCTACAACGTTTCTCTAGAACTCAATCATATATCTCTTATCATTAAGACAGCGTTCCTAAGAAACGTTTTCGTTCGGCCGTTTTTTTTCCGACTTACTTTGCAAATCCGACTACCACAAAAAGTATTTATATTTTTCAGGTTAATATATAGCCTATGACATTTACAAATAACGTGGCTTTCTATAGGTATCTATCAAAATCGGTTACATCTTTATATAGTTAAGTATAGATAGATTTCTTTATTATGAAAAGAAATATTTTTCGTAAAATACGTACTTTTTGTTATTGAAATATTAATAACAATTTTTGGTTAACTTCTTGTAGTGGTATAATTGTTAACTTAAATATCTTTTCATTAACTTTTTAAATTGATTGAACTACTTTCAATAAGGAAATGAATGAAATAGCGAAGTAGAATTTACTGTAAGGTTTTTCGCATTGACGTTGCGTGTCTATTTGGTTCACTCTAAGCGAGCTACGATGAAAAGCTTATTGCTCGGGAGTCTCAAGGGAACTCTGGCGGTACTTAGCTTTGTTGAGATGTACTCCTTCATTTACACTTTCTTAACGAAAGGGGAAAGAGTGCGCTCAAACGTTTGTATGGACCTAGCTTTTGAATCGAACTATAGAAGATTGCGATAGAAAACACAAGGAATTATTCTATAACTTTCTCTTTAAAAGTAAAATAATAATACCTTGAGTATACTACAGTGTAAATTAAAACAGAGATTAATTGATTAGGTTGAAATATGTATATGGTATTTATCAGTTAAATTATTTCCCGATATAATTTGCAAGAATAATGTGTATTGTGAGGTTTTTCCTGGGGACTAACAGTATGGCATGCTTTAAGGGAAAGTAAATAGCATATTGAAGGATTGGTGACACCTCTGATGTTACAAGCGTCCATAGGTTGTGGTCCATAGTGGTATAAAAAAAATTAAAGACTATCTAAAAATAATCCCACTTATCATATTAATAAAGGTCTCAGGACAAACGAGAACTAATTACCAGGGGAGTTGCAAGTGCGTTGCCAGCCTGCGTTGGGGAAGGAGAGTCTCAGTAGTGAGAGGTGGGCCTCTCACTGACCGAACCAAACGCAAACAATGCAAGCACTGTTAATTCACGTCGGTTTTCTGTGAGAGGGTGGTACTACCCCGGGCGAGCCGACTCATTCATGTTGAAACTAGTAGTAGCTTCAGCGTGGCTCGACCACCTACAAAAGTCAAGTACTAATACTGATTCCAAATACTAATTGGAACAAAGTTCATTCAGTAATTACGATTAGTGACAGTGTTTGTGTGAGTTAGCAGAATATCTGCGGATATTGCGGTTTCGATATATTTCAGATACGCACATTTCTGTGGTTATACGAGTACGCAGACGAGTTATTGGATGATTTTTCGAGAACGCAGAATTGGTATCATTGGTTTGTGGAACCAAATATAACATAAGAAACAAACGGATGACCTATAATATGGTATATTGGTTGGTCCCCTTAAACGGTTTACTAAAGATTCTTAAGGTGCTATTATAAAAAAGGGGAGCCAAAGAGAACAAATTTATTTCATTGTTTTGTATTTTCATTTCTGTCAGCAGTATTTATGATGGCTACAACTTTTTTAATCTAGTATCTATTGGCCAGCTTTAGTTAGTTTATCATTAACAAAAAATTGGTAATAATTTGTTTTCTATGCCAGTCTAATCCTTCTCTTATAAGCTTTTTTTTATCCACCATATTTTACTCTTCACGTCCATATCCTACAATATTTTATATTCAATATGGTTTATACCATGCAGAAAAAAAAGAAGTACACCTAATAATATCTATTTATTAACACGTGAAGAAAAAACTATATGACCTTTATTATGGTCGACATTCTACCACACAACGACCACTAGTAATAACCAATTTACCAATCTTTTAACATTTTCTAAGTATAAACTGAAAGGAAAGTTTCACTGTTTCTCTTTACTCACTCCAGAGACGTAGAATAAGATTCAGAATATGAATACCTACATAATATTTTAGAGATCGTCTCGGTAACTTTTATGAAAGACGTCTATTGGTATACATAAGAAATAGAAAGATTCTTAGGCAAGTTCTAAATAATACAGTCAGAAATAAAGGTATACACCTAGGTCATAATGAGTAATGAAAATGAATAATGAAAAAATGAGATGCTTAAAAATCTTGGTGTCATTTTTATCTTTTTGACTCTTAATTACTTTGCTAGATTTTACTATTAGTAATACAAATTAGAAGGTAAAAGAGTTTTTGGCGGGATTTCAGTCTGTTATGTAGTGGATTTTATATTTTATTCATAATCTTGTGTTAATTGACTCTATATTGCATAAAGTTGGTGGTGTTTTATGTAATATGGTTAGTTTATTATGCATAAGTGAAGTGAATGAAAAGTACTACCAAGGATCATGCAATTCTGAGATGCCACAAAAACTCCATGGAAGGTTCCAACAAGGGAGCCACCATCTTGTTAGAATGTTGATTCACACGACGCTTGATATTGAAATGATTATTCTACGCTTGTAATATTATTGACTACGTGACAATGGCAGTAATAATCTGAACGGTTGATTGCCAAAAATAAAGTTAAAAAAAGAAGGTAAATTTTTTTGAATTTTTTGTACATTTATTTATCTATATGAGTATAAAGGAAGATTATAAAGAGGTAAAGTTTGTGAGTTTGTGACGTTGTCGAAGGTATTCATACGAACTTCTGGTCCAATTAAAAAAAATCTTTAAGTGTTATATAGCTTATTTATTAAGGAAGGTTATATATGCCATCACGCTAAGATCAATAGGATCGAAGCACAATGAAAAATGTTTCAAAATGGGGATTTTTTTCTCTTGAGAACTTCCGCTGCGTGTTAGCGTTAGCCCAACGCAACTATTACTACGTGGACGAAGTCGCGGGTAGGGGCTAGTTGTATAAATAATTATGAAATCAGTTACCGAAAATCTTCTGATGTCATTCCTGAAATGGTTGTCTGGTTCGAGTTTTGGTTCCACATGAGCGCTTCAGTAGTGAGATGCCCTTCCGCAGCTTCTCTCATTTGCTCGATGGTACAATCGATGCCTTCTCGCTCCAAATTGGTTTCGAACCAGTTGTCCTCGTACCAACCTACGAGTAAATTGTACTTTTATTCTTTTAGTTAAATCTAATGGATACATATTTTTAATGGCCAGTGTTCAACAGACAGATGTTTTTCGTTGTATGAGACAAGAGGTGTATTTTAGAGGTGGTAGAGCCGCGCTGAAGCTATTACTGGTTTCAGCATGAGTGGGTCGGCTCGCCCAGAGTACTAACACCCTCTCATAGAAAACCGACGTGTGATTGCATTGTTTCGTTTCGTTCGGTTAGTGAGAGCGCCGGAGGCCCACCTCATCTTCCCTCACCCTCTCCTTCCTTCCCCTTCTCCTTATCCCTCCCCTCCAAACACAGGCTGGCAACGGACTTGCGACTGCCCAAGTGTTGCAAGTGTCTATGGACGGCGGCGATCACTTAACATCAGGCGACCCGTCTGTTCGTTTGCCTCCTATGACATAAAAGAAAGACGACAGCTTTAAGAAATATGGCATTTGAAGACTATCACAGCATGCATTTTTACCCTAAATATCTATATTTACGAGAATAGTATTTAGAAGAAAATATATGTAACATAACACATTCCGAGACACGTGTATCGCACGTTAAGCTTGATTTTCAGGCCGCGTGGCACGGAACGTGTTAATTACTAGCTGCCGGCCGCGGCTTTAATCGTGTGTACTGGCGAAGATAATGAGGCAACATTTTCTCTCTACAGTAGGACCATGTAATTAAATAAAATAGCAACTGACCAACTTAAACGTCAGTCTGTCAATTCTGTTAATATTTTTTGTAGATTTTCGTACTATACTCTGTCTCACTCCCACACTGTTGTATATAGAGATACTTTAACATAAACTTTTTACTTTTCTATGATTCGTCAAACATTTGCTTCCATATAAACCTAATCCCGACAATTATAAACACAACAGATAAATAATAAACCAAATATGTGCAGCCGTTCTGAAGTGATGCGTTTATATATCAGCAATTATGTTTTATCTGTGTAGATTATACAACATTTAATTTTATAATCAATTACGTCATATGATTTTGTACAGCTTACGATCTCTTAACAAGTGTGTTTATTTTTATTTAAAAATTTATTTAGTGGCTTCTGGTAGGAGAAAACCTTCTGGGTTCACGTCAGCGTAATGCTAGTGAAGCGTTACTGATATGTTCGTGACGTATTATTATACTTGTGTTAGAGAAGCGACGCGTAGTTTGGCGTTCCGTTTACATGGATAATTGATATATTGTGTGGAGCTTGTGCAGGCAACATATGTTTGGTTAACTGATAAACTAAATAAAATGTATATAATTATTGTTCAGAGTGTCAATAGATGTGATTTAAATTATACCCAACGTATATCAATAACTTCATTATATCGACAATATGGGCATATTATTTCTATATATTAAAATATTTAACACATATTATTTGACAATATATAGCTTAATATTTTTAATACTTTCTTATATAGTGTAAGTGAGCACTGAGGATGGTATATAGATAAATCCCATCCCATTCGACACTCTGTTAGTATTCACATATCTAACGTACAGGTTACCTGTTACAGTAGATGATGTGCATGTCGTACTTACAAATATTTTTGAGAGTGTATTTCTATAATTTACACATCTGATCACAATTTTACATTTATTATTATTAAAAAAAACGCGTGCGAAGCCGCGGGTAACAGCTAGTTTTATGTTATATAATTATTATGATATACATATACAATGATGTAAAAAAATCGCAATATAATATACTTTATTTATTCATACGGCCATCAAGCATTAGTTTTCCCTTCGCTATATCTTCCTTTGTCCTGTTTGTTAGTAGAACCTGAGGCTAACAAATGTGTGTTTGTTGTACCTTCTCCGGTTAGCCCGCGGCAACGTATTTTCATGAAAGTTAAACGGAATATTTTTCCCTGCTTCAATACTGGAACTTTCATATTTTTTTCTATCAAAACAGATGATATAGTTGTCATAACAGTTCTTGAATAAAATATCATGAATTATCATGACGGGTTTGATTTTTTTTCTCGCGCTTGTTTATAAAAGTTTTTTTTAACTTTGTTTTTGACAATCAATCTTTCAGATTATTACTGCCATTGTCACGTAGTCTATAATAATATTACAAGCGTCGTACGATCATTTTAATATTAAGCATCGTGTGAATCAATATTCTAACAAGATGGAACAAGGTGGAGATCCCTTGTTATAGAACCTTCCAGGGAGTTTTTGTGGCATCTTAGAATTTCATGCTCCGTGGTTATTATTTTCCATTCACTTCACTTGCACAATAAACTAACTATATTACGTAAAACACCACCAAGTTTACAAAATATAGAGTCAAATATTACAAGATTATGAATAAAATATAAAATCCACTACATGACAGACTAAAATCCCGCCAAACACTCGTTTATAAAAGTTATTATTAACATTTTATTATTTTACTAGCTGACCCGTGCAACTTCGTCTGCACCAAATTCGTTATCACTGGTTTCAATTGTATTTTTAAAAGCGATAAAATTGAATAAAACTGATACCCGATTGCAGCCACAACTACCGTTTCCAATTGTGAATCCTAACTATCCCCGGTCTCACTCAAATATACCCAGATTACATGTGATTTTTGATGTAAAACATCTATAGGCGCACCCTAAACTTAAATCGGCCATGGCGACGTTCGTGGTGATTACACACAAACTTCGCACTATTAACGACCCTATCAGTAACGCATAAGATTCAAATTATTTTTCTAAACTATTATAATAAAGAGGAATCGTAGTATTTTTGTATGTTAGTTACGAATAAAGTTAAACTACTGGACGGATTTCGATAATTCGTTTACCATTAGAATGCTACATTATCCCTTAGTAACATACCGGATTAGACCTCCCATTAGGTTCGATCCCTCGGTAGGGAGCCCTTGAGTGCGTTGCTTGCGCGATACGGTGACACACAAATATACATCACTGCTACAACACTACACGATCACCCCCACACACGTGCACGCCTACACGCTTACACATGAAAGTGGAAGGGTTTACTTATTCCCCTTATCGAACTGAAAAACTCTCAATTTTCCGATAATAAATATATGGAGGAGTTGTTGAGGCGTGTATGCTTGGTACACATATACGTTTCAACAACTCGTACATATATAAATAGTTAGCTAGGTTGGCTAAGATAGGTCGCGATTTTGTATGCAACAGGCAACAGCCAAGCCGAGGTGTGCCGTGCACCCTTGAGCTGGTTGCCAAAATAAAATCGGATGAGTGCCTTAAGCGCTCGCTTTAGTAGTCCGGTGAAGCTGTTAAGACCTTGCTGGGTCAATAGCGTAGACATTTCGAAAAAAACCCTTAGTAACATAGGCTATATTTATTTTTTAGAAAAAAATTGGGATTTCTACTAAAATTGCAATAATGTAATCAAAGGTATGAAAAAAATTTGGCATAAAATGTATTTCACCGCATGCGCCCCGATAACTATGAATGATAGAACAAAAATATGTTCTACAATATTAAAGAACATATTATTATCTATAAAAAAACCTCGCGGCAGCATACATATGTCTATACCTAAAAGTAAAGTCTATACTCAAAAACCTTTACAACCCTACTTGTATAATTGTAAGATTCAAATTGTTTCTATTTAATATTATGTAACGTCACAATAATGTCAGAGAGACGCGTGGATAGAAATGTTTTGTCGTCAACGTCGACCGGTTCATGTCCGATCTCACCAAAGTTAAGCAATGTCGGGCGTGGTCAGTGCTTGGATGGGTGACCGCCTGGAGATATTGCGTGATGTTAGCTTTTTACGGGTCAAATTAATCTTCAGTAATTTTTTTAATGTATAGATAGGTATATGTATTTTTTATATTTTTAAATTAGGTGTAATATAATATTTTTATAATATTACGGAATTGGTTTTTTTTAATCTTACTAATATACATATACACTGGCCAAAGTCTGACCTACGTACATCCAAAAATTACTCGATAGATTTCAATTACATGTTTTTATTTTTAAAAGAGAGGAGGCTTATTTTCTGCATTAGGTCGAGAAGAGCTGCCAGTGATGATGATGATGAAGATTATGGTTTTTTGTGACGTTACATTTCCGAAGCTACAGGTTATAATACGAACTTTGCACTATTGACGAAGTACTCAAAAACATCTGCAACTCTATCCGTATAAACATAACATTCAAATTGCTTTGTCGAACACTCGTCGTACCAGTATTACACGGCATGCACAAAGGGCGCCCTTTGACATACCGCCAAACACACCGCGCTTGCACCTTTCACTGATTTCTTTGTTACTATTTAATTAGACAATTGACTGTCACGGATTAAACTACGCATTTTTAACGCTATTTATAAATTATGAAACACCCTTCGCAGTTGTGAATGTAACCAGTGTTTTAATTTAAAATATGCCGGACAGCGATAATTTCGGAACTGAAAGTATGCACCCTTCTACAAAGAAAGTAAAATCACACTATGACATATATTTTGATAATGCTATATCTAATACTTTTATAACATACTTCAGTTATCATCGACCAATTCTCACAGTATTAACCAGCTATTCTAAATTTGAAACCCTTGCGTTTTAT
>JACEII010000013.1:6300255-6370311 GCA_014332785.1 Antheraea mylitta | reverse complement strand
TCACAGTATTAACCAGCTATTCTAAATTTGAAACCCTTGCGTTTTATGGGACAAAAAGTATCCTGGATGTAGCCTTGTAATATCAGTTGTCACTGTGTTAATTTTGGCTTCTATATGGATAACATAGTCTACCTTCATTAAAATTTCCAAAAAATATTGAATGTACAGATTTCGATTTGTTACAGTTTTAATAGTATAGATTAGTTATTAATAATTTTGTGGACGTTTTCGAAGCAGTTGAAATTTTTGAATAAAATTATTATGTATGCGTAGCCTAGAGGTAAAGTTGGCGGCTCTATACTACTGTCATCATCGACGGGGAGACGGTTCGAACCCCGTCGTTTTTTTTGGTTATCTGTTTTTTTTTATGTAGCCTATATAGCTTGAATTTTTAACTAATCTGTCTGCTGTAAATAGCACAAAGGAAAATTACCAAAATCCATTAAGAATCTCATGAACTACAATTTTTTTCTTTCGTCCGTTATTCTGGAGAACTCCTTGCGTTTTATGGGACAAAGAGTATCCTGGATGTAGTCTTCTAATATTAGTTATCACTGTGTCAAATTTCGTTAAAATTGGTTCAGTACTTTCAGAGTAATTCGGGTTTATATTCTAGACTTTAATCCTTTATCCTGGAGAACCCTTGGCGTTTTATGAGACAAAAAGTATATTTGATGTAATCTCGTAATATTAGCTATCACTATGTCAAGTTTCGTCAAGATTGGTTCAGTAGTTTCAGAGTGATGCGTGTGCATAGGGACAGACAGACAGACAGACAGACAGACAGACAGACAGACAGACAGACAGAAAGACAGACAGACAGACAGACAGACAAAAATTGTAAAAAGATTATTTTTGGCTTCTATATCGATAACATAGCCTATCCTGATTAAAATTTTCAAAAAATATTTAATGTACAGATTTCGACTTGTTACAGTTTTATTATAGTATAGATTAATGTGTTCGGATTTATATTGGTTGGTATAAATTTCTTTATTCTACTTCTCTTTCTTTATAGTACATTGTTTCTTGTTACTTTGAACATATCAGTCGAATATGAGAGTATACTTTTACATTTTTTTTACAATATATTAGTTGCTGCTCGTGGTGTCGCTCATTTTATTATAGACTTAATAAATACCTCGCGAACAGTATTCTTTTTCTCTGTTTTTACAAAATTTAATGATTAGTTGGCCCTTATGAGTAAATTTAACAGCTCCATTTCAGGTAATGAGGTGTGTTTCTGATATGCGTCTCATTGATCAAATATAGTGTAGGCAGAAGATTTTCATAATAAACTATAATACATGGATGTTATTGTGACAAACGAGAATAAAAATATAAATTTCACACATTAGTTTACTTTCCATCCGCGTGAGAAAAATCACTACAAACTCGTCTATTGAGCAATAGTTTTTCAGGCATGTATTGATTTACATTATTAACCATCGACCGCCACTAAATCTCGCGAGTGTGTCAAGAGACGCCGTCGTTACTACATACGCGATACCGAGTTGTAGGTTAGTTCACATTCATTATTTGGAGTCTTGGTTATATTATTTACTAGCTGTACCCGCGGCTCCGCACGCTTTTTCTAATTGTATTAAAGAATTATAAACTTGTGAGACTATGTACAAATATAGAAATGCTCTTTAAAAACAATTCTAAGAACGACACGCACGCCAGTTACAGTAGTATGTAATGTATACAATAGATATATAAATACTAACAATGTACCTAGTGAGGTTTACCATCAGCAACATATTTGGGATTTTAACCCACCTTATAACTATCTTCGTGCTCACTTATACTGTATACTTAAACAATAACTTAAAATATTATCATAATGATTTACATTTACATTACTTTGTCATTATAATTAGGATTTTGTGTCTAAACAAAAAATAAACGCTTGTCTGTTCTGCAAGAGATTGTATTGTGGACCTCTTTACGTAATACGTTTATGGTCTAAAATCTTATTAGGAAGACCTCTTTTATCTTCAAAGTTACTAATAATTATAATATCGAATTTTAAACAATTAATTGTGTAAAATGTAAATGTGTAAAAATAAAGAATCAGTTGAAATCTTGCTAAATTTCATACAGACAAAGTCGCGGGTAACAGCTAGTCTAAAATAGAATAACGTCAATTACTCTTTATAAAGTAAGGTGAGAGTCCCCGGAAAATCGGTCTAACCTTTTGGCGAAAGTACTGTTGGCAAAGCCACGGTTAACAGCTAGTATAAACTAAAATTGCCTGAATTACTTTTTATAAGGTCAGCTATCTGCCAGTGAAAGTCTCGTGAAGATTGGTCTAACCCTTTTGGAGACAGTATTACGGGCGAAGCCGCGGTTAACAGTTAGTATAAATCAAAATTTTTTTATAAGGCCAACTATCAGCAAATGAAAATTTGGCTAAGATCATTCTAACTGTTTTGGAGATAGCATTGCGGGCAAAGCCACGGTTAACATCTAGTCTAAATTAAAATAGACTGAATTACTTGTTATGATGCCCACTATCTGCTGGTGAAAGTTTCGTGAAAATTAGTCCAACCGTTTTCGAGATACCATTGCGGATGAAGCCGCGGTTAACACTTAGTCTAGTTTAGAGTAGCCTATGTTACTCGCTGTAATTTTAACTATCTGTCAGTGAAATTCCCGTCAAAATTGGTTCAGCCGTTTCGGAGATTACTCGAAACAAACAGATAGACAGACAGACCGACAAAAATTTTAAAAATTGCATTTTTGTTATCAGAAGCGTACCTTCGTACCTAATCAGTGATTTTTTTTTATTTTGCTGTTACATACAGACACTTCATTTTTATTCTATGTATAGAATGTATAGATTTATAGACAAACCCAACTACCACTCCATGCTCTCTTTGTTTATATCTCACGTCCTTTTTACACCTTCATATTTAAATCGGCTAAGTGCCTTAGGAAATCGCTTTAGTAGTCTGGTGAAACTGTTGAGGCCTTGCTAAGCCTAATAGCGTAGACAATTCGAGGACAAAAAAAACCTTATTATCACCACGCCTTTTTACATTGTCCCATCAGCCCCTTTAGTGATGGTGAGCGGTGGTGAGTAAGGTGTGAGGAAGTACCAAAGAAACATATTCACCTTCGTATTTATAATTTTAGTGAGAATTTAGTAAGGAAGTTTATGCCTTTTTTATATCATAAGTGGCAAACGAACAGGTGGGTCACCTTATTTTAAATGATCACCACCGTCTATAGACACTAGCAACACCAGAGGAGTCGCAAACGCGTTGTCATCCTGCGTTTGGGGGAATGAGGAAAGTGGGAAGTGGAGAGGAGAGGAGAGAGAACGGGAGGTGGGCCTCCGGCGCTCTCACTGATTGAACGAAGCGAAAAATGCAAGCAATGCTACTTAACGTTGGCTGTTTGTGGGTCGGGTGGTCCTACCCTGGACGAGCCGGCCCATTCATGCTGAAACCAGTAATAGATTCTGCGTGGCTCTACCACGTATAATAATTATCTATGCGTCATCTTATTTCTAACAACGCGCATTAATTTATTGCAATGGAGCAATTACAGTACAAAAAGTACGATAAGCGAATATTAAGTAATAAATAGTGTGAGCGGCTTGTGGAGCGCGGCGTTGGATAATCTGGGCATTATATGGCGGGAAAAACTAGCCAAGAGTGAAACCACAGCGTACAGCTCGTGTTAATTATGTGAGAACGCAGTATATTACGTAACTTCATTAGGCTTTTAATTTTATTATTTAGGACAACTTACGGTTAGTATTAATGAAGTAACTAAACATTAACTTATTCAAAGGCTAATTACAAGTTCACAATTATAGAAATACTAGCGAGCTCGGCGGGTTTTTCCTGTTCTGATATTTAAAAAAAAAACGCAGACGAATTACAAACTAAAATCACCCTCGTCTATCACTCTATCTACTGGTGAAAACTGAATGAAAATCCGTTCAGTAGTTTCAGAGTTTATCGCGAACAAACAGACAGACGTGAAGGAGAACTTTTTTTATATTATGTAGTGATAAGTTTACCGAGAAAAAGACATCTATAAATACTAATAATCAAAAAGAACAATAATTACAAACACAAAATTAGAATTAATGAGAGAGGTCTATTAAAAATTGTCTAAGCTACGATACGCTGTGAAATAAATCTACATTATCGCAGAATTAAAAAAATTATATGCCCGGATGAGAAACCCATTTTGTCTGTATGTTGTCCTTACAATTGATATATGTAATAGTTTAGATTTTCTTAATAATCTTGTAGGCACATATAACTGAACTTTAGGTAACAATGCAGGAGAGTCTACAATACAATTGGTTAAATTACTTTAATGAATTAAATCGGTTATTTTACGTCGTTCATAGAATGAATGTTGAATTAGTAATACGTAGAACGTTGTTATTTTTAATATCTTATATTCTTATTCGCTTTATTATTATAAAAGTATATTCAATAAATTAATAAAACTTAGTTTATCTTATTATTGCACAGTTAATTTGACCAGCGTTCATATAATAATGTAAAGGGCATAAAAAATCAGCAAGCACAAACCACATCTTCAAGTTCGTAAAAGTGTCGATTATTTTTATATGGATTGATCTCTTTAGCGGACAATTTTATGTCGCAATAAATTTTTATTACACAAAAGAAAAGATTCGCCGACTCTCATATTAAGGTCAAACGAACGTTGATAACCTGCGGAATTTAGTTTGAGGTACTACTGGCGATGTTCCAAAAGCTACACACTAAAAATATATGCACTTATCTACTGAGCTGCAATTGAAGAGCGAAGGATGCATCTTCAACTTATTTGGCTCTTCGTACAAAAGTACGTGTACTAATTTGTCGGTTGAATTTTTTTAATATTACACGGAGCAAACGAACAAGACGGTCATCTGGTCGTTAGTGATCACCGCTGTACATAGACACTAGCAACCCCGGGGGAGTCGCAAGTGCGTTGTCTGCCTTTTAAAGGAGATGGGCCTCCGGTGCTCTCACTGAACGAACAAAACACAACAATGCGAGGATTATTACTTCACGTTGGTTTTCTGTGAGCGGGTGGTACTACTCTGGGCGAGCTGACCTATTCATGCTGAAACCAGTAATATTTTCAGCGTGGCTCTACCACCTACAAATCCTTTCTATATATCTGATACTTTTAGACGAGCAATTCTTGTATATTTTTATATTATATTATTTTATATTATATATATTTATGATCTCGGAAACGGCGTCAGCGATTTCCGTGAAACTTAGTATGTCAGTGGTTTCGGGTATAATAAATCGATCTAGCTAGATTTTATTCATAGAAAACTTTTTTAGCTTAGTTTTCAGGGAATGAAAAAATATAACTAGAATATAAATATAAATTGCCCCGCCGCTGTCAAAAGAAAAATAGTTCAGATGGAAATTGCCTGCTTCGAATATCCGTCTAACCCCAGTTCGAATCCGAATGACAGCAAAAGAGATAACGTTTTTTAATTTTTTATTTGAATTAAAAAATGCTTATTTTGTGAGGCAAACCTAGCGGTTCATTTTAATTGAAAAATGTTTTTTAAAGAACCGAGCTAGGCTCAGTTGCCTAGGTACGTACTATTATTAATATGTCAAATACGGATTGAACCTTATGAGTATAAGTGTGATAGTCGTGAATTATTCTCAACACATACCTCGGAACGTACAGCTCGTAATTGCCCGTCTACATTAATTAATGTCGGTTGACGGAGGCAGAATATAAATGTCCCTGAATTTAGGACGTTAATGAGAATTGATTCAAAAGACAATCAACGTTTGTAGCGATCGTTTTGAATACGACAGTTTGCGTTCGGCACGGATTCATGAATTCGTAAATCGAGATCTGTCGTCCCACTGTTTTCCATTATTACTTTCAGTATTTAGAGTCAAAGTTCAGGCTACAATACGCTATGTATGTATCACAGAGGTAAGTACCGAGACGTTAGGCAAAGGAGTACGAAAGGTATTGTTATCCCTCGTGACGAGGGTAAGTAATTTAAAATTAAACACATAAATTCTGTACGAGCCGCCTAGCTCTATATAGTTTGATAATAACTTGGAACGTCGTGTTAGTCCAACTGCGGTTAAATTTTCATATAGAATCTCATGTTTATATACGGCAGTAGCACCCTTTAGCATAAATTATATTAACATAGAGTGTTGCGTTTTCGATGTTTATATTGGTAGCACTATAGAATAGTAAGATACTATGGTATCATTTTTTTTATGATGTAATTATATTTATTAATAGATTCTGCCTGCGACTTTGTTCGCGCGGAATAGTTACTTTATGCTAATGCTAACACGCAGCGGAAGCTTTCAGAAGGAAAAAGAATAATTTGAAACATTCTTCATTGTTACTCAGCTCGTATTGGTTCTAGCGTGATCATATATTGTCGAGGCGACAACCCTACCATCAAGGCGACAACCCTGCGACCCACGTCCAAGAGAAAGGGTGGAATATATGACACGGAGGGGCGGGGGCTGCGCTGGCGCATGATCTGCGCGGGTTGTGCGGCGCCTCACTCACTATCGTATCGCTCGCCAATGAGCACATATAAATTGTGTACCTTTTACATAATTAAAAAATATTAAACATATAAAAGTTAAATCATTCCACAAAACACTTCTACGGCGCCCACATTGGACACATCTTGGACGTGGGTCGCAGGGTTGTCGCCTCGACATATATAACGTATAGCCTTCTTTAATAAATGATCTATCAAACACTGAAAGCATTTTTAAAATCGGACCTAATTCCTGAGATTAGCGCATTCTACTTACTAAACAAACATACCCCCCAGCTTTATAATATT
This sequence comes from Antheraea mylitta, assembly GCA_014332785.1. Classification (NCBI taxonomy): domain Eukaryota; kingdom Metazoa; phylum Arthropoda; class Insecta; order Lepidoptera; family Saturniidae; genus Antheraea; species Antheraea mylitta. The sequence continues at coordinate 6,363,470 of JACEII010000013.1, read as the reverse complement.
AATATAGATAGGTACATCTTAAAAATAAAGTGCAAACTATGTTAGTCGCTGATAATGTAGTTTTCTGTGCTGAAAGTATTTTTAAAATTGATCAAGTATTTTTTTAGTTTCTCCATTACTAGCTAATTCCCGCCCGCTTCTTTTGGCATTAATACAAAAATGGTAAAAGGTCAATCGAATCTAAAAAATAAGTAGCCTAGAATTATTTAATTAATAAAAGTATAGTTAAAATCGGTTCAGCCTTTTAAATTATCCGATTTGTACATATATATGTTTCAACAACTCATATATATATGAATATGTAGCTTAGCTTAGGTTAGCTCAGACAGGTCGCGAATGACCGTGGGGTTTTAGTCCGTGCGAGTCGGACATAACTCACCCTCTCTCCCGGGAGGGTGGGTATCCATAAGGGATTTCGTCACGTAAATAAAAAGACAGGTCGCGAATTGCATGTATCAGGCTACAATCCAAGCTGAGGTGTGCCGTGCACCCTTATGCCAGTTGTCAGATAAAATCGGCTGAGTGCCTTATGTGCTCGCCTTAGTAGTCTGGTGAAGCTGTTAAGACCTTGCTAGGTCAATAGCGTATACAAATTGAAAAAAAAAGGTTCAGCCGTTTCGGAGATTAACACGCACCAACAATATACATTTCAGTTTAATTTACGTTCAAGAATGCGAGTAGAAAATACAGCCAGTACGAAAATAAACGACCAATAATATTATGTCAGACATATTGAAAGCGTTCGGTAGCGCGTTGTTATTTGCATAGCGTTATTCTTCATGGCGGCGTCAATCAAAATATTTAAACACTCTGAACGCGGTGGAAGACAAACAGATAAATGGTAAATTGTAAAGATTCCTTTTCTTTTTTCATAATAAAACAAAACATCGTTATAGGGAAGTATATATTCCAATGTATATGAAATAAATAAAAATATAAATATAGTCGTTTAACAAACAAAACCGCTTACATAAAGAAAATGCGGTTTTTACTTTTAAATTTCATTGGATAAATATTCTCTTTGTGTTAAACTACATATCCCATTTTGAACGTTTCAACCAATAAGAGACCAGTCTTCAAAACACTATTTACTGCATAAAGATAAATGAAAGATGAGTTTTTGGTAGGATCTTGAAATATCATATAGTGGATTTTATTTATAAACTTGTGTTACATGGCTCTAAATTTAGTAACATTGGTGGTGTTTTACGTGACATAGTTTGGTAATTGTGCACAAGTGATGTGGATGGGATATATAAGAATATCACGTAGCGTGGATTCTGACTTGCTCCAAAAACTCTCTGGTACGTTGTAACAAAACGGCTACCGTTTTCTCAGTTCATTAAAATGATCGCAAGAAACTTGTAATATCATTACCTAATCGACGATAGCATAATCTCAACAGCTATAGCATAATCTACTAGTAGTTTTTTTAATCTCATAGGAGGCAAACGAACAGGTTGGTCATCTGATGTTAAGTGATCACCATCGCCATAGACACCAGCAACACTAGAGGAGTCGCAAGTGCGTTGCCCGCCTGTGTTGATGGGGAAGGGGGAAAGGAGGGAGGGGAGGCAGAGAGTGTGGTGGACCTCCGGGGCTCTCACTGACCGAACGAAACGCAACAATGCAAGCATTACTACTTCACGTCGGTTTTCTGTGGCTCGGGTGGTACTACCCCGGGTGAGTCAACCCATTCACGCTGAAATAAGTTATATATTCAGCGTGGCTTCACTAAAAAAATGTTGTTGTCAAAAATTAATGAATGCAAGACACTGCAATGAAAAAAGACAGTTCTTCACACCCCTGCAAAAAGAGGCAAATTAACTTGCACGTTGTTACTTTTCAAAGAACGATAACTTTCCAGAATGTCTATTTAGTTTTTGAAAAGGTACTCGCCTATACAAAACTTTATTTCTGAGTTCCTGCTGGTAACTTGGAGAGTTCGCGTAGTGTTCCTGACTTATAAAGCAAAAAAATATTTTACGGAACATTATATGGTGTAGTTTTCACACAATATATTTATTTCATTTATTACACTACAAGTAGAACAAAAACAAAATGGAATAAAATGAGAATTTGAAGTATTCTAACACTTTAGGAAATTGTAGCTAAGTGATTATTTAACTAATATCGTTTTACAAATGTAATATATAAAAATCTCGTGTCACGGTGTTTGTGTTCGAACTCATCCGAAACCGCTGGATCGATTTTTATAAAATTTTAAATATATATTTGGTGGGTATTAGAATAAGTCGTAAAGTATATCTTATATTATGACGTGATTAGTAGGTTCATCCATCGGGCCGTGAACGCTCTGGCGCGGGATATTATGGATTACAACCTAAAGATGGCCACAAAGAATATGTAGTCCGGTGAAGCTGTTAAGACCATGCTGGGTCAATAGCGTAGTCATTTCGAAAAAGAAACCACAAAGAATAAAAATGGAACCGCTATAAAACAATAATGTTAATAAACCAAGAATAGTTAACAATAAAAAAAACAGATAAAAAAAACAATTTGCTCATGGATAAATATAAGTATATGAATAAAAAAAAGTACATTTCATATATATAGGTGATTAGGTTTTCCCTATCCAAATTTATTTATTTTCATGTTTTTTGACATATTTTTTTTTATATTTTTTATACACAACAACAACAAATACCTATAGCTCCAAATTTTCATCTTCCTAACCTCACCCTCTCATTTTTTATTCGCGATTTTAGTATTTCCGAATGAACAACATCCAAATGATTCGACGGTCGTTCGTATATCAAACAAAACGAAAATATTGATGTTGCTGAATGACAAATAGCGCTACATTCCTCACATCGAAGTCTCTTCCAAATACGCGTAAGTCATTCACTAAACCAATTAAGTATTTATTCGAGTGAGTCCTTCAATTGTTTGGTTTGACAGTTGGAAATGGTGGAAGTCGTTGTAATCGGGTTCTTTTTTTTTTTATTGTAGCACGGCACAATGACTGCACTATGCCTGATGGTAAGCGCAGTGCAATCCAAAAATAATAGCGACCACCAATTGACATACTATCCATCGCCGGTCGCCACTATCATGCCGGCCTGCAAAAAGCTGGATATGCACAGGCTGATCCCAAAACACGACTCGCAGAAGCGAATCACTATTACGGGCTTTTTCGCCATATACATGGTGGTTGCGACCCAGTCAGGTTGTAAAACCCTACCACCCCGCTTTCGCCATTGCCTCGTTCGTTATTCAGCAGGGTACACCACGTGCAGGTGAGGTTGGCTTGGGTGTCTCAAGTCTTATGATGTTATTTGACACCCCTTACACCCCGAAAGTTTAGGTTCTAGGTCTTTTAAGCTTTTCCGAGTTTGAAAATGCAATTAGAATCGGTAGGTAAGCGATTTCATGCTGAAAAAGTTGCGCGGGTCATATAGTGTTATTATTCAAGCTTTTGTTAACACTTTCGCTTGCATGGATATGATCTATCCCTCTGAAACACTACTTTTTGTTGGAGGAAAGGACCGCTATGTTCTTCACTGTTCCTCTGATTACGTATATGTAAAATTAAATGATAATCGGTTCTGTAGTGAAGACGTGAAAGCGAAACAGAATTTATAATATATAAACAGCAAATAATAATAACAATAAAAGGCACAAATTTTTACAAATGTGCCTGTCGAAAAAGCCCTTTACTACCTTGGTTGCACAGTGAGCCACCATAAGCCTGAGAATAACATAACGCAGACCGCGCGAATGCAAGGCAAATACGAACATACGTAAGTTTAGATGCACGTTTTCTAAATTTGAATCATTCGTAAAATTAATGCTATTACTATTATTGGTTTTCAATTTTTGAATTTTTCCTATATGTTCATGGTGGTTGGATATTGTTTCAGAAACGAGTGGCTGCATATTTAAAGGAATTCTGAATGCGGTGGTTCTTTGTTTAGGTATTGTCAGGGGATATGTCGCAGAACGCGTGTAGGCAGAATATGGAAGATGTGCTTGCCTCCATGTTAGCTCTTCATATAGTTACTTAATTTTTTTGTTTTGATCAAGTCAAAATGTTAAATGGCCATATGTAGCTCCCTACGGGCTACCATTTTGAGAACGTTCGCTTCAATTAAGAACACCGTACATGATGACAAGGGGGAATGTGGAAACAAAACCGAGCGCAAGCGTTCTGTACCCGCTGAATCAATCGATCAGTCCGTGACAATAAACAGGAGTCATACACAACATCAAAGTAATTTAATCTAGAAAGAAGTAAACTTTCAACAAGACTCTTCGTTAGTGTAATAGTAAGGTACTGTCTAATATGATACAAAACTTTAGTCTACAGACAGTTCTTAATTATAGCATTGATATGCGCTTCGAAGTTCGCTACGTTTTTTTTTCTATATCCTTGAAAACGCATATGCTAATTTTTATCATAGTTGGTTAAGTATATAAGACGTGAAAACGTAACAGACAAACAAACTCACATTCACGTATATCATGTAATACGACTAAGGATGACACAAATATATATATTCATTTTATACGGCCCCTGAGCGTTATTACCATCGAAAAATTGTGCTGTTCCTCACTTTATCTGCTACGGATTTTTCTCAGTTTTATTACTGTCTTCGGTGTAGTTTGTCCCCAGAGACCTCGATAGGGATTATCATTAATAAATATCTCTTCAGGCTCTGGAGAGTAATATTTAAAAATATATATTACGTCATACTTTTATGCGGTAAGGTCGCGTTACATTTTCCAGGTAAGATTGACTTTTGTGAGTTAAAAAAGTATATCTATGATTATCGAGAATAGAAACTCTGTAAAATGATAATAATAAGATATTAATCGCCAAGTAAAATTACAAGAATAACCTTCAAGTAAAAAAAAGCATACCGCATGTTACAAGTGATTTTTTTTAATTCAACATTATGTTTCCTTACAATTAGTCCAGTTATTTTAAGCCTCAATCTTCGGAAAAATTCCTAGCGAGCTGGATTTTTGTATATATCTTTATTACGGTGTTGTAATGAAGATGTGAAAAATCGACATTTATATTGTGCCAGCTAAAAAAGTTTTTTTTTAACTTTATTTTTGCAATCAATCTTTCAGATTATTACTGCCATTGTCGCGTAGTCAATAATATTACAAGTGTCGTGCAATCACTTCAATATTAAGCGTCGTGTGAGTCAATATTCTAACAAGATGGTGGATCCCTTGTTAGAACCCTCCAGGGAGTTTTTGTGGCATCTGAGAATTTCATACTCCGTGGTATTATTTTCCATTCATTTCACTTATGCACAATAAACTAACGATATTACGTAAAACACCACCAAATTTACAAAATATAGAGTCAAATGACACAAGATTATGAATAAAATATAAAATCCACTACATGGCAGAGTAAAATTCCGCCAAAAACTCCGCTAAAAAAAGTTATAAAGGTTATAGACTACCTCTCAAGGGTCACTACTGGAATATGCTTATAAATATTTGGAAATAGATATATATATATATATATATAGTAGATACCAAAGCGGAGACCATGTATACAAACAGTAGTTGTTACGATGCCGTCACTCAATTCATTTACTTATAGATATTGAGTATCGGGTAATTTGAAGGTACTTACGTATTAATATTTCTTTCAAAAATCTGACCTAACCTAACCAAACTAAGACGAGAAAATTAAAAAAAATAAAAAAAACCACGTAATAATATACACGGCATGTTATCAAAACCACATAGGCCAGGAGTAGATTATCTGTACTTGACAAGCTTCAGTCGCGGTGGTGTTAATACGTAAGCACTAATTTGAAAATCACAAGGTAACAAAGTAATATAAGAAGAAGTAATAGATGATATGTAGTTTGCATATTAAAGAAGTATGTCCGCATCTCAAAAATTAGAAAATCTTAATTCAAAATGTATAACGGTATACATATACTGTGTTAAATTTTATGTATATCAAACATTTTTATTCCCTCTTCCATTTCCTTTTATATCTTTTCATAAACAACGTCAAATGAGTTCTATATTTGCGAGTAGATTTAGTCCCGAGGCGCGACGCATCGTCGTTCTCACATTATTTACTTCATAATGCCGTTTTTCTTGAGTTTCATAAGGTTCCTTTATTGCTGTATCTCGTTAATCATTTTAATAACCGTTCGCTTCGAAATTTCCTTATATAAGAGTGTCCTATAGTTAAAAAACGCGGATTTATATATCACGGTTACATTCTGTACACGGGAACATCTAAATACGTACATATGTGTTGCTTTAGAAGAATATATGTCACTCTTTACCAAATTATAATAAAAACGGACGCTCGAGGTGGACCCTATGTACATTGCTTGACCCGCAAAAAGGGGTTGATTTTCTGTTTAGGTATTTGAGTCCCGGATTCTCGGGTCTTTGGGATAATGTTATTTACGGGAACAACCCGAAAATGATTTGAGCTGTCCAGATTTTGCCACGCGAATCTGACACTTGGTTACTTAGAATAAACGTTCCCATTGCCCTCAGTTAAGATATCGAAGAGAATTGCGTACAAGTTTTTAAGTGAGTTTTCTCACTTCTTAAAAACTTTTATTCAAAACGGTTTCGTATGGAGCAGAATGGGGAAAATTATATTCGACAAAATCTTGTTTCCATTGAGTGAGAGACGGAAATCCGCTTTTACGACTGGCTCCTACCGTGTTAGTATTTTAAGTATTAATGTATGTATACAGTTTTATGGCACGTAAAAGGAACCTACCTATATATACCTACCTACATATGATAATTCTATTTATCCAATCTCTGTTTATAGAAAATTTACATGCAGATTCCATTTTTTTTTCTCGTTCTGACTACGCTATTAACCTAGCAAGGTCTTAACAGCTTCACCGGACTACGGTGATTCCATTTATATTTGAGATGAACACTAAGGAATAAGGATCATTACAAATTTTGATAGGTTGTAGAGCCACATTGTATCTATTACTGGCTTTAGTATGAATGGGTCGGCTCGCCCGGGGTAGTACCACCCTCTCATAGAAAACCGACGCGAAGTAACAGTGCTTGCATTGTTGCGTTTCGTTCGGTCAGTGTGTACGCCGGAGGCCCACCTCTCCTCATCTTCCCCCTCTCCTCTCTTCTTCCCTTCCTCCTCCCCATCCTCCAACACAGGCTGGCAACGCACTTGACACTCCCCTGGTGTTGCAAGTGTCTATGGACGGCGGTGATCACTTAACATCAGGTGACTCACCTGTTCGTTTGCCTCCTATGGTATAAAAAAAAAGATTTCTGAAAATTCAACCCCTAAGGTACTAAAAAAGACAATGAAAATCTATATATTAATACGTGAAGCAAAAAAATTGTACCCCTTTTTAACCGATTTCCCCTTAACGGGTGAACTTGAAATTTGGCATAATTAAAGTTTATATGGCGAAGAAGTGCAGAAAGTTATTTATTTTATATAAAATGCATTAGAAGTACATTAAATTAATTAAAATAAGCACTACTCACACTAATGCTTGAATTTTACACGACATATACACACACATGTAAATAAAAAAGACATTTTGACAGCCGTCAATAATTACGAACTTCAAAAAAGGTTGTGAACTGTGAAGGAGGTTGCTATGCTCGACTATATGTATTTTTTAACTTTTACGTTCCTATTACCATTTTTCATCTTACATTCGACAATAATATTATAATATATAACTATTATTGTAATGTTTATTATTTTTTATGGTGAACTCACTTCAAATGATGATTTAACAAAAACATGGGCCAAATAATACTTTGTATAATCAAAATAAGAATTTTGTTCATAAAAGTAATCCATGACTTAGACCTCCGCGTTTACAATGTTGCAATTCAACCTCATGTATCAACAAAAAAGAGTTTATTTCCAAAAGCTAATGGTAGTATTAAAAACTCTTTCTCTTGGATTCACCATTTGATTGTATTGTGTATCTATTACTTTTTCAAACGATGATACTGGGCATATCACTATTTCTCATAATAAACAGCCTACTTTTAATTCAATATCACCCAGAAATACCACCCCATGGTGTCGTGTAAAATTAATTGAAAATTGTGTCATGGGTTGAAATAAATTTCTTTATTTTCGTAAAGTTATGTTTGGTTAAAATTTGAGCTTTAGCACGTGGTTTTTGTTTCCAATTTATAATTAATCATCATTTTCATTTATACATAGATTTTTTTTAGTGATTATATAATAAAGATCATTGCAAATGGCAAATAACTGAATAGCCATGATGAAAACCTTTGATTAAAGAAGTATACCCTTTGACAAAAGAACTCTAATAAAGTTCAAACTTTAAAAAATCAATTAACTATGGTCGAATGTCGACCACTGGGCGCCCACTAGTTTATATAAAACTCTGACGTTTTTGTACCTAGATCTAAGAAAATTGTTATCGTGCAGTTCGGTTACTGGGTAAAAAAAGACACGTTTCAAACTTAATTTATGATGATTCTAGAATTTTTTATGTGAACACTTGCTTAATAGCGTCAAGCGATTTAAAAAAATTTGGTAGAAGAAAAATTTAAACATGGTCGTGATGCGTTACCCATTCCTTCAACATGCTCGCGACGTATTGAACTTGCGTTAGACTAACGACGCGTAGTATATCGGCCTGTGTAGATATTAATATTGATATTCATTATTGAGGCTGTGCAACTCATCGTATGTTTGACTGTATACAATTATTGCTTAGAGTGCCAATAAATGCATGAAATTCCTCGGAGAGAGTGTGCTGCGCGGTATCTTCTTCAGCACCGTACCCGTGACAGGCGGTGGTCGGCTCCCTGCAAGCGATCCGGTGCAGGTACCACCCGAAATAACCGTGTCCGGTGAGTACCTGCACCAGCCTGAACGTCAGGGAGCCCCAACTTCTTCCTATCCACTCCTACAGAACCGGACGGACGGCGTCAATGGTATACGTCCCGAAGCGCGCGTCCGCCAGATCCTGCATCCACCTCTCCATCGCTCCCTCCCGCAACTCTCACCTCCTAACCTCTATCTCCCTGGGAGCCGGAGGCTCCCCTCTGCTCTTCCTCGCCGCCATGAATTCGTACACGGCGGCGAGAACCTCTGTCTCCAGCTTCCAGGGAAGGGAGCCGGCGAGCGTAAAGGCCGCCACCGAGGACACCGTCCGATACGCCCGGATCGCCCTCAATGCCACCGTGCGCTGCGCATTGCGGAGCGCGAGCACGTTGTCGGCACCGAAGGCGTCTACCCAAACCGGTGCCCCATAGGCGGCCATCGCCCGCACGACTCCCATATAGAGTCGACGGCACCCAGCACCCGGCCCCCCTACGTTGGGGAGCAACCGGCCGAGTGCCGCCGCCGGCTCTGCAATTCGCAGTCCGAGCCCCTTAAAGTGGGGCTCGAATCTCCAGCGCCCGGCCAGGGTGAGTGCCTAAGTATTTCATTTGGGCCCCAACCCTTATCCGGATGCCCTCCACAATTATGTGGGCCTAGGTGGAGGCCCCCACCGAGGCCCATGAAAAAGTATTGCCTCGATCTTCTCGAGGGCCACCCTGAGGTCCAACCTCCTTATGCGCCTAACCACGAGGATTGTGGCCATCGTGGCCAGGCACTTAACCTCCCTCCATTCCCCCCCCCCCGGGCTACGACTAGGGTGTCGTCCGTGTAACAGATTAGGCGCGTTCCATATGGGAGCGCACCGCGGAGCACCCAGTCGTAGCCCATGTTCCACAGGAGCGGCCCCAGTACCGATCCCTGTGGAACCCCCCGCCTTGTATCCCGCCGGACCATCCGCTCGTCCCCGTCCACGTAGGCGATCTCCCTGTCTTCAAGGTACGCCTCCAACAGCCGCCGCAGATACGAGGGCACTCCGAAATATCGGAGTGCCTCCCGTATGACACCGTGCGGCAGGCTGTTGAAGGCGTTGGCGATATCTAAGGACACCGCCAAGACTCTTTCCCCTTGGGAGGTCGCCTCCACGAACAACGACTTGAGGAGGCACAGGGCGTCCACGATGGAACGTCCTGTCCGGAAGCCGAACTGCACGTCCAACAAATTCGGTCCCACTCTCTCCAGGTGCTGGACGACTCAGGAAGAGACGACCCTCTTCAACGCCTTCCCGATGTCGTACAGCAGGACGAGGGGCCGATAACTGGACGCGCAGTCCAGAGGGTGGCCGGCCTTCGCCATCAAGCAGAGTCGCCTGAGCTTCCAGGGCTACGGGAACTGACCGAAAGTCAAGCACCGGTCGAACAGCTCCCGAAGCCACCCTCCCAGAGGACACATCGCAAGGCCGAATACCCGACCCGGGACCCCGTCAGGGCCGGGTGCTCTGCGCCGATTGAGGAGGCGTTCGACAGCCCTCCCCATCTCTTCCTCTGTAATTGAGGGAGGGCCGCCGGACACCTCGACTTCTACCCGAGGTGGGGGCATGGGAGGGGCTGACATCAGTGGAGGATCGGGGAACAACTCTCCCACGATTGGTCTGACCGTTTTGGAGATAGTACTGTGGGCGAAGCCACGGTTAACAGCTAGTACAAATTAAAATTGCCTATATTACTTTTTATAAGGTCAGCTATCTACCAATGAAAGTTTCTTGAAGATCGGTCTAACCGTTTTGAAGATAGTACTGCATGAGTAGCCACAGTTAACAGCTAGTCTAAGTTAAAATAGGCTAAATTACCTGTTGTGATGTTCGCTATCTGTTGGTGAAACTTCCGTGAAAATTGCGCCTGGACCAATTTTGAAGATAGCATTGCGGACAAAGCCGTAGTTAACACAGTCTAATTTAGAGTAGCCTATGTCACCCGCTGTAATTTTATCTATCTGCCAGAGAAATTCCTGTCAAAATCGGTCCAGCCATTTCGGAGATTACCCGAAACAAACAGACAGACAGACCGACAGAAATTTAAAAAAATTGCATTTTCGTTATCAAAAGCGTGTATACTTTCATACCCAATCGGTCTTTTTTTTATTTACATACAGACACTTCATTTTTATTATATGTATAGATTAGATAAACTTAACAATACATCGAAAGGCTACATAGAAATAAATTATTCAAATTAGTATACAGTTGAGAAAGCATTAAATGTAAACAAATCCTTCGTTTCAGCAGTCAGACCACGACTGGTATCCGCAAAAGCTTACTGTGTCATAGTGAACTGAGCCGGGTGATTGGAGCTTAGTTTTATTGGGACAACAGAATCTTCTACAGATAACGTAGTTTCGTGTTGAAATTTTCAAGCGACTATTACTGTTTATACTAGAGTAAGATTTTTAATGAAAATAAAAAATAAAAGTGTTACTATCTCATAAATTCTTCTATAAGTAATGTAATAGAACATCATTATACACACAATGAAAGATATAGATAGACCTTCTATTTGTATACAAAATTAATTGGGTTACGAAATTTATTCAAACAACATTAGGAAACCGTTTTCAAAGTTGACAAACTTTGTAACTTTGTTCCAATTCTGAATTTATCGATAGTTCTCTAAAGTTATCGATAGTTGAAACTTTTCAAATTTAATTTAATAGTAGTTTTTGTTGACACTCGTTAGGTAAATTAACAGTTAATCAAAATAAGTATCCTGATACATAATTCCAACTTTCACTTATTCATTATTTTACTGAAGATTTATTTTCACGTAAATATTCAAATGTAAACAAGATTTGGTCTTATTTAGTTGTTCAGAGAATGTCTTAATCAGAATATCAAGTGTCATTTTTTATTTTATGCATTTCTTTATTAATGTTGTATTTTTTGACACGTTTTATAGCTTAAACTACTTGATGGATTCTTATATAAAGGGTATCCTTAGATTCGTCCTATCTGTGTAAATTATACCTATAGATTATAAAATATCTAAATATGATTGATATCTGTGAACCAAAGAACATAGATAATCCGGGCAGTTTTTTTTAAATTGATAGTTCTACTTGCTATCGTTTAAATTATTATGGTTCATATTTTCTTTAATTGGTTAAATTATATTTTCAACTGTTGCTAATTTGAACACAGCATATTAATCCACTTATATTGATTTTGTTCTGTGCGTATCACTCAAAAATTACTGGATAGATTTTGATCAAATATACTTAGTATAACTTTTTAAATACTTACCGTGTTATTACAAAAAAGTTAAATACGTATTGAATACTAGCTTTAAAAAGATTGTTGTTCGACATCTTGTTCCTTTTATCTCGGTTTGGTTTGGTTAGGTTAGCCTTGCGACAAAGGATCATACATGCTTGCCGCGGTAGTGTTCGGCAAGTGCGGTGCATTTAATACGAAAGTATCCAAACTTTTTTAAAACAAGTATTCAATACGTAATTAATTTTTTGTAATAACATGGTTGGACTTTATCCAAAAAATAATCATTATATGTTCATTTAATATAACGGTACTAAAATTTTAAGAAACTATAATTTTAAGCACTACAAAATACTAAAGAAATTTTGTAAGTAAAGTTTTTTTTTTCGTTATGCACTTTATATATTGTTAAGATAATAAACAACGCACACAAAGCCGCGGGTATCAACTAGTTCGATATAAAATCGTAAGTACTCACCAATAAAGAACCAAACATAGGATTTCCCAAACAACCGGTGCTTGTAGACCTCGCATAGGACTCGCCTGGCTGCCACTACGTAGAAAAGGCCGACGATAACTCTTGCGTCCTGCCGGCGTAGATTCCGCACCGCATCAGCAGGATCCGAGAGAAACGACTGCCGGGTTACGATTTCTATACCGACCTTTTTGCAGTGCGCTTCTAAATCTTCTACGGTCTGTAGAAAAATAAATAGACAAAATTAAATAAGGAAAGTAACATATTTAGGTTGGGTTTTTTTGGTGGGATTTTAGTCTGTCATGTAGTGGATTTTATATTTTATTTATAATATTGTGTTTTTTGACTTTATATTTTGTAAATTTGGTGGTGTTTTACGTAATATAGTTCGTTTGTTCTGTATAAGTGAAGTGAATCGAAAATAATATCACAGAGCACAAAATTCTGAGATGCCACAAAAACTCCCTGAAAGTTTCTAACAAGGGAGCCACCATCTTGTTAGAATAATGAAATAATCACACGACGCTTGTAGTATTATTAACTACATGACAATGGCAGTAATAATTTGAAAGATTGGTGGCCAAAAAAAACATACTTAGTTTCTGTCATGATCTTAGTTTGTTATGTAATAGTTTTTATATTTTACTAGCTGTTCCCACGACTTTGTCCGCGTAGAATAATTACTTTGGACTAACCGTAACACATAGCGAAAGGCCTCAAAAGAAAAAAAAATAATTTTGAAACATTCTTCATTGATGCTCCACTCCTATTTGTCTTAACGTGATGATATAGCCTTCCTTGATAAATGAGCTATCTAACACTGAAAGAGTTTTTCAAATCGAAGCAATAGTTCCTGAGATTAGCGCGTTCAACTAAACAAACAAATTCCCCAGCTTTACAATATTAGTATAGATTCATAATCTTGTGTTATCTGACTCTATATTTTGGCATTTTATGTAATAGTTTTTAATTATTACACATTCAGTTATTGTGCGCAACTGAAGTGTATATAAAAAATACCAAGGAGAATGAATTCTGAGATGCCACAATAACCCCTTGGAAAGTTCTAACAAGGGAGCCGCCACCATTGTTAAAACATAGAAATTATCACAAGACACTTGTAATATTATGGAAGATTGGTTACCAAAAATAAAATTAAAAAATTAAACGTAATAATATACTTAGAGGAGTTTCTGGCTAGGTCTTAGAAAAACAAAAATAACTCAGATGGAAATCTTTTGCTTCGAAAATCCGTCAGACCCCAGTTCGAATCCGAGTTCCAGCAAAATAGATATCTTTGTAGTCCGGTGAAGCTGTAAAGGCCAAAAAATTAAGGCCAATAGCATAGTCAGTTCGAGAAAAAAAGCTAGGTCTTACAATACAATGGATTTTATTTTTAATTTCTGTTTCGACCTTAAATCTTTTAGTCGCATCAGTACAAATAAATAACACTGAACAAAACTCCCTGGAAAGTTTTAACAAGCAAGCCACCATCTTGTTAGAACACTGAAGTCATCATAAGAATTTATAAACCGGGATATTTAGGGATTTGTTACAGGTACAAAGGTATCATGGATGAATTACTTGATAAAGTGGGAAGAAGAAAAGTAAATATATAGGGAAGAAAGACCATAGTATAAAAAAACGTATTAATTAAATTAACATCAAAATTTACTTACAATACTGTAGTGTAAATATTAATTTATTATTACTAGTGATTGTCTAGTGCTCGATATTCGCCCAGAAAACACTATTATAAAACTTTTAATATTAAGGAGAAACAGAGTAAGAAGATGTGCTTAATGTGTTTTGTCTCTTTCTTTTTATATATAGAAGATATTTTAGGCCACTATTTTCTAATGTATTCCATTACGTTCCAAATCTCGTAAAGGACTACATAAACAAAACTTGACTAAGATAAGTGAAAAAATTGAGAGGGAAGGCGTCACCCTCGTCAGTAAGCGTTTCAGTACATATATGCTAAAGTCTCGTGTCATATTACGTTTATTTAGCGCTTCTCCAATTTCCATATTTATGTTATGAAAATTCCTCTAGTGTTTTTTTAAGTAATGCTTTCATGCGTATACTCTGTACATATTTTTACCTTACACAGCGAAAACATAATAGGAGTAAAAGAACGCTTCAAGCCCACTTATGCAGAAAAAACCGGAGCCGTTCTAATTACATTGAATACAGCGTGAAAGACCTAGCTCTATTCACAGCAACTATTATACACACTATATATACACTTTAGTTTATTTCCACGAATGTTTCTAATAGTGTTTTTTAATCACAAACAAAATACATAACTGTATAGATATACAAGGAAATATGCCATTTCTTAACTCCTGATAAATATAACTGCATTATTTCTTGTACAGTATTTTAATAAGGAATTGAATACACGACCTAAAATTTTGCCAACACTGCCACCTATATACTAATAAAAAAAGAGAGGCTAATCTGCCATTTTTTGCAATATTACATTTTATATTCTGATTGGATTTAAAGGTGAATGTGTGCCACAACTTGGTTCGATAAAATCTGCAAGGAATAAAATGCAATCTAGGAGTACGCGACACTGCTAATAAGATTTAGAAAAGTAGGCTGCGATGGTATGGTCATGTGAAGAGAAAACCACTAGACTACTTAGGGAATTTAGCAAAACAATTGTCCCTTCGTGATGAAAGACCCAGAGGTACGCTCAAAATAAATTGGAAGAGTGTAGTGCCGAAGGGTATGAAGGAGTACAAAAATCAAATGTCAAAAATGAAAATATCAAATTTGGATAAACGTAAAATGCTAAAATAGAATTCATGTACGTTATATTGAAATATTTTACTCAGTTTTCATATTTAAAATCATATAATTTTTACTGAAATAACAGAGCGTTAATCACTTTACCGCCACATTAAAATGAGATAGGATTGAATGAACTGTTCTTTTGGTTTTGACGTATGATTTACTAGCTATGCTCGCGGTTCCACGCCCCGTAATTATTATTATTTGTCGTAATGAATATAAGTTATATTAAATAATTTAGTTAAAGAAAAACAGTATCGAGTCAACATTCTCTGTATTAAAAAATATCTAAACATTTTTCATAGTTCTTCATAGTCGTCGCATCTCGTGGCCAGTTATATTAAAATGAACTTAGTATAACACGTTCTCGACGAAAAAATATTTCAAAGTGACCTATTTCCATCTATTTATAAATGTAATTACTAGCTTTTGATCACGGCTCCGTCTACGTTAATGTGTATTTGAACTATACATCTGGAACAGTACATTTTTTCTCTATGAAAAGTACGCTACATACTTTTACGGTACACCGAACAATACGCGTGTAAAATCTCATGATTATAATCATATTAATAATTTATTCTATTCATACAAAAATTTACAAAAATAATTACTAAATTAAAACGTCACACGAATGGCGTCAACCTAAGCTCATTTATTTATTTTAATATTATTTAATTTATTTAGTTTGTAGGTGGTAGAGCCATGCTGAAGCTA
This sequence comes from Antheraea mylitta, assembly GCA_014332785.1. Taxonomy (NCBI): domain Eukaryota; kingdom Metazoa; phylum Arthropoda; class Insecta; order Lepidoptera; family Saturniidae; genus Antheraea; species Antheraea mylitta. The sequence goes on along the minus strand of JACEII010000013.1, from coordinate 6,347,384 downwards.
TTACTGGTTTCAGCATGAATGGGTCGACTCGTCCGGGGTAGTACCACCCGACCCATAGGAAACCGACGTGAAGTAACAATGTTTACACTGTTGCGTTTCGTTCGGTCAGTGAAAGCGCATCAGACCCATCTTCCCTCCCGTGACCTCCTTCCTCCCTGTCCACCCTTCCCCCTACCCGCAAACACAAACTGGCAACACACTTGCAACTCTCCTGGTGTTGCAAGTGTCTATGGACGGTGGTGATCACTTAACACCAGGTGACCCACATGTTCGTAGGCCTCCTATGACATAAAACAATCTAAGATTGTCTGTTCAATAATTAAGGTGTAGTAAACAAACAAACAAACTTATTTTCGCATAATACTATTTAGGATAATATTCATTATTTACATTACATTACGTTTCATGTTTCATTGTTAATTTTAAGTATAAGAATAATTCGCTAAAGTATTCCTTTTAAAGGGGCACGTTTTAAAACATAAACGTCTAAAAATGAAATGATTTACATAAAGTCCTTGTGTTTAATTAAAATGCTACTACCTGAGACTTAAGAGGTTTAACTTAAAATGTTCATTCAGGAGAGTAAAAATTGTTTATTCTCATTATTTCACTTTCTTTATTTACACAAGATTTATTTGGCTAGAATAATAAAAGGCATTGTCATACGTGTAATTTCATTTCTATTTTCTGTGTGCTTCGGTCGATTTTGCTGAAACTTTTTTTAATGTACTTTTTAAAACGATGACTGGAAGTTTACATGTATACAGTGAACACAAGGTTAAAAAAATGTGTATCGTTTCAAGTATATAGGCATATCCAATTTATGTTGACCTCTAAACCAATACGAGTATGTATGGTCATATTAAACATTACTGTAACTTATGAACCGTTGCAAAAATAAAATTATGTATGATCAACGTGAACGACGTGTCAGTTTTGATTGAAATCCACGTGAAAGAAGTCGCAGTCACAAGTTCTTACAAATAAAAGAGTAAAAAATAATAATAGATATTCTTTTAAGTCACGGGTACAGCTAAATAAAATATACGTTCTTCTTTGTCTTGTTTTACCACCGTGAAAGCATTTGCCAATGTCAATGTTTTGTTTGTCGTGGTGGCCTAGTGGTTTGACCGGTGGAATATTATTTCGATGTCCGCAGGTTCGAGCCCCGGCATATATCAACGAATTTTTCGGAATTCGCGTTCATTTACTAATTTCAGTTGGTAACACTATCGGCTGACGGTAATATCCTGAGAAAACCTGAACCTGAGAAATGTTCTTGTAGTACTACTGTATGTTGGAAAAATATAGAACTATGGATTTCTCAGAGTTTGAAATCGCCAATACGTCGTGGGCTGGCCGGAAAGAGGCTTATGGCCCTGCAGTGGGTCTTTTACAGGCCGATGATCATGAAAAATGTTTTGTTTCAACACAGATTATAACACAATCGATACAATGTTTTCGAATTACACAGGTTAGTTCAAATGTAAGAAGTTAGTTTAATCTAAAATATGTGTTTTTTGATGACCGTTACATTCATAAGCTGTCTAGTTTTATAGATGGTGTAGGTGGTAGAGCCACGATGAGGCTATAACCGGTTTCAGCAAAAATGGATCGGCCCTTCGAGGTAGTACCAACCTATTGTATATATAGTGCTTGCATTGTTGCGTTTCATTCGGTCAATTTCTGTTTTCATATTAACCGAGATAGAATGTTTTCTATATTTTTGTCTACATTGATCATAATATATCGATTTGTTTTAACTAGAATATCGCGAACTCTGAACTCTTCTACGATTTCGATTCAAAGTAATAGTAATAAATTCATACGTGCTTGTAAAAATTAATGATTCAATAACACGCTCGACGACGATCCAATATGCAGTGAAATCGAAATAGTCGAATCGACGGAAGCCAATCACGAAGATCGTTTGTCAATCGGCAGACAAAGCGCTTAGCGTGCTATATAACCACTCGATGCCGCTACGAACAATCTTAAAACGAACGATTTAAGTCACGCACCTGCTGGCATAGACGACACGATGTGGTACCCAGACGCGATCACACATTTTAGATACCGTACGGCGTTATTGCCATGTTGTTCTATAAGGGTAATGTAGTGTGGCGATAACGGAGTAGACAAAGGAAATATTGGTCGATATTTATACCACACATGATTTATCTCTGTGTATAAGAATGTAAATATAACGTGAATGTATTTTTTCGATTTTTTGTGGAAAAAAATCGTTGCAGGTGTCTAGGAATAAGTAATAAGTATGTTTGTCTATTTGTCTGTTTGTCTATTTGTCTGTTTGTCTGTCTATCTGTCCGTCTGCCTATCTATCTATATCTCTGTCTGTCTGTTTATATAAACACGCATTACTGCTAAAGTACTAGGTTCATAACAAACCCACACCAAGAAAATCATAAAGCATATCTTTGAGAATAATTTAGTCTTTGTTTCATTAAAATTCGTCCTCTCTATCAGAAGTTATTGTAATATTAATGACGACGCGGTGTAAGTACGAGAGAAAAGTAGATAAGTAAATGGACTTGATACATTCAGATGGTTATATTAATCGTTGTTTTTTATATAGGTTCCACACGGACGAAGTCGCCGGTACAGTTATATATAACTAAATTGATAAAGAACTGTTGTTGTATATGTATGACTCAAAAATCACTGGATAGTTTTGGATCATTTGTATGAAGTGAAAATTTCTTTACTCGTGTAGATTTTTGATAGAGGAGAACTTATGAGTTCGCGTCACTGATTTTTTCCCGATCTGACTACGCTATTGACCTAGCAAGGCACCGCAGCTTTACCGGACTAAAACGTGTCACTGATGATCTCGACATGCTCGTGACGTATTGCGCTTGCGATAGATTAGCGACGTGTAGTATAGCGGCCTGTATATATGTAATACTAATATTTTATTTATATTTTTGTGCATCCTATCATATGGGATATGCGAATAAATGTAAAAGCCAGACTAATGTTAATAATTTCGATTTATAAATTTAGAAATTCAAATAATTAAGACTATAATTGCTTTCAAATTCAACAAAGAACACAGATATTTCATCGTTGTTGTTTGGTCCCTATCCTTATCTAAAAATTAAGTATGAATTATTGACTTGATACTATGACACTAAGCAAACGCGATATTTATAACTATTATCAATATACTAAGATTGAGTTATCATAAATACTGTATTCATCAAATTTAAAAAAATGGAAAACTTGCTCTTACACTGAGAGACTAAACATCTAAGCACAAACTTGATGTTTCTAACTATTATCTAGATTATGATTCAGTTACCGCAATACTACTCCTCATGGGAATGTTGAGAAATTATACCTTGATCGGGCACTAAGGGGTTAAACATTTGAACATAAGTTCGATGTTTCTGTCTATTACGTATACATATCTAGGTTTAGTTAAACTGTCTATGACCAAGTATTACCCTGAGAAACTAGATGATTGCTCAGACCGATTTCGGCCTTGGCGACCACTTTGACCCCTAATTAGAGAAATGGCGCTGGTGCGCGCGAAGATGGCTTATGTAGCCTATCTTCGTGGCGAAGCTCCGTGCACAATGATACGTCATGGCATCAGGTGGGCGAGCTTTTAACTCGTTGCGTTTGGTATCAAGGCCAGCCTTACGCTGAGCCTCACACTCGAATACTTGGCTATTCACCATTCTGCGCCATTCTGACCGCTGTGCTGCCAAACGTTGCTAATGCAAAGGCTCTATGATGCATTTCTTCATGTGTCGCTTTTGGACATGTTTGTACCGGAGGAGGGGACCGCCCTGAATCCGTTTGCACTCCTTCAATTCACAATATGCGGTTTGCCATTCTTTCCTCCTCCATACGAGATACGTAACCGCACCACTGAAGCTGTCGACGCATTAAATAAGTTAATCCAATATAACAAAGAATAGAACATCAGTAATAAGAAAATACTGTAATATTTTTTATAAAAGTATCAAAGTTGTTTCATGTGAACTATAATTCCCCTGGTTATCAGTCGTAGTGTCTGTGTGCGTGACTAGTAGGCGTATAGTAGAACTCGTTGCCAAAATTGAACCGTGAAAAATTGAGAGCGCGTTCTTAATATGCACTATGCGTTCAGTGATCATAGTGTTTCCTTGCCGTAGAAAAACGGGGCAAGCAGTGTGGTATTGTTTTTGCACCCAAATAAACCATAAAAATAATATACGACGCAGACGAAATCACGAGTTTTAGCTAGTATTACACACATAAAACTTTTGTATATATTTATATAGTCTATCGTATTTTACAATAGTGTATCATGAAAATTTATCGTGTTAGTAAAAACTGGTTGGGTCGGCGCGGAAGGGAATAAATTCAAGCTTGGCCATAAAATGGAAACGGTTTTCGAGGAGGACACCTTCGGTGTTATAACAAAAAAGTTAAATACTTGGTTTAAAAAAGGTTTCGTACGAAATGCACCGCGCTCACCCGAAGCAAGATCGCGTTATCCTTTCTTCGCAAGTGTAATTTTTTTTATTTTTTTTTTAACGTGGTGAAATAATTGTGACCTAACCTAAACAAAGCGAGATAAAAGAGCAAGACGGCGAACATTCACCGAGAGATCTTTTTAAAGCAAGCGTTCAAAACGTGTTTAACTTTTTTGTAATAACGCCGATTTAGTTTAGAGGAATTCGAATTTTAGAATAAACATAAATAATTTATTCTAATACCAACTTGTGCCAGCATCTTCGTACTCTGAAAAATAATTTTGTTTATTAATTTTCATTTTTATGGATCCGATTACGCAAAAGAAGGTAATAAATTTCGAGTATGTATGTTTATTTTTTTAAGTCCTTTGTAACCTAGACGACTTAATGGATCTTAAAATATAAGGTGTCGTTAAATTGTGTAAGTAACACAGGCTGTATAGTTTAAGTATGATGACTATTAACTAAAAAGAGAAGTTGTGAACGCGAATTATCTTTTTTTTGTTAATAATTTTTATGTCTTGATAGTAATTTTGTCTGTTTACGAAATTCCTATAAACTTTTTAGTGACTTAAAATGTTCTTTGTGATCATGACCATCCATGGATACTTGCTACACCAGGAGAGTAGCAAGTGCGTTGCCAGCCTGTGTTGGGGGGGGGGGGGAATCGAAGAGGAGAGAAGGAAAGTAAGGAGAGACAGGCCTCCGGCACTCTCACTGACCGAACGAAACGCAACAATGCAAGCACTGTTACGTCACGTTGGTTTTCTATGAGAGGGTGGTGCTACCTCGGGCGAGCCGATAACTTTTAAAAATTATATGTAGCTTAATTAATACGTTAGAAAATCGTTGTTATCTAGTAATTATTTTTGTTAATAATTGTGGATATGAAGCTCGAACTAATAACAGCCGGCTCAATTTTATATTCTTACTAAATTTTGGTTGCGGTTTCGCTCGCATTAATGTAGATTTCGAAGATAAAATACAGCTTATGTTGTTACTCGCTGAAAATAAAGCTCTACATAGGCATAAGAATTTTTAAAGTCGGTTATTTTTTGAGATTATCCATTACAAACAAAAAATAAATGTTTATATTGCACGTCCTAATAGAAGTATAAATTAGAAAGTAATTTTACTTGTTTTGAGAAGCTATAAAGATATTAATTACAATATTCACATACATTTCTTATAAAAGATGTAAAGGCATTATTTACATCGAAAGAGGTCCGTAAATTTTCATATGAAATACGTAACACGCTAGATCAGTAATTATTTTTGGGATGTTAGGTCTAACCTGAATTATATGGCCTTTAGAATAGTTCTGACCGAGGTTGAAGCCCCAGAAAGCCACGGTTTGTTCGTACGTAATTGATGCCATTAGCCTAGTTTGCCAAGAAACTTTCCGCGTAAGTTGACTTGATAGAATTTAATCATGTGTTGCTAACTATAATGGTTTCCTCTAAGTTATATTGCAATGTACATACCGACTAACAAACAAGAACGATGTATTCAATGGAAATATGCAATCACGTTAAAAGGTTCCGAGCTACGTTCACACGGTTCGCGAGTTAAATGAAGAACTGAAAATGTGTTGCAATATATAAATCCTTTCATACTAAAATTTGCCCGGGGTACTACCACCCGACCCACAGAAAATAGACGTGAAGTAACAGTGCTTGCATTGTTGCGTTTCGTTCGGTCAGTGAGAGCACCGGAGGCCCACACCTTCGCCCCTCACCAAATACAGTCTGGTAACGCACTTGCGACTCCCCTGTGTTGCAAGTGTCTATGGACGGCGGTGATTGCTTAACAAAAGGTGACCCACATGATCGTTTGCCTCCTATATCGTATAAAAATAAATCGTCTGAAACAGATTTAAAGCTCAACTTAACGTACTTTAGCGGAGTGGACAAAGAATACTAATTTAACAAGTTAAATGACAATAGTTCCTGGAATTTTTTTCTGGAAAAAGGGTATTTTCGTTCACAATTGTATTACTCCTCATTTTTTTATATATTGTGTAGAACTGAAAATATTTATGTTTTATAATACTGAATAAGTAACAATTTACTTTATGTTGTAAATTACGTTTCTACGTATACACAATTAGTAACATATCATATTAGAAAGCGGTAAAATTTGTATGGTTTTGTACAAGGAAATCTCTGAAAGTAGCGTTCTCATAAAAAGTTGCTAATAGGAACCCACATTAAACTTGGTTGTAACAACTTATTTTATTGTTATTGAAGCGATAATGGCCACTGAGCATTTTGAATCCTTAAGAATGGGCCTTGGCCAATGGAAAATTTTATTATGGAACCATAATAGGTGGTAATACTTTTTCTAAATCTGCCTGAGTAACCCACAAGTTGAAAATCTTTCGCCAAGAAATTATACTTCTGGCTGCTGCAATTGAGAACCAGTCTTTCTCTAGGTCTCTAGTGTCACTATCTTAGACTATGATATTCTTTTGCACCAGATTAGGTTGGGGTCAAACACTGAAATCTATCAACTATATAAAAAATAGCAACTAAGGCGCATAATGTCGCGAGTAATATTACGTACTGAATGTATATCGGTTTTAAGTCGCTTGCGCTTCAATAGATGGCACTGTACAATATTTTGGTACAGCTGTATCGTGATGTTAAAAGGAACGTCACAATAATGACTCTACCGATGCTAGAACAATCATTTAATATTTGAATTTTATTTGTTAAGTTGTTTTGTATCCAATTGATAAGCGTTTCTATCACCCAGACTATATCGTTAGATTGTCATAAAAATTGAGTCTAAAAAACTAGCCAAATGTACCCAGAATTCTATCGACGATTCTATAAGCTTCTATCACTGGCCTAAGAATCATATTGCTAAGTTTAGTATAATACTGAGCCTGCTTACAATATATGCTTACGGTTTCTCTTTTATGCTTAATTTCAAAAGATCTGCTTTATAAAAAAGAGGTATGTCTTGACTCTGTAGAAAATTTTAAAACTTTAAATCATTAGTAAAGATAAATATTATTAAATAGGTTATCGGATATAGGGTGATCATTTAGATGTATAATTTATTGTACTTAAAAATTTAAACTTTTTTTTTTCTCGAACTGACTACGCTATTGACCTGGCAAGGTCTTAACAGCTTCACCGGACTACTAAGGCGAGCGCTTAAGGCACTCAGCCGATTTTATATTGGCAACCAGCTCAAGGGTGCACGGCACACCTCGGCTTGGCTGTTGCCCGTTGCATGCAAAATCGCGACCTATCTTAGCTAACCTAGCTAACTATTCATATATGTTTGAGTTGTTGAAACCTATATGAGTACCAAGCATATCCGCCTCAACAACTCCTCCATATATTTTTGTCGGAAAAATTGAGAGCTTTTCAGTTCGATAAGGGAAAATTTTTTATCAAAAATAACCCTTCCACCAAAATGTGTAGCGTGTAGGCGTGCACGTGTGTGGAGGTGATCGTGTAGTGTTGTAGCAGTGATGTATGGGTGTGTCACCGTATCGCGCAAGCAACGCACTCAAGGGCTCCCTACCGAGGGATCGAACCTAGGCTTGAGCCGCTGCCGTTGGAGGCCTAATCGGGTTATGACTTTAAACCGAATGATTTATCTAAACTTTGCAAAAATCACGTCGTATGGAGATGGTTAAGTCCGTAGACCAACAATTGTGGTGACACCACTAAAATGCGAAAACATATGGGCATTCGTTTACCTGTATTAAATTAATCTAGAGTACTTACAGAAATGAATACTTCTTCTGCCTGTTGGAGGATGGCGATGCGTGACCAGCCAAACTTCTGCATCAACTTTATTCGCGTTGGATTGTGTACGGTCGCTGAAGGGTGTGTTCGAAAGAGAGTTGGAAAACGCGCTCTGTCTGATAACGCTGGCGATGAAGCTCCATAGCATAGCTATAATTTAGTAGAGAAACAATTATAGAATTAGTATCTCATAAAATATTGTATTCAAAATACTGAGAAATAGGTACCTATTATACAAAAAAAATATTTTCTTGTAATATTGTATCTTTGCACGAATACTTGTTAGTATAATATATCGATATTATACTAACGGATACTTGTGACATCGTTTCCTTTTTTTATTGTTTCATAACAATATGTTTTATATACAGAGGAAAAAAAACTAAAAAATACTGAAAGCAATTAATTTATTTCCTCTCGCCTGTGCATGCGCCCGATTTCCTAACTTCACATCCTATAGCTTAACGCGTAGTGCTTATAAAGTTGTGATTCCTTAAAACTTTATATATATATATATATATATATATATTAAACGACAATGTCCTGATATATTCATATTATATTCCATTCTAGATAAGGACCAAGTACCTAACAAGTAAACCAAATATTAATCGAAATGAGTACAACAGTGTTTACGTGATGGAAGCACAATGGCACATCTCTATAATTTTATATATATACAGATTTGAGTATTATATTGTAATTTTGCAAGCTACTGAATGTGAAAATTCATATTATAAGCTACATTTCAATAGTCAAGAGAACTGAATCTTCAGGTTTAACATTACTTCTAGACGGTTAGGTTTTAAAGTCGTTCATTTAACAAAGACAGATCAATACGCAAGAAAATAAACAAATATAAATGGGAGAAAAAAAAGAAGTTATCATTTCAATTTAAATTATATCGATACGTTTTTCATCAATGTTAATTCGTTAAATTCACTATTGAAACATAATATTTTCAGTGAAATATCACCATGGTTTTTGACATTACTATAAAAATAAAAATGATAAACAAAATATATGTTTATTCTATTAAATAAATTTCCCTTTTGTCCCCTCTCCTCTCCCCCTTCCACTCCGTCTCCTAAATTCTATTGAATACTCTATACGAATAAACGACACAAATACGAATTTTGTATTTCATAGACTGATATAATATCGCTGCTTTATACAATTAAAACATTTTAAAAGTAATTTGGAATATTTTGTAATTTACGTATGTCGAATATGACCACATATATTCTAACAATTACCGAGTCTTATGTAAGCAAATATTAAAGATTTTTTTTTCTTTGAATAGCGTACAAGTATCTATTTTTGGAAATTAAGACCTCCGTACTTTTTTTTGGAATGAAAGCTATGATTTAATATATATTTTTACTAGCGTGCCGGGCGGACGTTATCCTGCCTTGATAATAAAAAAACTCTAAAATTCAACCGCAGCGCCACCTACCGGGTGCTATTAATCTAAATCATTCTCATATCCACTGGAACATGCGCATAAAATTTCATTAAAAACGGTCCAACCGGTTAGGAGGAGTTCAGTGACATACACACGTACAAAAATTTATATATAAAGACATATTATTATTCATATATATTAGACTTATTATATAATAGTAACATTTACAGTACAGTACAGTAGTACATTTCATTTTCTTCCTTTAAAAAATACCTCATTAAGTCAGTTTTAAAAAGATAAAACAAACATTCTGTTTTATAATAATTCAAAAGTTTAAAAGTTTAATTAGTCTCTGCTTAACAAAGCGACTTCATACAAATGGACAAATGAACAATATTTTAAAAACTTTTAATTATCCTCATTTGTACGTTTGAATATATGAATATTGACAAACAAAAATATTCAAATAATTTTAGTAAATTGGATAGACATCTTTCTATACATACGAGTATAATAAGTATTTAAATCTAACGTCTTAATACTTTTTTGATTTTCGTAAAAAAAATGTTGCAAGTGTCTAGAAATAAGTAAGTGTCTAGAAAGTACTGAGTTCATAATAAAACCTAAGCAAAAAATCATAAAGAATATATCCTCAGGAGTAACAAATTTTTTGTTTCATTAAAATCGGTCCACTCTATCAAAAGTTATTGTAATTTGACTGACGACTGGAGTTAAGTACGAGAGAAAAGTAGTAAATCTATATTAATATTTTATCGAACTGAAAAACTCTCAATTTTCCGATAATAAATATATGGAGGAGTTGTTGAGGCGTATATGCTTGGTACACATATACGTTTCAACAACTCAAACATATATGAATAGTTAGCTAGGTTAGCTAAGATAGGTCGCGATTTTGCATGCAACAGGCAACAGCCAAGCCGAGGTGTGTCGTGCACCCTTGAGCTTGTTGCCAAAATAAAATCGGCGGAGTGCCTTAAGCGCTCGCCTTAGTAGTCCGGTGAAGCTGTTAAGACCTTGGTGGGTCAATAGCGTAGTCACTTCGAAAAAAAAAAATTAATATTATTATGCTGGAGGGTTGGTTTGTTTAGTAGATTGAACGCGCTAATCTCAGTAACTATTGGTCCGATAGAAATTCTTTCAGTGTTAGATACCTCATTTCTCGAAGAAGGCTATAGGTTTTAATAATACTATGGCAAATAGGAATGGAGTTCATTAGAAAAATGTTTCAAAATCATTTTTGTTTCTTCTGAGAGCTTCATCTCCGTGTTAGCGTTAGCCTAAAGTAACTATTCCACGCGAACGAAGTCGCAGGCCGAAGCTAGTAATTAATATAATTAGTTAAGAGTAACTGTTAAGAATTTTATTACCTAAACACTGTTATTTTGCGATATAACCGTAATGCTTGCAGACGACCCTTCGGATCACGTCAACCATTAACCAATCAAAATATTAAAGCGGTGTTTTCAGATTCGGCCCTCTTTTAGGAAAAGTGGACAGCAGGTTTTTTTTCGCTCGCTCATGATGAAGATAATTCATAGCCTTATAGAGGTTATTCATTTTTTTAAAGTTTTGCAATAACAATATTTTTAAAATGTTTCTTTTCTTTTCACAATGGCTTACAAGCCAATTATCGCTGTTTTTTTTATATTACTAGATTGGAATTCAAGTGTTTGTGTCTAAGTTTAACTCTGAAGTGTTATTACTCTGTCTTTATTCCATATATCTAATACATTATACAGATTTGGAAATCAAGATGAGAGTCGCTGAAGGGTTAATTTTTTCACAAAACATACTCATAAAGGATTGATGTAGAGTGACGTCATAAAAGAACATACGTACCTACATGCCAAGAACATTAGCAAGCAGACATTTTGGCTTTATTCCAAAAAAATTGTATCTTTTGACGCAATATGGAAAACTTGTAAGCCATCACTTTATCCCAATTTATTTCTTTCTTCTGAGACTGGTTAATAAACTAATATTCTCTTGTAATTAATTATCAGTGACTAACATTTTTGTCAATGGAAAGCATCATTTTTAATTTAATAAAATTTACGGTAATAAAATAATTAGAAACATGTTCACACGTTGTTCCTGATATTATTTATGTGTGATGTTTTCCTAAGATATATAAATAACAGGATGTGTTCAAAAAATATGTGAATGTTAACATATAAATGACGCGTATCTTCGCATGTGCCTCAGCATAACTATATATAAAAACACAGAACCTGGGCGACCGAGCCTAGCTTGGTTCTTTAAAAAACATTTTTAAATTAAAATAAACTCTTAGGTTTGCCTTATAATATTAATATTTTTTTACCAAAAAAAAAAGAATATGTCTCTTCTGCTGTCACTTGGATTCGAACCGTGGTTATATGGATTTTCGAAGCAACCGATTTCCATCTGAGCTATTTTTGTTTTGATAGCGCCGGCGAAATTTACCTTTATATTCTAGCTACATTTTTTCATTGGCTGAAAACTCAGCTAAAAAAAATTTTTCATGAATAAAATCTAGCTAGATCGATTTATCGTCCCTGAAACTACCTACGTACTAAGTTTCACGGAAATAGATGACGCCGTTTCCGAGATCCTGAATATATACAAATATAAAAATATACAAGAATTGCTCGTTTAAAGGTATTAGTTTAGATAAAATAAATACTTAGCACATCTGTACTTTTTAGATCTCTGGGAAAAATATTTAATGACTGAGAGTATGTAATTAATAATAGAAAGATCATATTTAAATGTGAAACGGGAGTTGCCCTCGCGAATTAAAATAAAACTACATAATGTAACTACCAGCAATCTTAGCTATCGGTATGCGATGCACTTAATTTTCATAATGAATCGCATAATTTCTAATTTACACTTTTCATATTTTTTTTAATCATTATGTGTATTAGTTGAAATATACCTAAATACTTTATTACCTTGAATTTAGATATCTGTGTAAATACACTTCAAACTTCGTTAGTGGCTGCAGTAAATCTATATGAAATATTACTAAACTATTTACATTATTAAGTACTTACGACCATAAGGTTCCACATCTTGGCGGCTTCTGCGACGGTTGTGCACACTGTGGAACAGCCAGCTAGCAACAATAACTTCTGAGGTGGATTGTACAGAAGATTGTACATAACACTCGCGCCCAGACCTGGTTCGCACTGTTAATCAAATAAAACACTATATTTAAACATTTTTACTGTTAGACATGAGATAGAAAAGCAAGTTAGAAAAATAAAGTAAATGGGCTGAGATATAACAGACCAGTATAATTTTCTTCTTTGTTTGTTAACCCCTTGTTTTTTTTAGTCGGTAGCTATATTGTACTTATTCGGAATAAAAGTTGTCTTTATTTATAAACCTCTATTCTTCATACTTCGTTCTCTTCGCGTCTATAATCTAGAATATTTTATCTATACTCAATACATCTATACATATAATAAAAATGAAGTGTCTGTATGTAACATCGAAATTACAGCGGGTTACTTAGGCTACTCTAAATTAGATTAAGTGTTAATCGCGGCTTCGCCTGCAGTACTATCTCCAAAACGATTAGATTGATCTTTAGTTCAGTTGTAAGTGGCGTGCGTGTCGTACTTACAATTGTTGTTAAAGAGCATTTCTACAATTGTACATAGTCTCTCAATTTTATAATTCCTTAATAGAATTTAAAAAAACGCGTGCGGAGCTGCGGGTACAGCTAGTTATAATATAACATTATCTGTATATAAATATGTTCAGGAAAAAGTACTTCTTAGTCTCAATGATATTACAAAAATTAGTGTTATTAAATTTCGACCCATAGTAAGGTAGTCCGGTGAACCTATTAAGACCTGGCTAGGTCAATAGCATAGTCAGTGCGAGAAAAAAAGACCCCTAGTAAGAATTAACGTATTATACGAATTAAAGTAAGGTATGTTTTAAATTAAATATCTTCCAGTTGATTATCGTTACGTACGTACACCTTAGTTTATATATTTATTCAGATATGTGTATACTAACTGTGCCCGTATGTGTATATACAAAATATTTATTTAAATCTTTTAATTAATAAAAGTGTTCTTTATAATTGTTGTAAATAGTTAATTACATATACTCATTGTTCCTTACAATACGTGAAGCCGTTTTTGAGTGAGATCCAAACATATAGTTAGTCATACGAAAAATATAATATTCAAGTTCTCTGACCTCTATAATAGGACATAATACAATATTTATAAAAGACAAATATTTATGCACATATGAATGTAATAAAATACTACCCATTTCATATTTTAATCTCAGTAAAACCAATAAAAGATTTTAGGTTAGGTTCTACAAATAAGGTCGTAAAACACATTATTAATAATTTGCCAGCCAGTCTGTTGAAGTATCATGTGAAGACGGTTTTAATGTCAAAAAGCTATTAGAGGGTGGATCATGACGTGAACGATAGCGATGTTTAGAAATTACACCCCTGTCTATACATGCGCCTTATTTTAACAGTGAGGACAATGAATTGTACGGCTTTTTTTTTATTGAAGCATGACATAGTGACTGCACTATGCCTGATGTTAAGCGTAGTACAATCCAGAAACATCGGCAACCACCGATAGACAGATTATCCATCGCCGGTCGCCGCTGTCATGCCGGCCATAATGACGTAAGTCACTCAGTACTGGATATGCACAGGCTGATCCCGAAACGCGACACGCAGAAGCGAGTCACTATGATGGGCTTTTTCACCATATGCATGGTGGTTGCGACCCAGTCGGGCTGTAAAACCCTACCACCCCGCTATCGCCATTGCCTCGTTCGTTGATCAGCAGGGTGCACCACGTGCAGGTGTGGATGGCTTGGGTGTCTCAAGTCTTAAGATGTTACTCGACACCCCTTACACCCCAAACACCTGTGTATAAAAATATTAAAAAAAAAATTGCTTGAGTTTCTTGGCACAACTTTGTAATGAATGAGTTATTTTCGAACTGATTATAAGATTTAACGTTCTTAAGTGCATTCTTCAATTAGATTTTGATTTTGTTGAACTTGGGATGGATTACATTCTAATTCGTATCCGTCTAATAATGGTAAAATTAATAATATTCACAAATTATTCAGATAACACCGCGTTGAAAATGAATAATCCAATCACAATGCGAAAATTTTAAATTCAAACGTGTTTATAATTCAGCATTTGGAAGAGGCACACTCTATTACGAAAGAAGCGTTCTCTAAAAAGCTTTTGATCGGTGTTCATTTATCATTCAGCTACAAATTATTATTTCATCTGAGATACGAATAAAGACACAAATGGATCGTAATATTTTTCTTTAAAAAGGGACCAATTTTCGCAAATGAATCAAGTAATTAAGGTAAAGATGTTACAAAAAGAAGACAATATATAGAAAGTTGATTGTCTCCAGTAAACCGATGACAGGTACAGCATTTTAGAATTTAAAAAAATGGAAATGGTGACTATTTTACTACTTTAACGACATATATATTTAACGATATACCATTTAAAGAGAAATGCAATAATGAGAATAAAAACATTTAGAGACCAAGGTACGATCAACTCATTATATAATAAACTAGTCCCTACCCGCGACTTCGTCCGCATAGAATAGTTGCTGGGCTAACGCTAACAGGCAGCGGAAGCTCTCAAAAGAGAAAAAAAAAATCGATTTTGAAACATTTTTCATTTATGTTCCGCTTCTATTGATCTTAGCGTGACGATAGCCTATAACTTTTCTCGATAAATGAGCTATATAATACGGAAATCTTTTTTGAAATTGGACTAGTAGTTCCTGAGATTATTCCCTTACAACGTCACAAATTCACAAATTTTACCTCTTTATAATATTAGTATAGAAGTATAGATATAGATAAAAATATCATATACGTATTGTTTGTGTAAGAAAACGATTTTTATTCCGTATAATGGAAGCTCCTCACATAATGATGGCGGTAATAATCAATCGCACGACGACCGGCAATTCATTACACGGATAAATCGACTAATCGTGAAAGAAGAGACGTATAAATAACATTGGTCAATTCGGATAGAGATCTTTGGTTTAATATTTTGGTACAAGACTAAATGTTAAACTCTAAATACCAGCTACTTCATTGACATTTCGCAAAGCTTTCTGTACAGCTATGTCCCTTTATCCTTAAAAATCTTTTATTGTAATACGATCATCCCTTTATAGTATTCGACACCAATCGCTATTATCAACATTATAGTTATCCGAATCGAACGACTTGTCAGCGAATTCGTATTAATCAATAAAATGGTGAATTACCTCAAACGATCTCGGAAATTCTATCCAATAAAATTTTCCTTCCGTGAGCCATTCATAAATTCTCAATAATTGAATCGAACGTCAGCCTCGCCCTCTTGCAATATCAAAAGCCTATGAATTCAGTTCATTTCGGATTTATAGCGGCCTACTCTTGGATCGGAATACGATCGCTTTTTGTTAATTACAGGGCAGTCAGCTGGGTCGTTTTTAACTTAATGGATTAGGTGGGTGCTTGACGTTCGGCAGAGTGACGACATGTTACGTGCATTACGTTGATTAGAATTGTTCCACTTTGTTGATAACCAATATTTTGGCAATCAAATAACAATATGGATGTCGATATGGTTATTGAAACCTATACTATTAAACTAGGGGCCGTATTATTAACCCTAGTGTTCTTATCAACAATCTAGTGTTTGTACGTATTGCCTAGCCATTATTATAAGGTGACTGATGGGTGAGTCGAGTATATTCCCGCTTTGAATATCGGTCTATTTAAATGTCTGCAGGTATTTCTATTGTTACTCAATTGTTCTCAGTGGATCGAACGATTAATTAAAAAGAAGACTTGATTGTATTGTATTGTAATAGCTGTTCGGTTATATATATATATATATATATCTTTTAATCAAGTAAAATTGAAGCAGATATGAAATACTTGTAATAAATAAATAATCGAGACTTAAAACAACAGACTAACGAGAAGGTTATCTAATATCGTTAATCAAGCAATTCTTGTATATTGTTATATAATCAAGATCTCGGAAACGGCGTCAGCGATTTCCGTGAAACTTAGTATGTAGATGGTTTCGGGGACGATAAATCGATCTAGTTAGATTTCATTTATAGAAAACTTTTTTTATCTGACTTTTCAGCCAATGAAAAAATATAGCTATATATAAAGGTAAATTCCGCCACCGCTGTCAAAACATAAATAGCTCAAGATGGTTCAAAAATCCGTCTAACCCCAGTACGAAACCAAGATCTTTTTTTAATCTTTTTTATGCTTATGTCGTGAGGCTAACCTAACATTTTATTTTAATCTACAAATGTTTTTAAAGAACCGAGCTAGGCTACCAGGTACTTAATGCTTATAACATCCCAACGTGGAATTTTAATATTACTTTTCTTTTACCACAAAGCTAGAATATATATGTGATATGTTAATAATTATTGTACCCCTCTGGATTTTAAAGAGTCGAGTAGAATTATTTACCTTACTGTCGTTGCTGTGGAGCAACAACTTGAAGCCGGATAATAGGTCGGATCTTGCGTTGACGTCAATTAGAGCTAGTTCAGCGGCTGGCATGCAAGCTTGTCCGCCTTGCCAACCGCCTTCGCCTTCCATAGGAAATATACCGCCGATATGAAGATCATTGTCCCGGCGACCCTCACTGTAACCCCCACATCCACTAAGCCAAAGCATAAACAATAGTCGCGTGAGTCGGCTGCCCACAACGCGTCTCCGATATCTTCGAGACCGCGACACACTCACAACACACTTGGCAACGATGAATAATTGCACTATTGTTTTCACTAAAAACGAGTTAACATCATAATACAATGTCCTAGTTCGTAAACTTAATATATTATTCACAATATCTTTTAATTTGACTAGCGGACGCTTTGATAGATTAAAGTTCGTTTGTAACCGCGGTAGGGAGACGTTGGCGTTTTGATATAAACACGATATTACCCGCACTGATTGTAGAAATAGCCTAATAAGCGTGAAATCTTGTATAAAATATGGCATTGGGGGTTTGCGAACATTCGCGGCGGTGTGTGCAGGGCCCGCCGCGTATTCTGCGCGAGCCCCGGCGCACTGCAGGGTCATCGCTCGCGGCGGGGACATGCTGTCATTGTTTGACTTTTCTCTCATTTTCCATCCTTTCTCCTGTAACAAACAGTTCGTACTTTAAATCTAAGTTCTACATTTTAAAATAAAAAGGTTTCTATTATCTATAAAATACACAACAAAGTAAAGTACATTTGGTAATTAATTTAATTATTTACGTTAGTATTGTAGTAAGTATACATTAAAACATTGTTCTTGTTGACTTGCGTACTTTGATATTAATCTATGTCTTTTATTTATACATATAATAAAAATGAAGTGTCTGTATGTAATAATAAAATAAAGATTTTTGCTGATTGGGTACGAAAGTATACACGCTACTAATAGGTAACAAAAATACAATTTTCAAAATTTTTGTCGGCCTGTCTGTTCTGGGTAATCTCCGAAACGACTGGACCGATTTTGACGGAAATTTCACTGGCAGATAGATAAAATTACATCGGGTTACTTAGGATACTCTAAATTAGACTAGGTTTTAACCGCGGCTTCGTCCACAATGCTATTTCCAGAATGGTTAAACCGAATTTCTCGAAACTTTCACCAACAAATCGCGGACATCATAACAAGTAATTCAGTTTATTTTAATTTAGACTTGCTGTTAACCGTGGCTTCATGCGCAGTACTATCTCCAAAACGGTTAGATCCATTTTCACGGGATTTTCATTGGTAGACATCGAACCTAATAAAAAGTAATTGAGATTATTCTATTTTACACTAGCTGTTACTCGCGAGTTTCTCTGTATGAAATATAGCGAGATTTCAAGATTTCGACTCATTCTTTATTTTTAATTAGAGAAATAATTATCAGCTTATTGTTTACAATTCGACATTATAATTATTAGTAACGTTGAAGATAAAAGAGATCTTCCTAATAAGATCTTAGACCATAAACGTATTATGTAATAAGTTATATCATACAATTTCTTGCGGAACAGACAAACCTTTATTTTTTGTATAGTCACAAAATCGTAAATATATATTACAGTGTATATAAAATGTAATGTAAATGTAAATGTTTTAAGTTATTGTATATTATCTTATGTAAATATTTTAAGTTATTGTTTCATTAGTTCCTTACACAGTGTAAGTGAGCACTGAGGTATATGGTGGGTCTCCATCCGAGGTGTGCCGTGCACCCTTGAGCCAGTTGCCCAAATAAAATCGGCGGAGTGCCGCAAGCGCTCGCCTTAGTAGTCCGGTGAAGATGTTAAGACCTTGCTGGGTCAATAGCGTAGTCAGTTCGAAAGAAAAAGAAAGTATATGGTGGGTTAAAATTCCAAATATGTTGCTGATAGCAAACCCCATTAGGCACGCTGTGAGTATTTATATACCTAATTTATACATTACATGTTACTGTAAATGGCGTGCGTGTCGTACTTACAATTGTTTTAAAGAGCATTTCTATAATTGTACATAGTCTCATAATCCTATAATTATTAATTACAATGACAAAAAACGCGTTCGGAGCTGCGGATATAGCTAGTATTAAAATAAAATCGTATGTCATGTCATGTCATATCGTCTTATAGTACTTTTACCGAAGTTGCGTATCAAACACAAGGGCTTATTGTTCGTCTATTGTACTAGAGGGTAATGACTAACATTCATCCATATCTCTACCAATATTCAAATCTTGGCTTAATATCGTCGCCGAGGGAAAGCTACTCTGTAGCTGACACAATAGTGAAGCTGCTAACGTATTTAAATAATTCTAGCTCGCTGTATTCTATTCGAAAACGGTTTAAATAAGAATTCTCGGATTCCGTACCGTCTACAAAATAAATTATCCGATGATCCCTTCGCGTCTATCTGGAAACGTGCGGCAATGAAGTGAGAAGTTAATGAATCGTGGCTTATTCCTTTGTAATACCGCCGGCAATCAATGAGAGCTAATGGTGCTGAATTAAAATATCGATTTGCACGAAATGTTTGTTGTTCATTAAAGTACATACTATGTAATGGATGTTTAGAATTCATACAATGATTTTACAATACACTGATATAACGGATTTCATACTTTAAGAATAGACTATTACTGTTACAATTTCATACTAAAACAGTGTATATATTACCTTTAAACGAGCAATTCTTGTATATTTTTATATTGTTATATATTCAGGATCTCGGAAACGGCGTCAGCTATTTCCGTGAAACTTAGTATGTAGGTCGTTTTAGGGGCGATAAATCGATTTCATTTCATTCATAGAAAACTTTTATCTGAGTTTTCAGGTAATGAAAAAATGTAGCTAGACTTTAAAAGTAAATTCCGCTGTCGCTGTCAAAACAAAAATAGCTCAGATGGAAATCGGCTGCTTAAAAAATTCGTCAAACCCCAGTTTGAAGCGAATTCGAGTGACAGCAAAAGAGATATCTTTTTTAATATATTATTTCTTGATAAAAAATGCTAATTTTTTGACGCAAACATAAGTTTACTTTGATTTAAAAATGTTTTTATAGAATCGAGCTAGGCTCGATAGTCCAGGAACTGTATCTTATATGTTTTGAAGTTTTACATGCAATCTATATGTTATTACTGGTATTTTATCTTAGAATATATACTTGAATATAATATTTGTTTTTGCTCTTGTTGAGTGTCTATATCGGTTAAATTAGCTTAAATCAGTAACGCTGTTAAGTTTGATTACATCCATGGGGATGTAAGTGTAAATTTGTGTAAATATGTAATGAAAATTTCCCCTAATCGCTGATAATCCAGACAAAGTATATTGATAATATTCTTTGAATAACATTCTTAGGTTTATTTCTCTTGTAGTAATATGAAATATCTAAAGTTTCAATTTGGTGTCTCTATAAAGATCTCATAAATGGGAGACGACATCAAGTAGTAATAAATATATCGCAATACAGAAAAGCTTCTATTCCCAATCACTTATATTGGTTTGTTGGGTCGAGCTAGGAATCAATTCGCTGAGCTATTTTTATTATAACTGACTGAAATCAATAGTGATAAATTTTAAATTATTATAGGTATGTAATGGAAATGTATTATTTGCAAAGACGATTGCTAAAATACTGAAAAAAGAGTTTAAATACAAATTTAAAATATAGATTAAATTAAAACTAAGTTAATCGTAGATTACAATTTTGATAGAATAAATATGTGGTCAATAAACACTGGTTGTTAGTCTGGTATTTCAGTTCCTACATTACTTTTTTAAAAATACTTTTATAGGTACTTTAGCTTTGGACCACATATTCATCTGTTGGTTAAAAAAAACGAAAATGCAGTCATTGGGAACAGTCTCAAGTTGGGTAATTTTCTGTTACCGAAAAATGACAATATAGCAAGCAAACTATATATCTTGAGAACTTCAAACAGTGCCGCTCAAACGCTCATATAGTGGTGCAACAAAATAATTCCAAGGAGGGTTGATGTCAGGCAGGCGGCCGATCGTAAAAATGAAGCCAAATCACACACCACAACATGACAAACATGTTGTATCGACCCTACTCAGGTGGGATAAGGGTAAGAAGAAGAAGAAGAGGTTAAAACCAATGTGTTCCAAGATAGTACTCTAAACACACTTAACCTAGGAGTACTTTACTTTTACCTTTGGAACACATCTACTCTATGTGTCTTGTCACAGATTCACAATTTAAGAGTGGGAAGTATGGAAAAAATCCTACCACCATGCTATTACCTCATCATCAAGTTTTCCAATAACGAATGCTTTGGTTCATTGCATAGAACCTACGTCGAAAGACGCGGTGTCCAAACACGCTAATCACTGAGCCAGGATTTCTGTAAATAAGTTGTTTCACCGTTATAACTATAATATAACTAGCAGTCCTCAGACCTTCTTCTTCTTCTTACCCTTATCCCACCTGAGTAGGGTCGGTACAACATATTTGTCATGTTGTGATGTATGATTTGGCTTAATTTTTACGATCGGCCGCCTGCCTGTCATCAACCCTCCTTGGGATTATTTTGTTGTACCACTATATATTTCTATAGGATCTTTTAGCTACACAAAGTTTTAGCAGTCCTCAGACCTAATAATTAAAAAATACCATGAGAATTTATATACCTAAACCATCCTCATGAATCACTTTATATATTGGTGAAAATCGCATGAAAATCAGATCAGTAGTTTTTAGTTTATCGCATACAGACACACATACCAATGTGTAAAAGACTTTGTTTTATGATGTTTATATAGTGATTACAATAATACCATTGATCGGGGCTTTTTTGTGGGGACATTAGGGGGCACGCAGTACCCTTAAAGAGAAATTAGAAAATTCCAAAATTATAACAATTAAGTTGGTTTTCGTTCTAAAAATTTTAGAACAGAATGAATGAATTTCACTAATATATGCGGCAAGTACCCAAAATAACAAAGTGTATTTTTTTTTCACTTTTTGAGACACAAAAAATTATGGACTTAAGACTTTCGAAGGAGTTTTTGGCGGGTTTTTAGTCTGTCATGTAGTAGATTTTATATTTTATTCATAATCTTGTGTTATTTGACTCTATATTTTGTAAATTTGGTGGTGTTTTACATAAGTTTATTGTGCATAAGTGAAGTGAATGGAAAATAATACCACAGAGCATGAAATTCTGATATGTCACAAAAACTCCCTGGAAGATTCTAACAAGGGATCCACCATCTTGTTAGAATATTGACTTATACGACGCAATATTGAAATGATCGCACAACGCTTGTTATATTATTGACTAGGTGACAATGGCAGTAATAATGTGAAAGATTGATTGCCAAAAATGAAGTTAAAAAAAGACTTTCAAAAATTGGCGTACCCAAAAATGAAGTGACAAAAATAGGCCTGCCATTGATAATAATAAAATGATACTAATTATTATTTAAAATTACTTAAAAAATATTGCTGTTACGAAAAGTGAACCACAATTAGCTTTTTGGATAAAGTGTGCTGTATTTTTAATTGAAACCTGGCTATATACCTATATTTCTAGTTTTTGCCCGCGGCTTTGTTCGTGTGATTGTAGATTTGACATATCTTTGGGAATAGTATTTTCTGGACAAATGTTACCCTATATTCTTTTCTGTAATACAAAGCTTACACAGAATTTCATTACGATTGGTTGAGCGATTAAAGAGTGGAAACGTAACAAACTTATTTTTGCATTTATAATTGTTGGAGATTAATATGTAATGTAACGGTTTTGTTATTAGCTATGCTATTTAAATAGTCTATGATAAACACAATAAGTATGAATTACTCTGTGGTAATTCTCTTTGTGTCTGCGTCTAAACCGATAAACATCTCTGTATCCTTTTGTCTCATTATAATAATTATTAAAACAAGTAAAAGGCTTTCATTAAATTAAATATACCGTCCACTGGGAATAATTGAACAATAATATTACTAAGGATTTTTTTAAATATACTTACGTTGAAAATAGATAATGAGGTAATATATAGCCTTCTTCTATTATTAGGTAACAGAATATAAGCATATTTTTGAAGTTATACTTCTTTTGGTGCGTTAGGGAAAAATGTTGAGAGTAAGTTTTTATGATGCACGCGCACACCATCACGAAAAACAGACACCCTGAAGATAGCTATAGTCAACATTTTGTTTCTTTATATTTCTTTGTAAAATTTTAAATGTGTTAAATACCTTTTTTCTATTGTTAGTGCCGTTTTTTTCTAGAAACGTAGAATAAGGCGAAAGATAAAATTTTTGAAAAGATTTGTATCTTGTTACGCCAAAGTATAATTTCTAATGCGTGTACATAAAGTACACACATATCTTTTTCATATCTATTACTTCCACAGATTGGTATAACTGACTATTATGATACCAATTCTATAATAGATAATAAAATTTTGATGATCTTAAAACCCAGTAGGACAGCTTAAACTGGATCTCGAATGGCTAATACAATAAGAACGACCTATTTGAACTATTTCCAAGGAATTTGCATAAGATGTCCGTATATTTTTAAATTTCGGTACGATTTTATTACGTTATATTTATTGTGCCTTCTATTAAGTAGATCACTTATAAATGTCCTTTTTGGGTTACTGAAAAAAAATTCTTGCTATCGAGAATATTTACACATGTAACATAATAAAACATGGGACAGAATAAGTGGGAAGTGGGAAGAATTTATTTCACTTATTTGATTTATTTTTATGGTAGCCCACTCCGTCGCGACTCGTTTGAGGGCTTCTTTTTAAGCACTGTACCGATTTTGTTAGCCTCCACAAATATGTGATAAGAATGCTTATATGACAAAGATTTGTAAATACATTTTGGAATATTAAAAGAATGGTTAAAATGTTACGAAATTGAGATAAATTAATTATCTTTTATGCTTTCCAAGTTTTCTTATTTTTGTACTAGTAGCTCGCTTCGGATTCGCTTCGGCTACTAACAGTTTGAAATAAAAAATAGTGTTTTTAAATAGATTTTCTTATGCTATGTATTCTATTAAAATATGCCACTAGGTTGGGTTAGTTGACTATATTTCATTATTATTAAGTTTTATATTATAACTAGCTTTAGCTCGTTGTTTGGTTTATCTCAATGTAAATTTGATCTATTACTTGGGAAGAGTAGTTTTATCTAGATAAAAGGTACTCTTAATCGTTTTCTGTAGTTCCGGCAACGTGTCTGCAACGCTTTATGATAATCGATTATGTAACTAAGGTGTAAAAGCGAAATAAAATACAATATTCAAAGCAAAGTACATAATACAACTGAAGCTCAAATTTGCATTTGTAGTATTAGTAAGGAATGAAGATGCGAATAGTTGCTAGTATATTATTCCGCGCGAAAGGTTAGTCAGGCGCAATATTTATACAGGTTGTTCAGTACCCGATTCTAGTTCAAAATAAAAGAAAAATACGGCTTAACATTTGACCTAATTATCTGCAGAAAAACAAAATTGATATACACTCCTAATTCTTAGTTTACGTCACGCCCCAGTGTGCGTATTATCATGTCCCGCCCGCTAACCGCACCACACGCCGCCGTTAAACCGCACCGTTAATTGATCGTTAAAGGAATAGTTCACGCGTTACGTAACTTTAAGGTTTTTCACCGCGAATGCACCCTCACGATTCTTCTTCACTTTCGTTCATTAAGCGTTAAACTTTTATACCTATATTTTAAAAGTCCTAGATCAAACTCTAAGTAAGATTCTCTTTGTTGTTTATTATCATTAAATGTAACTATGAACTATCACTTCCTTGAATATTGCAACTCTTAAAACTTTCACCTAGTATACGTGAAATTTCTCAAGGTAACTTCGTCCAGACGAAGAAGACAGAAAAGAATTGTTTATCTAAATAAATATTCTAAGACTTTCAGTTTTGTGTTTACGAGGGGTTGTTAAGTATACAAAAAATGTTACTTTTGTAAGAAACATAAAAGAGAATTGTTCATTCTGTGTAAAGAACAACTATTAGAATAAATATTTTTTTGTGAGAAGCATTTCGAAATTATGTTTAAACTTATATCAGACTTTGTTGTAACATTAAAATTCTTGTAATATTATGTACTAGCGGGAAACAAGAACCTATTCCCGCCCAGATGATAAAAATATATCTGGACAATTTGTATATTTAAACCTTCCTCATGAATCATTTTATCTACTGGTGAAAACTGCACGACTGAATACGTTCAGTAGTTTTTTTAATTTATCGCGAGACAGAAATAGGACTTTGTTTTATAATAGATGTTGATACTCGTATATCTCCCAAGTCACATGATATGCTGAAAATCTAATTTGTAATATTAATTGTTTATTAAATATTAACAAATAATTGTTACTCTCAAGTCAGTCTTTCGAGTTTTAAAACAATGATAGCTCAATTGATAGCGTGTCAGACTTCACATAGAACGACGTAGTTTCAAATCCTTATCAGCCGGAGCTTTTAATGGAGGAAGCCATCGTGATGAAGCAACAGCATAGTGGTTGGGCTTTTTCTAATTCCGCCTGGCTAGATACCATCTTCAAGGCGTAAATCTGTCGTCAAGCACTTTTTGGTGTATTCCGACACCTGCATTTGAGAGACAGTCCCCTACAATGTTTAACATTTTTGTATTCGTAGAACCACGCTGAAGCTATTAGTGGTTTCAAAATGAATGGGTCGGCTCGCCCGGGGTTATACCACGCTCTCACAGAAAACCGACGTGAAATAAGAGTGTTTGCGTTGTTGCATTTCTTTCGGTCAGTGCGAGCGCCGGAGGCCCATGTCTCTCCTTTTTCTTCTCCCCTTTCTCATTCTGCCCATCACCTCTTTCTCTTTGCTCTCCCCTTTCTCATTCTGTCCATCCCCTTCTCCTGTTTTCTCTCTTTTCGCCCTCTTCCAAAACAGAAGCTGGCAATGCACTTACGCATCCCTTGGTTTGACTAGTAATTATGGACGACGGTGATTACTTAATATCAAATGATCTATCTATTCTTTTGATCCCTATTATAAAAAACGTGTCTACCATCTTAGACTCTTCTTCACTTTACTTTAACCACTGATTGAATGCTTGACTACAAAATTATAAAAACAAAAGAAAGTAACTATTTTATTTAAAAGTTTAATGTAAAGTATTAAAACAATATTGGCTATTTAATATTTATTACACAGTATCTGTTCCCCGCGGCTTCGCTCTCGTTAATGTAGATTTAATTACGTTATACCCGGGAACAATAGTTTTTTTCTCGATATGAAAGGTAGCCTATGCTCTTTCAGTAACGCTGATAACGTGTTTGCAAAATTTCATGACGATCGCAGGAGTAGAAAAGCAGTTAATAGGTGAAAGCGTAACAAACAGTTACGTTTCCATTTATACGGTAATTAGGGTTAAAAATCATCTTTCTTATAATAATCACAAAAAAAAAATAATGTTAAAAAAGAAGTTTAATATATCAAGCTCGATGCTAAAGTTGTAAGACATTAATACAGTGTTAAATAATAATAAGTACAAAGTATAGCAATGTTGCTAAACGAGCGTCTCATAAAAATGTTCGATTTACGATCTGATAATAATGACCGAAGTCTCGGAAACTCGACCGATGTTCGAGCGAGACATAAAGCTGGACGGCGTCGTACATGGACCAGAGTGTTGATATAACCTGACAAAATTGAAAGAGAAATTTAGATAAATGAACTTCATGTCGTATACAGTGCGATTTAAACTATGGTCGAAATCGTAACCATATCTACCTATAATATAATAATGTAATAAATATACAAGAACATTTCTCAGGTTCAGGTTTCTTCATGACGTTTTCTTACACCGTTAGCCGATAGTGTTACTAATTGAAAATTAGTACACGTATTGAAAATTAGTATGTGAAATCTGAAAAAATCTTTAGTACATGTCGGGGTTTGAGAACCTGCGGATATCGGATTGCTATTGCACCGGTAAAGCGCCTCGACCATCATGACATCATTTTAATGTACTGTAAATATCAAACGGCTAAGAAATAGATTTAAATCGTTCAAACCAGTGGTACTCAACCTTGTTTAAACGGGCCACAAACACGCCTTACCCATGGTGTCAGGGGCCGCAAACTACAAATATTTATGTATTAAATAAAACAATGTAATTTCAAATTAACAACGTGTTAATGTAATGAAAACTGGATGCCCAATAAAACAAGCTTGGAATAACCCTTATATAATAAGAAACGCATTGCGGCCGGGTTATCTGGGATCTATTCCATATACTCAGCGTGATCAAAGGTTTTCTGATGGGCACGAAATTTAAAATAATTGAAATTCAACTACAAAGAACTGCAGTTTGAGTATAACTGGTTTAGACACTTATAACGCCAGATAAATACTTCGCTCAGTACGACGTCGGGGTAGGTCGCTTACGCTAAATAAAATGTATATGCTTTTTATTATAGATTGCTATGCTTTGTTACAGATACTTAGTATATACTAATGTATGTGTTAACATTGTCCAGTAATACGATTGCATTCCTGTATAACTTGGTCGCGGTCTCCATAGCCGCAGGCGTGGTATGGTCATACATGAGCGTATGTGGCAGTAACAGTATAAGCTAATTAATCATTCTACCATATCACTTTAAAAGAAATACATGCAATATCATGTTTCCATTATATTTAGTTTGTATATGTTAAGTAGTTTTATACAGGTACTTAAAAATTTAGAAAATTTACCAACATATGTAAACTATAGCGACGTCTTGAAATGACACCTCTCTCTGTATATCCATCAAAAACATATATAACTATATATGTTTGTAAAAATGTGTATTAGTAAAGGATAAATCACGTCAAGCTTCTTGCCGGTTCTTCTCGATGACCGGGTTTTTTTTCCGAACCGCTGGTAGCTTTGACGCAAGAGCGCCTACTCAGTGTCTAAATTGAACAAAGTATTTGATTTTGATCGTTTTTTTTAAGTTTAAATGGGATACTTCGTACTGATTTAATTTATAAAAATTTAAAAGTAAGAAAGAAATAAAAACATAAATGTTTATTTAAAATCTATTAATATATTTATTCTGTTTGTTATTCGTTCTGCGTTCAGAAAATAAAATAAAAATATAAAAGATATCTAGTTCCTTTTGACAGTTATCTCAAACCCGTCGGGATTGCGAATACGACACAAAATGTGAAAATAATACGAGAATACACAAAATGTTATTACTTCACATCGTAGCTGGGTAAAAAATATAAAATTTAAGCACGTCGATCATAATAAGGCTAACGAGCGTACCAAAATATCTAAGGTTATTGTGATGTTTCCTCATTTCCCCGTACAGTTTTTCATTTTAAAGATTATACTGCTCAGGCACATTATACTTATTTATAATGGTGTATTTTGTAATCTATTGTAAATTCAACAATCTTTAAGCAAACAATTTAGATATTCAATTTAGGTATATAAGACTTCAACTTCTATAGTTCTCCATCTAACAATGTAAGGATGTTACATGAATCTCTTTTAGCTTTTTTCCTGATTTAAATATAATAATGGACATTACTTTGCACTTCTGCTTGGAATTCATTGGCTGATTGCAACAAAAAGCGAAATCTGAAACTTATCATAGAAAGAGCGAAATAGTAACTAATATACTGCTTATAATGTTATCTAATGTTTCCATTTTTCTATTAGTAGTTTCAGATTTATTTTAAGCATGTACACTTCGCTCAAATAAAAACAAACCTTTTTAGTTGCAGTGAGACGTAGTAACGGCCAATTAATCAAAATGCTCTTTACTCAATTTAGGCCCTGAAAAGTCACTTATGAGCGTTAAAACTACCACCGGTTCGGAAAACATCCCAGTCGCCGAGAAGAACTGGCAAGAAACTCGATCTGCTTTATCTTTTCATAATACATAATTTTTTTTTTATAATTACAACATAATAGACATATAAAGTTACATTCGTTTTTGGTGGATGCACAAAGAGAGGCCTTAATTCCAGACGTCGCTATCGTTCACATATTGATCTACTCTGTAATACTCGTAGTCTTTATGTATTAAGACCTGCTTGACATAATAATAATCATAGGCGGAAGTACAAAGTAACGTCCACTATAATGTTATATTCAATTATGGATATCCGCAAAGTAACGCCTTCTTCAATCTAAGATCCTGAATACAAAATAATAGATAATCAATTTCCAACCTTATTAATACATAGAGATTAATATAGCCTATTATAATAGTAAACTACAACAAAAGACTGCCACATTTTCTTGCTCGTAAAGGTAACGTTTCGTCTCGTTTTTTTTTGTAAATAGAATTAAAGTGGCCACTTTATACACCGCAATAAGGTTCACATCTTGTGTAGAAATAACATTTAGGTACTGTAATTATCTCAACGTAGAGTAATTTAATTAAACGATGTTGCTACGTTCCAAATAAGTATCGTTCTAGTTAAAGCTTACTTTCGCTTTGCGTACTTCAAGAGTTTAATCAAAATTAGTTCAGCTATAAGTAGTTCTAAAAAAAAACAAGATTACTTCGAGAGCTTTATTGAATATATAATACACATAAAGATCGTCAAAAGCCCAGAATAAAACTGTAATTTTGTTTCACAGTTGATTAAAATAGTCTGTTTTGACAACTTAACTCGAGATGGTGTATAAACCCGCATGTATGTATTTCATAAAACTAGTGGGCGCCCAGTGGTTGACAGTCGACTATAGTTCATTGATTTTTTAAAGTTTAAACTTTATTAGGGTTCCTTTGTCAAAGGATATACTTAAAACAAAGGTTTTCGTCATGGCTACTCAGTTATTTGCCAATTTGTCATGATCTTTAACTATATAAACATAAAAAAAAACTATGTGTAAATGAAAATTGAAATTAATGATAAATTTGTAACAAAAAACAGGAGATAAAGCTCTCAAATTTTAAGTAAACATAACTTTACGAAAATAAAGAAATTTATCGCAGCTCATGACACAATTTTCAATTAATTTTACACGAAACCACGAGTGGGTGGTATTTCTGTGATATTGAATTAAATGTAGTCGGTTCATTATGAGAAATAGTGTTCTGCCCGGTATCATCTTTTGGAAAAGAAATGGAAACACAGTAGAATCAAATGATAAATCCAAAACAAAAATGTTTTAATACTACTATTAACCTTTGAAAATAGATTCATTTTTGTTGCTACACCAGGTTGAACTATCACCTACAAATTTTGAGTACCAATAAAACCAAGGAGAATTAATTAATAATTATTTCCGTGGTTCCATAAATATACTAAAGATAAATTGTTTACCAATTAATTAAGAATGTATATTATGAATTTACATATTATATTATTATAAAATTAACCTACAATTTGACCCATAAATTTCAAAGGGCATATAAGGCATGCAACGTCATTCATGTTAAAATTATCATATTATTATAAAATTAACCTGTAATTTGACCAGTTAAATTCAAAGAGCATGTAAGGTATGAAACGTAAGTCTTGTTATAAATATTATAATAATAGTTATATGTTATAATGTCATTGTTGAATGTAGGATGAAAAAGGGTAATGGGAACGTGAGAGGAAAAAAATACATACAGTCGAGCATTGCAACCTCCTTCGCAATTTCGCATTAAATTTACACGACACCATGGGTGGGTGGTATTTCTGGGTGATATTGAATCAAATGTAGTTTGTTCATTATGAGAAATAGTGATATGCCCAGTATCATCGTTTGGAAAAGTAATGGATCCACAATACAATCAAATGGTGAATCCAAGACAAAGATGTTTTAATACTACCATTAGCTTTTGAAAATAAATTCTTTTTTGCTGTTACATGAGGTTAAATTGCAACCTTGTTACCGCGGAGGTCTAAGCCATGGATTACTTTTATGAACAAAATTCTTATTTTGATTATACAAAGTATTATTTGGCTCATTATTTTATTAAATCATCATTTGAAGCGACTTCACCATAAAAAATAATAAACATTACAATAATAGTTATATATTATAATATCATTGTTGAATGTAGGATGAAAAATGGTAATTGGAACGTAAGAGTTAAAAAATACATATAGTCGAGCATAGGTTCCTTCGCAACTTTTTTTGATGTCGTTATTGACGGAGCTGTCAAATTGTCCTTTTCATTTACATGTGTGTATATGTTGTTTAAAATCCAAGCATTAGTGTGAGTAATGCTTATTTTAATTAATTGAATGTACTTCTAATGCATTTTATATAAAATAAATAACTTTCTGCACTTCTCCGCCATATAAACTTTAACTATCTAAATTTCAAGTTCACCCGTTAACGGGAAATAGGTTAAAAAGGGGTACAATTTTTTTGCTTCACGTGTTATAGATGATGATAAGAGCCAGTTTGAAAAACAAATCTGTTATTTAAATGTTCCCCGCTAACATGATATCACGCGGAGAATAGTTTGCAGTAGCGTGAATAATAAATGTTATTTCAAAAGACCCATCACAAAGAGCCGCCTTACATGTCACAACTTTGATTGTATCATTTAACTCGGGAGAAGTTCGTCTAATAAAATATTTACTCAGTTACGCCTGAGAATCGCGCATCACCAGTATTTTAAAGGTATGGTCTCAAATGACTGAGGTAATTATCTACTGTGCTCTTTGAAGAAACTTCTGTACACTATAATTATTATTAACAAGACTTTTTGATCAGACACAATACACGTTACAGTGATGAACTTCTCCTAAACAACTGGATAGATTTTGATGAACGTTTTTGTGGTGACATTAGGTGGATTAAAGAATGGTTTAGATTCACACTTGGACCAGGTAGGTAGCAAGGCGGTTGGCTTTTAGTTTATTTTTTATTATTAAGACTAACATCCGCCGGGGCCGCTAATATATCATAATATCCAGTTTTATGAGAACAGTGGTATAGAATCACACATCGCAACAAAAGCACTGTTGAAATCTCTTAAATAAAGTCCGATGTAGCTTGCATGATTTGCATGATTGTAATTGATTTAATTTTAGTACAAACATAAAACTTGAAGGTTCCAAAGAGAATGGAAATCCATCATCATCTTGTATTGAACTGCATAAAGGTTCCTTCACGTTATAATTAAAGCACTCAATGCCATAGAACGTGGAGACATAGACTCCTGGATATACTTTCATGGCTTAGAGGCACAAATATAGGAAGGATAGCACATCCACAAGAAATTTATAGTATGGAAGTTGAGGAATGATGACTGAAGTTTAGGTCATATGGAAAGGAGATAATATCTTTAGACAGCTAAAGTAACTGAATGCATTTATTACCGTCTGTATTCTTCGTAATACGAACAGATCATCTCTGTAACCTATCTAGGTATTGGACAGGCCCTTTGGGATTCCACTCTACATGTAAGAAGAGAATTCCATACACGGCAAAACTTGTGTCATGTTAAAAGGTATAGCGATAAAGGTATTAATCGAGCGTCAGGAACCATCTCGTTCCGAACTTCAAGTTTTTGGAATGTAGTGGAAATCGCATTTCCGATGTAATCATTTACGCAGTTGACTTCCCTTATACTATCCCCGCCATGGAAATCGGAGCTGTTATCCTTTGTGAACACATTCTGAAGATTGGAGAAGACTAGATTGGGGTTCTGTTCTCTGGTACAGTGGTACAGGTATCACAATATTTTAGGACTATAAAAGCGTGAAAGAATATCGGATCAACTTTTCCCAGATCACGATTTACTCACTTAAATATCCGCAGCTTTAAAGAAATAAAATAAAATTTGAAACTGTAATAAAATCTGAATGTACTTTATTTGTGTCATTAAAAGGATTTCAGAATATTTCGGTCATCGATAAGGTATCTGAAATTGAAAAACAAGAGGTGTGTTTATTTACTCAAGGGTCGAAGAAAAAGTAATTAACTGGAATGTAAATAGCAGAATATTGTAGACTAGTGAACAGTACATTTGCATACAGATTGCTAAACATGGCGGAATTCCAAGGTATAAGCGTGGTTATTATTCCCTTTAAGCTGCCGTTCAAACTTGCATCGTAAAAATGAAAAGCTTAGTCCCGTGTTTGTTTCAATTTGAAAAATAATACCCTGAATTTTATATAATATCTTTGTGTAAAATTTTTATATATTAAGATAATGTAATTCTTGGTAGACTAAAGAAATCAAACTCTTTTTCACAGGTGCTTGATTTTTAATTTCATTTGGAAGGAATTTAAGAGGCCTTAGTGTTATGTAAGTTTTTAGGGAAACCTTTTTTTGTATCATAGGAGGCAAATGATCAGGCGGGTTACGTGATATTAACTGATCACCGACACCAGCAACACAAGGAGAGCAAGTGCGTTGCCAGCCTCTCTTTGAAGGGAGTGATAGGGAGTGGGGAGTAGGAGGGAAGGGGAGAGTAGGTGAGCCTCCAGCGCTCTCACTGATCGAACGAAATGCAACAATCTTGTTACTTCACGTCGGTTTTCTGTGGGTCGTGTGGTAGTACCCCGGGGCGAACCGACCCATTCATGCTGAAACCAGTAATAGTCTAGCGTGGCTCTACCACCTATAAACCTTATAAATAATGTATCTAAAACATTATGTTGGCATAGAGGTAGGCCTTTTCTAAGTCCGTTTGAACAACCACAATCCTGTATTTGAAAATCTGTCGCCAATCATTTGTTGGTGTGTTCCGGTAGCAACACTTGAGAGCCAGTTCAATATAGATATCGTGTGTTTACTATGTTAGTCAATGTCGTCATTTAAAATCAGGTAAGATTGTGGTCAAAAGCTACTTCTATACATATAATAAGAATGTAAATCTAATGTGTCTATACTTTTTCAATTTTCGTGAAGAAAATTATTGCAGGTGTCTAGAAATAAGTAATAGAGAACATTTCAATTACTTTTAGAAAGGTCTGTCTGTCTATTTGTATGACCACGCATTATTACTAAAGTACTGAGTTCCCAATAAGTCCTCAAAAAGAAAATCATAAAGCATATCTTCTGGAATAATTAAATGTTTGTTTTATTAAAATCGGTCCACTCTATCAAAAGTTATTGTAATTTGATTGACGACGATTAAGTACGAGAGAAGAGTAGTAATCTATACTAATATTATAAAGCTGGAGGGTTTGTTTGCTAGGCTAGGGAAATGGAAGGAGGTAGAGCGCCTGGCTACGATGGCCACAACCCTCGTGGTCAGGCGCATAAGGAGGTTGGGCCTCAGGGTGGCCCTCGAGAAGACCGAGGCCATACTCTTTTATGGGCCTCGGCGGGGGCCACCACCCCCATGGGGCCCACATAAAGGTGGAGGGCATCCGGATCAGAGTGGGGGCCCACATGAAGTATCTGGGCCTCACCTTGGACGGGCGCTGGCGGTTCGAGCCCCATTTAAAGGCCGGTTGCTCCCCAATATTGGTGGGCCTGGTGCCGGGTGCCGACGACTCTACATGGGAGTCGTGCGGGCGATGGCCATCTACGGGGCACCGGTCTGGGCAGACACCCTCGGTGCCACCAACGTGCGCGCGCTGCGCGGTGCGCAGCGTACGGTGGCACTGAGGGCAATCCGGGCGTACCGGACG
This sequence comes from Antheraea mylitta, assembly GCA_014332785.1. Lineage (NCBI taxonomy): Eukaryota > Metazoa > Arthropoda > Insecta > Lepidoptera > Saturniidae > Antheraea > Antheraea mylitta. The sequence continues at coordinate 6,312,571 of JACEII010000013.1, read as the reverse complement.
GTGTCTTCGGCGGCGGCCTTCACGCTCACTGGCTCCATTCCCTGAGAGCTGGAAGCTGGAGTTCTCGCCGCCGTGTATGAATTCAAGGCGGTGAGGAAACGTAGTGGGGAGCCTCCGGCTCCCAGGGAAATTGAGGAGAGGAGACGGCGTCTGAGGGAGGACGTCGTTGAGAGGTAGATACAGGACCTGGCGGACGCGCGCTTTGGGACGTATACCGTCGACGCCGTCCGCCCGGTCCTGAAGAACTGGATCAGGAAGAAGTGGGGCTCCCTGACGTTCCGACTGGTGCTGGTACTGACCGGACACGGCTATTTCGGGTGGTACCTACACCGGATCGCTCGCAGGGAGCCGACCGCTGCCTGTCACGAGTGCGACGCCGAAGTAGACACCGCGCAGCACACTCTCTTCGAGTGTGTTGCGTGGGAGGAAGAGCGCCGCACTCTGGCGACGGCGGTGCGAGGTGATTTGATGCTGCCGGGTGTGGTTTCGGCCATGCTTGGCAGCGAACAGGTGTGGCGAGCAGTGGCCTCCTTTTGCGAGGAGATCATCTCGCAGAAGGAGGCGGCGGAGAGGGCCCGCGAGGTAGACCCTCTAAGTGGCCCTGTCCGTCAACGGAGGACAGGCGGGAGAAGGCGGCGCTTTGCCCAACTCCTCCTGCCACCGTAGCTGGACCTGAAGGGATGCAGTCGGGGGGCTCATTCCTTCATTGCACATGACCGGCAGACGAGAGGAAGCAGCTGGTGTGTGCCCAGTCTGTCTCTCTATGGGTAGAAGCCCGGCAGCCACCTTCCGCCAGGCAGACCGTTGGGGCGGCTCTACAAGAGGAATAGCCTAAATCGATCCCTTGCCGCCCCAACAACACGGTCTGTCGGCACACCGTGGGGTTTTGGTCCGTGCGAGTCGGACATAGCCCGCCCTCTCCCCCGGGAGGGGGGTATCCATAAGGGATTTCGCCACGTAAAAAAAGACTTTGTTTGCTAAGTAGGTTGAACGCGCTATTCTCAAGAACTATTGGTCCGATTTAAAAAAAAATCTTTCAGTGTTTGTTAGCTTATTTACCGAAGAAGGTTGTAGGCTTCATCATCACGCTAAGACCAATAGGAGCGGAACACCAATGAATAATGTTTCAACATCGGGGTTTCTTTCCTATTGAGAGCTTCCACTGCATGTGAGCGTTAGCCCAAAGTAACTGATCCACGCGAATGAAATCGCGGACAGTAGCTAGTATAGTATAAAGAATGGAGGTCTCATATTCTTTCTATCACCATATTGTTTTGTTCTAATTATTTTAGCTTCAATAATTATTGTTAAAGGCAAACTTTTCATGTGTTAAAACTTATTATATTTTGCTTATGTGAAGTTAATTAAAGTTAGATACTTTGCCTATAGTTACTCAGTCACCACTTAAAATATTAACAAGTACTATTTCGAAACACGTCGCCCAAGTCACGGTAGGTATATGTAGTTGGATAAAGGGTTAGTAGTGTTTGAAACTAGGTCAAGTCTTGAACTGGTTCCAAGATTTGTCAAAGTCCACGTACGCACCGTTGCTTATTAAGAAATTTGTTACCAAACATCTTTTTACAATCTTTCATTTCAATATGAATTACGATAATGGCAAGATGGTTCGATACATTACCGTAAATCAGTCTAGTATGTTTTATATGAAAACTAGAAATACTCAAGGCGTCGCTAGGTTTCCTTATTTGTTTTTTTTTTTTTAGTTTTTTCTTTCTTCATTTATTTATTTATTTTGTAGTCGTTATTTTTAGACATATTTTATTACTTCTAAGTATGTTATTGCATTTCTCCAGCCCGTTAACTTTTGAGGGAGATATATTTTACAATTAAGAAAAGTATATATTTGATTTTTAAATCATAGCAGGCAAACGGACAGGTTGGTCACCTTATGCTAAGTGATCACCACCGTCTATAGGCAATTGCAACACCAGGGGAGTCGCAAGTGCGTTGCCAGCTTGTGTTGGTGGGAGGGAATAGGGAAGGGGGAGTAGGCGAGAGGAGAGGGAGGAGGGGAGAGATGGTTTTCCGGCGCTTTCACTGACCAAAGGAAAGCAACAATGCAAGCAATGTTACTTCTCGTCGGTTTTCTGTGAGAGTGTTGATACCCCGGACGAGCCGAACCATTCATGCTGAAACCAGCAACAGCTTCAGCGTGGCTCTACTACCTACGAATTACAACTCTTCCATATCAATTTAGATAAATAGACAGACGTAAAAGAAATTGACATGATCCGTGATCGGTGGCGTTTATAACAAATATCTATAACAAAATTTGGGGAAAATGCTTTGATAAAACGTACAAAGAAAACAACAGAATTATTAATATAGATAGATAATCAATTTTGAAATGAAAATTCTTTGAATTAATATAAAGTACAACGGTAATAAGCAATTTAATTGAATCTAAAGTTTTATAGAACGAATGTTTGCTAAATGTCGGATAGTAGGTTTAGAATGCATACTTTACGATAAATACAGCCTTAACTTTATTAAGAATTCATTCATTCACCTCGGAGTTGTATTGCACGGGCCATTTACGTGAGAGGCAAACGATTAACGTGGTACCATTCGAAGCAATTGTTTAATTAACCTGTGCATTTATTCTTTTATTATGATTGCAAAATATCTACGTTAAAGTAGGTTTAATGTCGTTTAAATAAGTAATAAGAATCATAAATACATTGAAATAAAGTTTTAGTTTAAAAAAGTAACATTATTTACCACTGTTATTTAACGTTAGAACGGTTATTAGAAATAGTTGAGAAAACAAAAGCTCAACAATTTTTTTTGCAGTTGGTAAAATATTTTGGTAGTGACACATTAATGATAATTAAAAACAAATTAGTTTCGTATTTCGTTAAATACGAACTAGAGTGTTATTAATTAAATAACTTAGCAGTTCTTAACATGTGGTAAAAATCCACTGATACTTCGATATCAAAGAAAAGCATTACTAATGTAATGGGGTAGTTCTAGGATAGATTCGGTTGGATTTGCGATACTGTGGAAAAAACTACATTAAACACTTATAGAAGGTGTAGAGACAACTTTGTAAAAAAACACAGACGGGATACCTTCGGGTGGAAAGAGGAAGAAGACCTCGTTAGAAAGTTACCGTGAGACAAAGCGACGATACAGAGGGTAAGGTGACAAGTCTATTAAAATACACAGACGGGAGACCTTCGGGTGGAGAGAGGGAGAAGACCTCGTTAGAAAGTTACCGTGAGAGAAAGCGACGTAAAAAAGATATTGAGGGTGAGGAGACAATTTTGTTGAATTACACAGACGAGAGACCTTCGGGTGGAAAAAGGGAAAAGATCTCGTTAGATAGTTACCGTGAGTGAAGGTGACGTAAAAAAGATACAGGGGGTGAGGAGAAAACTTTGTTAAAATACACAGATGGGAGACCTTCGGGTGAAAAGAGGGAGAAAACCTCGTTAGAAAGTTACCGTGAGAGAAAGCGACGTAAAAACGATACAGAGTGAGTTTGGAGAAAGAGAAGAACTCGTTAGAGATGTACCGTGAAAGAAAACAACGTAAAAAAGGCACAGAGGGTGAGGAAACAACTTTGTTAAAATACACAGATGGGAGGTCTTTGAGTGGAGGAAAGGGGAAGACCTCGTTAGAAAGTTACTGTGAGAGAAAGTGCCTTAAAAAAGATATAGAGGGTGAGGAGACAACTTTGTTAAAATACACAGATGGGAGGCCTTTCGGTGGGGGAAAAATGAGGAAAAACTACATTAAACAGTTACAGACGGTGAGAAAACAATTTGTCATGAAATACAGATGGGAGACCTTCAGGTGGATGGAGAGAGAAAACGTTTTTAGTGTGTTACCCTGGATGAAAACCACGTACAAACATTACAAAGGGTGAGGAGACAACCTTAATAAAACAATGGCGTGTCTTGCACTGCTAGGTCGAATTAAGATGGCAGAGGTGGGAACCTGACTTTCCATTATGCTAGTTCGTTGAACAGAGGGACAGTTCGGCCGAGTTGTCTTAGTCAGCGGAAGGGTTCTTATTCGCGCTGGGCCTTGCTGCTAGTGTCACGGTGCGTGCTCTCGTGATCCCGTGGCCCTGTTAGCGTGGCAGACGTTCAACGTGGGGTTTTAGTCAGTAAACGTGTGACACAACTCACCACTTCCCCACAGGAATGGTTGTCAAACGTAGAAGAGTAAAGGATTTTCTTTGACCTGTAAGATTTGTATCGTAGTGCGTATAAAATAATTATATGATTTTTTCGAGTGTATAAAATAAAATTACTTCCATATTATTATTTTTAGAACTATTTATAATAAGATTTCATACAGACAACTTCCGATTTTATTGTGTTCATTCGAACATTTTTACTGCTTATTACATTAATTTTGTATTACTTACAACTTAAAATTTTATTATATAAAAGATCCTTTAACGCATCGCGGTTTTAAATCTAAACGTTAAAACGTATAGTGTAAGGCGTATGACTTACAGCATATGCTTATGTTAATTTTCAAATATATCATTATTAAATATGGTTTTTTTCACTAACATTGATAAATTCCTTTATAAATTTCTATTAATTCACTCATGTTAAAATATGTATGTTTGAATCATCACTATGAATACTAAATTAAACGTAGATTAGTAATTTTGCGGGAACATTAATTCCTTTTCAAGGACTAGTGAGTCATAAATAAATTTAACGTATAATAAATTTCTGCCTAATGTTGTTAGTTTTATTTTTTGCATTTATAGTATTAATATTGAGACAATAACAATAAAAGTATTACGTAATAACGGTAACGGTTTGTAGGTGGCAGAGTCACGCTTAAGCTATCATTAGTTTAATGAATGGTTCGGCTCGCACGGGGTACTTCCACCCGACCCATAGAAACACCGATGTGAAGTAACAGTGCTTGCATTGTTGCGTTTCGTTCAGTCAGTGAGAGCACCGGGCGCTCACCTCCCATCTTCCTCTCCCTCTCCCTCAAACACAGGTTGGCAATGCACTTGCGACTCCCCGGGTGTCACAAATGGCTATGGACGGTGGTGATCACTTAGCATCAGGTGACTCACCTGTTCGTTTACCTCCTATGATATAAAAAAAATCTATACTAATATTGAAAAGAGATCTAAGTGATAGTAATCATAACTACAGATCACACTTTAAAAAAATCTTACTTATAAGGACAATAGGTTATTATTTATTACTAGCTGACCCGTGCAACTTCGTCTGCACCAAATTGGTTATCACTGGTTTCCATTGTTGACTTAGGTTTCAGCCGTTGCCGAGCGGGGCCTAATCTGGTGTGCGGGAGCGAAATTTATCCCCAGACCACGGCGGCGTGATCTGTGGTTACGCGGGCGTAGACGTGAACACGCTTTATTTGAAGAAATAGGCTGGTACTGATCTTTCGCTGACGTGATTGAATCAGGAGGGTCGGTAAAATGTGCCGCGGTCGTCTTCTATACTGCGCAGCGTTGGGTACGGGTTCATAGTTCGCGGTGGATACCACTAAAGGGCTGGGATGATTCGCGGCTTATTCGAAATAACTACGTGTGAGTGATTTTATATACGCCCAGACAGAAGGCATCTCCAGGTCCCCGTGGAGATCCTTATTCCGGACGTATAATGGGGCACCGGTGATTTTACGTAGGGCTCGGTTCTGGAGAACCTGCAACTTTTGAATACGATTTTGCGCATGTGCAAAGACGAACAACTGTACGTCATAATCGGACGGATGCAAGTTTTATATAAAGTGAGTTTATGTCTGGGGGATATTTTACTCTTATGATAAAGCAAACGATAGAGATGACCCAAGACCATAACGGCTTTGTTTCGCACTCTATATGCGTGTGAATCGAAATTTAAGTGTTTATCTAAAGTGACGCTGAGATATTTCACCTCGCCGGCCCAAGGTATTTCGGTTTCGTATAGCCTGATAATCGACGTATATATTTAAGATGGCGTCAATCCCAAATCATACATTTACGTTTATTGGTGTTTCATTGTATATGGTGAAATCTTAATATCAATAATGTTTAATAAAATGAAATTTTTTCTTTGCTAAAAAAAATAATTGGTTTGAAATTTATCATTTTTATTTATTAAATATATCAGCGGGTATATATATGATTGTTTATAGAAAAATATGTCTGACTGTGATAAATTCATGCTTTTAATTGTGTTTAAAAGTTACTGAAAAAATGTTCCTAAACCTATTCATAAATCAAAATTAATTAAATCAAAATGCGCATTAAAAATACAACGTTAACCGGCTACCAAGTGTCCTTTCGGGCTAATACCAACCTCTCACAGAAAACCGACGTGAAATAACAGTGCTTGCATCGTAGTATTTCGTTTGGTCAGTAAGAGCGCCGGAAGCTCACCTCTCTTCTCCTTTTCTCCTTAGCCTTCCCTTACCCTCCTCCAATATACAGGTTAGCAACGCATTTATGACACCCCGGTGTTGCTAGTGTTTATAAAGGGTGGTGGTCACTTAACATCACGTGACCCACCTGTTCGTTTGCCTCCTATGATACAAAAATATATATTGATATATTAAAGAACCAGGTATTCTAAAATTCTTGTTCTTTCAACGTTGCCGGCTCTTGTACTAAGGTGTCGCAAAAAAGTCTAGTTACGTTAATTACAAATTTTTGTTTTTCGTTATCCTGGAGAACCCCTTGCGGTTTATGGGACAAAAAGTATCCTGGATGTAGCCTTGTAATATCAGTTATCACTGTGTTAAATTTCGTTAAAAATAGCTTAGTACTTTCAGAGTAATACGGGCTTACATTCTAGACTTTAATCCTAAATCCTGGAGAACTCTTTGCGTTTTATGGGATAAAAAGTACATTTGATGTAATCTCGTTATATTAGGTATCACTATGTCAAGTTTCGTCAAGATTGGTTCAGTACTTTCAGAGTGATGCGTGTGCATAGGGACAGACAGACAGACAGACAGACAGACAGAAAGACAGACAGACAGACAGACAAAAATTGTAAAAAGATTATTTTTGGCTTCTATATCGATAACATAGTCTAACTCTGATTAAAATTTTCAAAAAATATTTAATGTACAGATTTCGACTTGTTACAGTTTTATTATAGTATAGAAGATTGTTAATCTTAGTTTTGTAGATATAATTAACCTGAATGCTAGTGTATAGTAAAAAAATATGTTTACTTATAGTGCAGGATATTATATAAACGTTCTAACAAAACGATTAGCAAAGCCACATTGTTAAAGTACCTTGAATATGAAATTATTACAAAAATGGTTAAGTTTTCAAAAGAAATTTACGAATAAATTTTAGTAACCGCTTGAAAAATTTCAGTCTTAACTCTGTAATTTAAAATGAAATTCATGTCTGACTCGTAGCCAAGAAACTTCAGCGATTTCTTCTAAGGCGTTTTGTTTCAAAGAATTGTCTCTTGATATTTTCTGGTTTTCTTTTTCATAATGAAATTTATTAGAAATATCTACCTATTTATATCATAGAAAACGTTAAATATTAATAAAACTTAAAAGTATTCACTCTATTTCTTATTCGCGAATTATTGTATAGTAAGAAACGACCGTGCTACCCACGGCGGCGGCACCTTAATCTATTTTAGACGTTCGCTGTATTGCATGCCGTTAGATCCACCCGCGCTAACCACTATGGAAGTGTCAGTGTGTAAAATAGGTATGACCGGTCACGCGAATATTATTTTAGTTACCGCGTATTTGTCACCGAATAAAGAATTGCAAAGATTCGATTTGCAGGCACTACTTAATTTAGGAGATTCAGTTATTATAGCAGAGGACCTCAATAGCGGGAACATTATCTGGAATAGTCCGTGTACCTCTTGCAACGGGAGGTTACTCGATCAACTAGTAGGTAGAGTAGGGTTCTCGCGTTTGACGTCATAGCCCCTCTGGAACCCACGTACTATCAAGATCATTGCCGACCGACAGTTTTAGATATAGCTTTTCTAAAAAATGTGACGCTCCCTGTACGACTCATACAATCGTACATGAACTTGATTTAGATCATCGTCCGGTTGTTTTACAGTTAGGTCAGAACTCAAACTTCAGCCCGCCGTCGGTAAGGGTGACTGATTATGCGAAACTCGTAAAATATTTTAAAGAAAATCCGTCGTCTAGTAATTTAGACACGATTTCGGACGTGTTGGTGTCTAAAGCCGACGCGGATTTGGTAATCGATTCCCTGGTTGATTATCTCCAGACCGCCGTCAGAGAGACCTCGAAAGAGGTACAAGCGGCGAACGATTACCGTTTCATACTCCCTAACGACGTGAGAGCATTGATCACGGAAAAGAACGCTGCGACTCGAGCATACGACGCTTACCCGTCTGTAGAGAATCGCGATCGGTTACGTTCGTTACGTAAAACAGTCAAGTCTCGTATATCTGAGATCCGGGGCGACAGGTGGAATAGACTCCAGGAGGGCCTCCAACCATCTCTCCTGTCGCACTGGACTCTCGCGCGAACCTTAAAATCAGATTTGGTTACTCCAATGCCTTCTCTCGCCAGAGGCCCCGGGTTGCCTCCCGCGTTCGATAGCATAGATAAAGCGGAATGTCTTGCTGCGAGTCTAGAGAATCAGTGTTCGCCGAATACTAATAACCCTGACCCTTTCCATATCGGTTTAATCGAAGCAGCTGCGGAGCATGCACTCGCGTCTCCTCCGGCGGATACCCTAACCTCGATCAGTTTCGATGAAGTTTCAGCCACCATCAAGCGTCTCAAGCCTAGGAAGTCTCCAGGTCCCGATAGGATCAGGAACGAGGTTCTGAAACTCCTTCCTGATCGCATCATAGCTCTACTGGTCTGCATCATCAATGCGGCCATGTCCCAGGGTCACTTTCCAGCCGTCTGGAAAAAGGCCGTAGTGATAGGTATTCACAAGCCCGGCAAGAAAGCTACGCTTCCCGTTAACTATCACCCCATTAGTTTACTAGATACTACTAGATAGATAGTTTATTAGATACTTTAGGTAAATTTTACGAGCGGCTCCTTCTGAACTGTTTCCAGGTCAGGATTACAGATCTCAATTTAATACCACCTGAGCAGTTTGGATTTCGTGCAAACATTCTTGTACAGATCAAGTACTCCGCCTCACAGAGTACATTTTCTCTAATTTTAACGCTGATTGGAATCCGGAAAGAAAAACTAAACCGAAACGTACAATAGCTGTCTTTTTCGATGTTGCCAAGGCCTTTGATAAGGTCTGGCATGAAGGGCTCGTATACAAGTAACTTTTAGCTTGTGTACCCGATAGATTAATTCACATCATTCGCGATTATTTTACCGATAGAACCTTCCGTTTTAGAGTGGACGGTGAACTGTCATCGCCCCATCCGATACGCTCAGGTGTGCCACAAGGCTCAATACTCGCGCCCACGCTTTTCAATCTGTTCATCAGAGACCTACCTGCGCTCCCGGGAGTTGAGGTAGGTTGCTATGCTGATGATACAGTTATCTACGCTTCTGGCTGGCGGCTGGATTGGCTCAGGAAACGCATCGGAAAAGCCGTTAGCACACTCGGTGATTGGTTTCTTCGATGGCGTATAGAGGTAAATCTCGATAAAAGCGTCGCGATAATTTTTCATCCTACGAAAAGCGCTAATAAACTAACGCCCATCAGGTTATACGAAACCGAGATACCTTGGGCCGGCGAGGTCAAATATCTTGGCGTCACTTTAGATAAACACTTAAATTTCGATTCACACACAGTTAGACTGCGAAACAAAGCCGCTATCATCTTGGGTCGTCTCCCTCATTTGCTTTGTCATAAGAGTAAAATGTCCCTCAGACATAAACTCACTTTATATAAAACTTGCATCCGTCCGATCATGACGTACAGTTGTCCGGTCTTTGCACACGCGCAAAATCGTATTCATAAGTTGCAGGTTCTCCAGAACTGAGCCCTACGTAAAACCACCGGTGCCTCATAGTACGTCCGGAATAAGGATCTCCACAGGGACCTGGAGATGCCTTCTGTCTGGGCGTATATAAAATCATTCACAAGCAGTTATTTCGAAAAAGCCGCGAATCATCCGAGCCCGTTAGTGGTATCCGCCGCGAATTATGAACCCGTACCCAACACTGCACAGTATAGAAGACGACCGCGCCACATTTTTATCGACCCTCCTGATTCAATCACGTCAGCGAACGATCAGTACCGGCCTGTCTTTCCAAATAGAGCGTGTTCACGACCACGCCCGCGTAACCACAGATCACGCCGCCGTGGTCTGGGGGTAAATTTCGGTCCCGCACACCAGATTAGGCCCCCCTCGGCAGCGGCTCAAGCCTAGGTTCGTTCCCTCGGCATGGAGCCCTTGAATACGCTGCTCACGCGATACAGTGACACAAAACCTTACATCACTGCTAAAACATCACCTATACGCACGTACACGCCTATACGCTTACACGCTGTTTTTCTTTTTCAGAGAAATAAACGAGAAAGAGTTCTATCGTATCCTATACGTAATGAAAAGCACCCCTTTAATGTTGTTCATTGAAACTAGATGGGATTTTTTTTACGTTCGAAATTATCATTCCCATTTTTTTTTAATTTTAGAACAAACTTAAATAAGGTTCTCTTTGTTGTTTATTAGCAGGTGTTTTGGTATTAGTATTTCATACGTTAAATGTGACCATTAAGTAACAAAAGGTTGAAGGGTTTCGAACTTTAAACTGTCACCTGGTATTATTTAAATCCATTAAAATATCTGGTAATGTATACGTCGAGTTGATGAGAATATAAAATAATATTATTCAACTTGTCCCTACCAATTGAACCATTCTAAATCACTATTGACTTCTACTATTGCTATTAAGGGCGGCTACTTTTGCTATGATGACATCATAATTCTAACGTCTCGTAGCCTTGGTAAAGTATACGAGTATATAAAAATATATACTTTATTGTACTGAGTTGTAAAAGTTTAAAATTATGAAATATACGCCGTAATTTTCTAATATACATAGCTACTATGTTACACATAAGCTTTGACGTCATTATTAGTTTGTAGAGTGATTATATCAACAAAGCTTTAACATAAAATTGATCTTTAGTTGACGATGTGCATACCACAAAGTTGCGGTCTGTTTTAGCTATGTACTTATTGTACCTATTTGGCGACAGAATATTGTTGGAGCATAATTAGTTTAGCCACAGTTATTATTATTATAGTATGGAATAATTAACAATTTTAATTTCATTATGAGATAATTTAATATTAAGTGTTTTTTCTCTATTACATCGATAAAAGTAGTCAACATTGGAAGCACAGAGTAACATATACCTATTGTATATGATTATACTTTCATTTTTATATTGTTAGGAGGCGTTTGGGTGCAGTACTTTCTATGTATATTCGTGTGTGTACTATATCATTATATCCACTCTATAGTTCTCCGTCCTGGACCATATGTTGAGTGACACGAGGTGTTGTAGAAGGAAACACGACCATATAAGTACATACGTTTATCTGTGTGAGCGACCGAAATAAGCCGCTGCGCAAGCGTCATTGACTGACAATTTTAATTATGGCGCAATCCCGGACAATGTTTAGTATATCTATTATTTTACGAACTTTTATGATACGTTTACTAAACTAAAACGGTGTTATCACACAAAAGTTAAATACGTAAAAACGTTTTAAGTACACAGCGCTAACAGAATGTTCGCCATCTTACTCTTTTGTCTCGCTTTGGTTGGGTTAGGTTAGACTTGCGAAAAAAGGATAACAAGAACTTGCCTCAGGCGAGTGCGGTAATGTAGTTGTGCGCCCCACCATGAAATACTTGGGCCTTACCTTGGATAGCCGCTGGAACTTTGTGGAGCATTTCCGGCAATTGGCGCCGAAGGTCATGCGGACTGCTTCTGCACTGGCGGGGATGCTGCCGAATCTCGGCAGCCCAGGACCCGGCTGTCGTAATCTATACACGAACGTGGTTAAATCGATGGTTCTGTATGACGCTCCTTTGTGGTACGAGAACCTGTCTGCTGCAAACAGTGCTGTTCTCCGTCAAATACACAGGACTATGGTCATCAGATCCATTCGAGGCTACCGCACTGTAGCTTACGAGTCGGCATGCCTACTGGCAAGGTCAGCTCCTTGGAAGTTGGTGGCCCTATACCAAGCTGAGTTGTACTTTTGGTTCTTGGTGCGAACAGCTCGGGGAGCAACTATTGCACCGGAAGAGAAGGCGGCTCGAATAACCCTGCAGAAAGAACGCATTTGAGAAGATGGAGAGACGCGTTGGACTCGCCCCTTGCAGGGAAAAGGGCAAT